>JARYZH020000245.1:107500-512392 GCA_030021035.2 Notholithocarpus densiflorus | reverse complement strand
TTTTTGGGGTTGTTGTCGTCATTTTGGGGGCTTTTATGTCATTTTCTTGGGTTTTGGGATATTTTGGACATTCGTAATCCATTTTAGTCGTTTTAGCAATTCTAAGGGTCTCATTTTAGAGGTTTTGGTGTATTTATAGTTTTCTTGATATTTTTGTAATTCTCTAGGGTAAAAAAAAAAAAAATTTCAAAAAAAAATACCTTTGAAATCACTAGAATGACCAATATACTCCAAAAATAACCAAATATTCGAAAATACCCCCAAAACCACAAAATGTACCGAAAAAACTCCCCCGAAATCTCTTAATATACCAAAATAGTCTCAAAATCTCTAAAACGACTAAAATAACTCGAAAACCTCTAAAATGACCAACATACCCCAGAAATGGCTAGAATGAGCTGTCAAATCTCGATATCTCGTAATTGACCAAAATACCCCTCGACAATTCTAAAATGAGAAAAATGCCCTAAAATCCTCTAGAATGAGCAAAACAACTTGAAACCGATCGAATTACCAATATATTTTGGCTTAATTTAGGGTATTTTGTTCATTTTCAGAGATTTCGAGGGTATTTTGCCTATTTTTGTGGTTTCAATGGTGGTTTGGTCATTTAAAAAGTTTTCGGGGTTATTGTTGTCGTTTTGGGGGCTATTTGGTCATTTTCTAGTGTTTTGGGACGTTTTGGACATTCGTGTTCCATTTTAGTTATTTTGGCAGTTCTGAGGGGGTCATTTTAGAGGTTTTGGTGTATTTATAGGTTTTTTGATATTTTGGTAATTCTTTCGGGTAAAATAATTTTTTTTTTCACAAAAAAATACCCTTGAAATCACTAGAATGACCAATATACTCCGAAAATCTCCAACATACTTCAAAAATCACAAAATACCCAAAAAAAAAACTCTCCGAAACCTCTTAATTGACCAAAATAGCCTCAAAATCATTAAAACAACTAAAATAACTAGAAAACCTCTAAAATGACCAAAATACCCCTAAAATGGCTAGAGTGAGATGTCAAATCTCGATAATTCGTAACTGACCGAATTGCCCCAAACATCTAAAATGATTAAAAAAAATACTCCTCGACATTGCTAAAATGAGCAAAATGCTCTTAAATCCTCTAGAATGAGTAAAACAACTTGAAACCGACCCGAAATACTCCTAAAATCTATAAAATCGTCTATATTTTGGCTTAGTTTAGGGTATTTTGGTAGTTTTCAGAGGTTTCGAGGGTATTTTGCCTATTATTGTGGTTTCAATGGTAGTTTGGTCATTTAAAAAGGTTCCGGGGTTATTGTCATCATTTTAAGGGCGATTTGGTCATTTTCTATGGTTCAGGGATATTTTGGACCTTCGTGGTACATTTTAGTCATTTTGTTAAGTTCTAAGGGGGTCATTTATTGTTTTTAGTGTATTTATAGGTTCTTTGATATTTTGGGAATTTTCAAAGGTAAAATAATTTTTTTTTGACATAAAAATACCCTCGAAATCACTAGAATGGCTATTATCCTCCTAGAGTTACCAAAATACCCCAAAAACCACAAAATGTCCAAACCTTCACCCCCACTCTCCCTGAAACCTCTTAATTAACCAAAATTGCCTCAAAACCTCTAAAATGACTAAAATAACCCCAAAAACTCTAATATGACCGAAATACCCCTAAAACGGCTAGAATGATTAAAAAATACCCTTCGACATTGATAAAATGAGCAAAATGGCCAAAAACCCTCTAGAATGCTTAAAGAAACTTGAAACCAACCAAAACACCCTCGAAATCTATAAAATAGAGTGTATTTTGGCTTAAGTTTATGGTATTTTGGTTATTTTTAGAGGTTTCGAGGGTATTTTGCTTATTTCTGAGGTTCCAAAGGTATTTTGTCATCTTTAAATTTTTCTGGGTTATTTTCGTCGTTTTAAGGGCGTTTTGGTCATTTTCTAAGGTTTTGGGATATTTTGGACATTTTTGGTGCGTTTTAGTCATTTTGGCTGTTCTAAGGGGGTCATTTTAAAGGTTTTGGTATATTTATAGATGTTTTGTTATTTTGGTAATTCTCTCGGATAAAATAAATTTTTTTTTCGCAAACAAATATCCATGAAATCACTAGAAATGGCCTATATACTACCAAAATACCCCAAAACCACAAAATGTACAGAAAAAACTCCCCCGAAACTTCTTAATTGACCAAAATAGTCTCAAAATCTCTAAAACGACTAAAATAACCTGAAAACCTCAAAAATGACCAAAATACCCCTGGAATGGCTAGAGTGAGCTGTCAAATTTCGATACCCCTGAGGTTTTCGGATTATTGTAGTAGTTTTTGAGATTTTTAGGCTATTTTGGTAAATTAAGAGGTTTCGGGGGAGTTTTTTCTGTACAATTTGTGGTTTTGTGGGTATTTTGGAACGTTTGGTGATTTTGGGAGTATATTGATCATTCTAATGATTTCAATGGTATTTTTTTGTGAAAAAAAAAATTATTTTACCCGAGAGAATTTTCAAAATATCAAAAAAATTATAAATACACCAAAACCTCTAAAATGCCCACCTTAGAATTACCAAAATGACTAAAATGGACTACGAATGTCCAAAATATCCCAAAACCCTAGAAAATGACATAAAAGCCCCCAAAATGACGACAACAACCCCAAAAACTTTGAAAATGACCAAACTACCATTGAAACATCTAAAATCAGCAAAATACGCTCTAAACCTCTAAAAATGACTAAAATACCCTAAACTAAGCCAAAATACAGTTGATTTTTTAGATTTTAGGGGTATTTCGGTCGGTTTGAAGTTGTGTGGTCATTCTAGAGGATTTTAGGGCGTTTTGCTCATTTTAGATTCTCGAGGGGTATTTTTTTTAATCATTTTAGATGTTTGGGGCATTTTGGTCAGTTACGAGGTATCGAGATTTGACAGGTCATTCTATCCACGTTAGGGGTATTTTGGCCATTTTAGAGGTTTTCGGGTTATTTTAGTCGTTCTAGAGATTTTGTGCCTATTTTGGTCAATTAAGAGGTTACGGGAGATTTTTTCTGGACATGTTGTGGTTTTGGGGGTATTTTGGTAGTTTTGGTGATTTTGGGATTATACTGGACATTCTAGTGATTTCAATGGTATTTTTTTGTGAAAAAAAAATTATTTTACCCGAGAGAATTACCAAAATATCAAAAAAACTATAAATAAACCAAAACTTCTAAAATGAATCCCTTAGAACTGCCAAAATGACTAAAATAGACCATGAATGTCCAAAATATCCCAAAACCCTAGAAAATGACAAAAAAAAAGCCCCTAAAATGATGACAACAACCCCGAAAACTTTGAAAATGACCAAACTACCATTGAAACATCTAAAATCAGCAAAATACCCTCGAAACATCTAAAAATGACCAAAATACCCTAAACTAAGCCAAAATACAGTCGATTTTATAGATTTTAGGGGTATTTCGGTCGGTTTGAAGTTGTTTGGTCATTCTAGAGGATTTTAGGGCATTTTGCTCATTTTAGATTCTCGAGGGGTATTTTTTTTAATCATTTTGGATGTTTGGGGCATTTTGGTCAATTACGCGGTATCGAGATTTGACAGGTCATTCTATCCACTTTAGGGGTATTTTGGCCATTTTAGAGATTTTCGGGTTATTTTAGTCGTTTTAGAGATTTTGAGCCTATTTTGGTCAATTAAGAGGTTTCGGGAGATTTTTTCTGGACATGTGGTTTTGGGTGTATTTTGGTATTTTTGGTGATTTTGGGATTATATTGGACATTCTAGTGATTTCAATGGTATTTTTTTGGGAAAAAAAAATTTATTTTACCCGAGAGTATTACCAAAATATCAAAAAAACTATAAATACACAAAAACCTCTAAAATGACTCCCTTAGAACTTCCAAAATGACTAAAATGGACAACGAATGTCCAAAATATCCCAAAACCCTAGAAAACGACAAAAAAAAGCCCCCAAAATGTTGACAACAACCCCGAAAACTTTGAAAATGACCAAACTACCTTTGAAACATCTAAAATCAGCAAAATACTCTCGAAACCTCTAAAATTGACCAAAATACCCTAGACTAAGCCAAAATACAGTCGATTTTATATATTTTAGGGGTATTTCGGTCGGTTCAAGTTGTTTGGTCATTCTAGAGGATTTTAAGGCATTTTGCTCAGTTTAGCAATGTCGAGTGATATTTTTTTTAATCATTTTAGATGTTTGGGGCATTTTGGTCAGTTGCGAAGTATCGAGATTTGACAGCTCACTTTAGCCATTTCAGGGGTATTTTGGTCATTTTTGAGGTTTTCGGGTTATTGTAGTTGTTTTAGAGATTTTGAGGCTATTTTGGTCAATTAAGAAGTTTCGGGGGAGTTTTTTCTGTATATTTTGTGGTTTTTGGGTTATTTCGGTAATTTTGGTAGTATATAGGCCATTCTAGTGATTTCAAGGATATTTTTTTGCGAAAAAAAAATTATTTTATCCGAGAGAATTACCAAAATATCAAAAAAACTATAAATATACAAAACCTTTAAAATGACCCCCTTAGAACTGCCAAAATGACAGAAATGCACCAAAAATGTCCAAAATATCCCAAAACCCTAGAAAATGACCAAAACGCCCTTAAAACGACGAAAATAACCCAGAAAAATTTCAAGATGACAAAATACCTTTGGAACCTCAGAAACAAGTAAAATACCCTCGAAACCTCTAAAATTGTCAAATCTCGATACCTCGTAACTGACCAAAATGCCCAAAACATCTAAAATGATTAAAACAATGCCCCTCGATATTGCTAAAATGAGCAAAATGCCCTAAAATTGTCTAGAATGACCAAACAACCTGAAACCAACCGAAATACCCTTAAAATCTATAAAATCGACTGTATTTTGGCTTAGTTTAGGGTATTTTGGTCATTTTCAGAGGTTTCGAGGGTATTTTGCTGATTTTAGATGTTTCAAACGTAGTTTGGTCATTTTCAAAATTTTCGGGGTTGTTGTCGTCATTTTGGGGGCTTTTATGTCATTTCCTAGGGTTTTGGGATATTTTGGACATTCGTAGTCCATTTTAGTCATTTTGGCAATTCTAAGGGGGTCATTTTAGAGGTTTTAGTGTATTTATAGGTTTTTTGATATTTTGGTAATTCTCTAAGGTAAAATAATTTTTTTTTTCACAAAAAAATACCCTTGAAATCACTAGAACGACCAATATACTCCCAAAATCACCAAAAAACTTCAAAAATCACAAAATTTCCAAAAAAAAACACTCCCCCGAAACCTTTTAATTTACCAAAATAGCCTCAAAACCTCTAAATCGACTAAAATAACCCCAAAACCTCTAATATGACTGAAATACCCCTAAAACGGCTAGAATGAGAAGTAAAATATCGATACCTCTCAAATGACCAAAATGCCCCAAACATCTAAAATGATTAAAAAATACCCCTCGACAATGATAAAATGAGCAAAATGGCTAAAAATCCTCTAGATTGAGCAAAGAAACTTGAAACCAACCAAAACACCCCCGAAATCTATAAAATAGAGTGTATTTTGGCTTAAGTTTATGGTATTTTGGTCATTTTTAGAGGTTTTGAGGGTATTTTGCTTGTTTTTGAGGTTCCAAAGGTATTTTTTTATCCTGAAATTTTTCTGGGTTATTTTCATCGTTTTAAGGGCGTTTTGGTCATTTTCTAGGGTTTTGGGATATTTTGGACATTTTTGTTACATTTTAGTCATTTTGGCAGTTCTAAGGGGGACATTTTAAAGCTTTTGGTACATTTATAGTTTTTTTTATATTTTGGTAATTCTCTCGGATAAAATATATATATATTTTTTTTCAGAAAAAAATATCCTTGAAATCACTAGAATGCCCTATATACTACCAGAATTACCAAAATACCCCCAAAACCACAAAATGTACAGAAAAAACTCCCTCGAAACTTCTTAATTGACCAAAATAGCCTTAAAATCTCTAAAACGACTAAAATAACCCGAAAACCTCAAAAATGGCCAAAATACCCCTAAAGTGGATAGAATGACCTATTAAATCTCGATACCTCGTAAATGACCAAAATGCTCCAAACAACTAAAATGATTAAAAAAATACCCCTCGACATTGCTAAAATGAGCAAAATGCCCTAAAATCGTCTAGAATGACCAAACAACTTGAAACCGACCGAAATACCCCTAAAATCTATAAAATTGACTGTATTTTGGCTTAGTTTAGGGTATTTTGGTCATTTTCAGAGGTTTCGAGGGTATTTTGCTGATTTTAGATGTTTCAAAGGTAGTTTGGTCATTTTCAAAATTTTCGGGGTTGTTGTCGTCAGTTTGGGGGCTTTTATGTCATTTTCTAGGGTTTTGGGATATTTTGGACATTCGTGTTCCATTTTAGTCATTTTGGCAATTCTAAGGGAGTAATTTTAGAGGTTTCGAGGGTATTTTGGTTGTTTCTGAGGTTCCAAAGGTATTTTGTCATCTTGAAAATTTTCTGGGTTATTTTCGTCGTTTTAAGGCCGTTTTGGTCATTTTCTAGGATTTTGGGACATTTCGAACATTTTTGTTGCATTTTAATCATTTTGACAGTTCTAAGGGGGTCATTTTAAAGGTTTTGGTATATTTATAGTTTTTTTGATATTTTGGTAATTTTCTCGGATAAAATAAATTTTTTTTCACAAAAAAATATCCTTGAAATCACTAGAATGGCCTATATACTACCAAAATTACCGAAATACCCCAAAAACCACAAAATGAACAGAAAAAACTCCCCCGAAACTTCTTAATTGACCAAAATAATCTCAAAATCTCTAAAAATGACTACAATAACCCGAAAACCTCAAAAATGACCAAAATACCCTTGAAATGGCTAGAGTGAGCTGTCAAATCTCGATACCTCGTAACTGACCAAAATGCCTCAAACATCTAAAATGATTAAAAAAAATACCACTCGACATTGCTAAAATGAGCAAAATGCCCTAAAATTCTCTAGAATGACCAAACAACTTGAAACCAACCGAAATACCCATAAAATATATAAAATCGACTGTATTTTAGCTTAGTTTAGGGTATTTTGGTCATTTTCATAGTTTTCGAGGGTATTTTGCTGATTTTAGATGTTTCAAAGGTAGTTTGGTCATTTTCAAAGTTTTCGGGGTTGTTGGCATCATTTTGGGGGCTTTTTTTTGTCATTTTCTAGGGTTTTGGGATATTTTGGACATTCGTGGTCCATTTTAGTCATTTTGGCAGTTCTAAGGGAGCCATTTTAGAGGTTTTGGTGTATTTATAGTTTTTTTGATATTTTGGTAATTTTCTCGGGTAAAATAAATTTTTTTTTCACAAAAAAATACCATTGAAATCACTAGAATGTCCAATATACTCCCAAAATCACCAAACATTCCAAAATACCCCCAAAGCCACAAAATGTACAGAAAATACTCCCCCGAAACCTCTTAATTTGCCAAAATAGCCTCAAAATCTCTAAAACGACTAAAATAACCCGAAAACCTCAAAAATGACCAAAATACCCCAGAAATGGCTAGAAGGAGCTGTCAAATCTCGATATCTCGTAACTGACCAAAATACCCTAAACATCTAAAATGATTAAAAATAATACCCCTCGACAATGCTAAAATGAGCAAAATGGCCTAAAATCCTCTAGAATGAGCGAAACAACTTGAAACCGACCGAAATACCAATAAAATCTATAAAATCGTCTATATTTTGGCTTAATTTAGGGTATTTTGGTCATTTAAAGAGGTTTGGAGGGTATTTTGCCTATTTTTGTGGTTTCAATGACATTTTGGTCATTTAAAAAGTTTTCGGGGTTATTGTTGTCGTTTTGGGGGCGATTTGGTCATTTTCTAGGGTTTTGGGATATTTTGGACATTCGTGTTCCATTTTAGTCATTTTGGCAGTTCTAAGGGGATCATTTTAGAGGTCTTGGTGTATTTATAGGTTTTTTGATATTTTGGTAATTCTCTCGGGTAAAATAATTTTTTTTTCACAAAAAAATACCATTGAAATCACTAGAATGACCAATATACTCCCAAAATCAACAAAATACTTCAAAAATCACAAAATGTCCAATAAAAAAACCTCCCTCGAAACTTCTTAATTGACCAAAATAGACTCAAAATCTCTAAAACGACTAAAATAACTCGAAAACCTCTAAAATGACCAAAATACCCTTGAAATGGCTGGAGTGAGATGTCAAATCTCGATAACTCGTAACTGACCAAATTGCCCCAAACATCTAAAATTATTAAAAAAAATACCCCTCGACATTGCTAAAATGAGCAAAATGCCCTAAAATCCTCTAGAATGAGCAAAACAACTTGAAACCGACCGAAATACCCCTAAAATCTATAAAATCGACTATATCTTGGCTTAGTTTAGGGTATTTTGGTAATTTTCAGAGGTTTCGAGGGTATTTTGCCTATTTTTGTGGTTTCAATGGTAGTTTGGTCTTTTAAAAAGGTTTTGGGGTTATTGTCGTCGTTTTGGGGGCGATTTGGTCATTTTCTAGGGTTTTGGGATATTTTGGACATTCGTGGTACATTTTAGAGTTTTTGGTATATTTATAGGTTTTTTGATATTTTGGGAATTGTCACGGGTAAAATAATTTTTTTTTGACATAAAAATACCCTCGAAATCACTATAATGGCCATTATCCTCCCAAAGTTACCAAAATACCCCAAACACCACAAAATGTCCAAACCTCCACCCCCCCTCTCCCGGAAACCTCTTAATTAACCAAAATAGCCTCAAAACCTCTAAAACGACTAAAATAACCCCAAAACCTCTAATATGACCGAAATACCCCTAAAACGGCTAGAATGAGAAGTAAAATATCGATACCTCACAAACGGCCAAAATGCCCCAAACATCTAAAATGATTAAAAAATACCCCTTGACATTGATAAAATGAGCAAAATGGCCAAAAATCTTCTAGAATGAGCAAAGAAACTTGAAACCAACCAAAACACCCCCGAAATCTATAAAATAGAGTGTATTTTGGCTTAAGTTTATGGTATTTTGGTCATTTTTAGAGGTTTCGAGGGTATTTTACTTGTTTCTGAGGTTCCAAAGGTATTTTTGTCATATTGAAATTTTTTTGGGTTATTTTCGTCGTTTTAAGGCCGTTTTGGTCATTTTCTAGGGTTTTGGGATATTTCGGACATTTTTGGAGCATTTTAGTCATTTTGGCAGTTCTAAGGGGGTCATTTTAAAGGTTTTGGTATATTTATAGTTTTTTTGATATTTTGGTAATTCTCTCGGTTCAAATAAATTTTTTTTTTTCACAAAAATATATCCTTGAAATCACTAGAATGGCCTCTATACTACCAAAATTACCGAAATACCCTAAAAACCCCAAAATGAACTGAAAAAACTCCCCCGAAATTTCTTAATTGACCAAAATAACCTCAAAATCTCTAAAATGACTACAATAACCCGAAAACCTCAAAAATGACCAAAATACCCCTGAAATGGCTAGAGTGAGTTGTCAAATCTCGATACCTCGTAACTGACCAAAATGCCCCAAACATCTAAAATGATTAAAAGAAATACCACTCGACATTGCTAAAATGAGCAAAACGCCCTAAAATTCTCTAAAATGACCAAACAACTTGAAACCGACCGAAATACCCCTAAAATATATAAAATCGACTGTATTTTGGCTCAGTTTTGGGGTATTTTGGTTATTTTCAGAGGTTTCGAGGGTATTTTGCTGATTTTAGATGTTTCAAAGGTAGTTTGGTCATTTTCAAAGTTTTCAGGGTTGTTGTCTTCATTTTGGGGGCTTTTTTTTTGTCATTTTCAAGGGTTTTGGGATATTTTGGACATTCGCGGTCCATTTTAGTCATTTTGGCAATTCTAATGGAGTTATTTTAGAGGTTTTGGTGTATTTATAGTTTTTTTTGATATTTTGGTAATTTTCTCGGGTAAAATAATTTCTTTTTTCACAAAAAAATACCATTGAAATCACTAGAATGTCCAATATAATCCCAAAATCACCAAAACTACCAAAATACCCCCAAAACCACAACATGTCTAGAAAAAATCTCCCGAAACCTCTTAATTGACCAAAATAGGCTCAAAATCTCTAAAATGACTAAAATAACCCAAAAACCTCTAAAATGGCCAAAATACCCCTAAAGTGGATAGAATGACCTGTCAAATCTCGATACCTCGTAACTGACCAAAATGCCCCAATCATCTAAAATGATTAAAAAAAATACTCCTCGACATTGCTAAAATGAGCAAAATGCCCTAAAATCCTCTAGAATGACCAAACAACTTGAAACCAACCGAAACACCCCTAAAATCTATAATATCGACTGTATTTTGGCTTAGTTTAGGGTATTTTGGTCATTTTCAGAGGTTTCGAGGGTATTTTGCTGATTTTAGATGTTTCAAAGGTAGTTTGGTCATTTTCAAAGTTTTCGGGGTTGTTGTCATCATTTTGGGGGCTTTTATGTCATTTTCTAGGGTTTTGGGATATTTTGGACATTCGTAGTCCATTTTAGTCATATTGGAAATTCTAAGGGGGGCATTTTAGAGGTTTTGGTGTATTTATATTTTTTTGATATTTTGGTAATTCTCTCGGGTAAAATAATTTTTTTTTCACAAAAAAATACCATTGAAATCACTAGAATGACCAATATACTCCCAAAATCACCAAACATTCCAAAATACCCCCAAAACCACAAAATGTACAGAAAAAACTCCCCCGAAACCTCTTAATTTACCAAAATATCCTCAAAATCTCTAAAACGACTAAAATAACTCGAAAACCTCTAAAATGACCAAAATACCCCAGAATTGGCTAGAATGAGTTGTCAAATCTCGATATCTCGTAACTGACCAAAATACTCTAAACATCTAAAATGATTAAAAAAAATACCTCTCGACAATGCTAAAATGAGCAAAATGCCCTAAAATCCTCTAGAATGTGCAAAACAACTTGAAACCGACCGAAATACCAATAAAATCTATAAAATCGACTATATTTTGGCTTAATTTAGGGTATTTTGGTCATTTTCAGAGGTTTCGAGGGTATTTTGCCTATTTTTGTGGTTTCAATGGTAGTTTGGTCATTTAAAAAGTTTTCGGGGTTATTGTTGTCGTTTTGGGGGCGACTTGGTCATTTTCTAGAGTTTTGGGATATTTTGGACATTCGTGTTCCATTTTAGTCATTTTGGCAGTTCTAAGGGGGTCATTTTAGAGGTTTTGGTATATTTATAGGTTTTTTGATATTTTGGTAATTCTCTCGGGTAAAATAAATTTTTTTCCGCAAAAAAATACCCTTGAAATCACTAGAATGACCAATATACTCCCAAAATCACCAAAATACTTCAAAAATCACAAAATGTCCAAAAAAAAAACTCCCCCGAAACCTCTTAATTGACCAAAATAGCCTCAAAATCTCTAAAACGACTAAAATAACTCGAAAACCTCTAAAATGACCAAATACCCCTAAAATGGCTAGAGTGAGATGTCAAATATCGATAACTCGTAACTGAACAAATTGCCCCAAACATCTAAAATTATTAAAAAAAAAATATCCCTTGACATTGCTAAAATGAGCAAAATGCCCAAAAATCCTCTAGAATGAGCAAAACAACTTGAAACTGACCGAAATACCCCTAAAATCTATAAAATTGACTATATTTTGGCTTAGTTTAGGGTATTTTGGTAATTTTCAGAGGTTTCGAGGGTATTTTGCCTATTTTCACGCGGATTCAATTCGGCCATGCTCGTTTAATCCTATCTATATTTTTCTAGATTCGATTCAACTGTGCTCGTTTGATCTCACGTGGATTCAATTCGGCCATGCTCGTTTAATATTATCAATCTTTTTTAGAGATTCAATTCAACTGTGCTCGTTTAATCTCATGCGAATTCATTTCGTCCATGCTCGTTTAATCCTATCTATCTTTTTTGAGATTCAAGTTGATAGTGCTCGTTTAATCTCACGTGGATTCATATCAGCCATGCTCATTTAATCCTTTCTATCTTTTACGAGATTTGATTCGATCGTGCCCATTTAATCTCATGGGATTCAATTCGGCCAGGGTCGTTTAATACTATCTATCTTTTCAAGATTCAATTCAACCCTGATAGTTTAATATCTCGCAAATTCAATTCCGCCATCCTCGTTTTATCCAATCTATCAGTATTGAGATTCAATTTGACAGAGCTCATTTAATCTCAAACGGATTCAATTCGGCCATTCTCCATTAATCCTATCTATCTTTTTTGACATTCAATTCAACCTTTCTCATTTAATCTCACACGGATTTAACTTGCTTGTTTAATCCTTTCTATCTTTTTCGAGATTCAATTCGAATGTGCCCGTTTAATCTCACACGGATTCAATTTGGCCATGCTCGTTTAATCCTATCTATATTCTTCTAGATTCAATTTGACCGTTCTCGTTTGATCTCACGCGGATTCAATTCGGCCATGTTCGTTTAATACTATCTAACTTTTTTGAGATTCAATTCGACCGTGCTCGTTTAATCTCACGCGGATTCATTTCGTCCATGCTCGTTTAATCCTATCTATCTTTTTCGAGATTCAATTTGACAGTGCTCGTTTAATCTCACGTGGATTCATTTCAGCTATGCTCATTTAATCCTTTCTATCTTTTTCGAGATTTTATTCGACCGTGCTCATTTAATATCATGGGATTCAATTCGGCCAAGCTCGTTTAATACTATCTATCTTTTTAAGATTCAATTCAACCCTGATTGTTTAATATCTCGCAAATTCAATTCCGCCATGCACGTTTTATCCAATCTATCGGTATCGAGATTCAATTCGATAAAGCTCATTTAATCTCAAGCGGATTCAATTTGGCCATTCTTTTTTGAAATTCGTTTAATCCTATTCACCTTTTTTGAAATTCAATTTGACCGTTCTCATTTAATCTCACTCGGATTGAGCTCGCTCATTTAATCCTATCTATCTTTTTCGAGATTCAATTTGACTGTGCCCGTTTAATTTCACACGAATTCAATTTGGCCATGCTTGTTTAATCTTAACTATATTTTTCTGGATTCAATTTGACCGTTCTCGTTTAATCTCACGCGGATTCAATTCGGCCATGCTCGTTTAAGACTATATATCTTTTTCGAGATTCAATTCGACCGTGCTCGTTTAATCTCACGCGGATTCATTTCATCCATGCTCGTTTAATCCTATCTATTTTTTTCGAGATTCAATTTGACAGTGCTCGTTTAATCTCACGTGGATTCATTTCAGCCATGCTCATTTAATCCTTTTTATCTTTTTCGAGATTTTATTCGACAGTGCTCGTTTAATCTCATGGGATTCAATTCGGCCAAGCTCGTTTAATAGTATCTATCTTTTTAAGATTCAATTCAACCCTGATAGTTTAATATCTTGCAAATTCAATTCCGCCATGCTCGTTTTATCCAATCTATCGGTATCGAGATTCAATTCGACAAAGCTCATTTAATCTTAAGCGGATTCAATTTGGCCATTCTCAATTAATCCTATCTATCTTTTTTCACATTCAATTCGACCGTTCTCATTTAATCTTACTCGGATTTAACTCGCTCGTTTAATCCTATCTATCTTTTTCGAGATTCAACTCGACTGTGCCCGTTTAATCTCACATGGATTCAATTTGGCCATGCTCGTTTAATCCTATCTATATTTTTCTAAATTCAATTTGACCGTTCTCGTTTAATCTCACGCGGATTCAATTCGGCCATGCTCGTTTAATACTATCTATCTTTTTCGAGATTCAATTCGACCGTGCTCGTTTAATCTCACACGGATTCATTTCGTCCATGCTCGTTTAATCCTATCTATCTTTTTCGAGATTCAATTTGACAGTGCTAGTTTAATCTCACGTGGATTCATTTCAGCCATGCTCATTTAATCCTTTTTATCTTTTTCGAGATTTTATTCGACTGTGCTCGTTTAATCTCATGGGATTCAATTCGGCCAAGCTCATTTAATACTATCTATCTTTTTAAGATTCAATTCAACCCTGATAGTTTAATATCTTGCAAATTCAATTCTGCCATGCTCGTTTTATCCAATCTATCGGTATCAAGATTCAATTCGACAGAGCTCATTTAATCTCAAGCGGATTGAATTTGGCCGTTCTCCATTAATCCTATCTATCTTTTTTGATCTTCAATTCGACCATTCTCAGTTAATCTCACTCGGATTTAACTCGCTCGTTTAATCCTATCTATCTTTTTCGAGATTCAATTCGACTGTGCCCGTTTAATCTCACACGAATTCACTTTGGCCATGCTCGTTTAATCCTATCTATATTTTTCTAGATTCAATTTGACCGTTCTCGTTTAATCTCACGCGGATTCAATTCGGCCACGCTCGTTTAACACTATCTATCTTTTTCGAGATTCAATTCAACCGTGCTCATTTAATCTCACGAGGATTCATTTCGTCCATGCTCGTTTAATCCTATCTATCTTTTTTGAGATTCAATTTGACAGTGCTCGTTTAATCTCACGTGCATTCATTTCAGCCGTGCTCATTTAATCCTTTCTATCTTTTTCGAGATTTTATTCGACCGTGCTCGTTTAATCTCTTGCGGATTGAATTCGACCAAACTTGTTCAATTCTTTCTATCTTTTTTAAGATTCAATTTAACCCTGATAGTTTAATATCCCACAGATTCAATTCCGTCATGCTAGTTTTATCAAATCTATCTTTTCGAGATCCAATTTTACCGTACTCGTTTAATCTCAAGCGGATTCAATTCGGCTATGCACATTTAACCCTATCTTTCTTTTTTGAGATTCAATTCGACCGTTCTCGTTTAATCTCATGCAGATTCAATTCGGCCTTGCTCATTTAATCCAATCTATCTTTTTCGAGATTTTATTTGACTGTGCTCGTTTAATCTTATGGGATTCAATTCAGCCAAGCTCGTTTAATACTATCTTTCTTTTTCGAGATTCAATTTAACCCCGATAGTTTAATATCACGCAGATTCAATTCTGTCATGCTAGTTTTATCCAATCTATCTTTTCGAGATCCAATTTTACCGTTCTCGTTTAACCTCAAGCGGATTCAATTCGGTTGTGCACATTTAACCCTATCTATCTTTTTTTAGATTCAATTCTGACCGTGCTCATTTAATCTCACACAGATTCAATTCAGCCTTGCTCATTTAATCCAATCTATCCTTTCGAGATTCAATTTAACCATGCTCATTTAATCTCACGCAGATTCAATTCGGCCATGCTTGTTAATTACTATCTATAGTTTCGAGATTCAATTCGGCCGTGCTCGTTTAATCCTATCAATCTTTTTCGAGATACAATTGGACCGTGCTCGTTTAATCTCACGCGGAAACAATTCCGCCATGCCTGTTTAATCCTATCTACCTTTTTCGTGATACAATTTGATTGTTCTCATTTAATCTCACGCAGATTCAACTCGGCCAAGCTCGTTTAATCCTATTTATCATTCTCGAGATTCAATTTCACCGTGACGTTTAATCTCAGGTGGATTCAATTGAACCATGCTTGTTCAATCCAATCTATCTTTTTCGAGATTCAATTCGACCATTCTAGTTTAATCTCTCGCAGATTCAAATCGAGCATGCTCGTTTAAGCTCACGCGGATTCAATTCCGCCATGCTCTTTTTAACCAATCATTCTTTTTTGAGATTCAATTCGACTGTGATAGTTTAATCTCACGCGGATTCAATTCGGCCATGGTCGTTTAATCCTATCTATCTTTTTGATATTCAATTCGACCGTGCTCATTTAATATCAAGCGGATTCAATTCGGCCATTCTCCATTAATCCTATCTCTCTTTTTTTATATTCAATTAGACCATTCTCGTTTAATCTCACTCGGATTTAACTCGCTCGTTTATTCCTATCTATCTTTTTCGAGATTCAATTCGACTGTGCCCGTTTGATCTCACGCGGATTCAATTCGGCCATGCTCGTTTAATCCTATCTTTATTTTTCTAGATTCAATACAACTGTGCTCGTTTGATCTCACGCGGATTCAATTCGGCCATGCTCGTTTAATATTATCAATCTTTTTTAGAGATTCAATTCAACCGTTCTCGTTTAATCTCACGCAGATTCATTTCGTCCATGCTCGTTTAATCCTATCTATCTTTTTTGAGATTTAAGTTGATAGTGCTCGTTTAATCTCACGTGGATTCATATAAGCCATGCTCATTTAATCCTTTCTATCTTTTACGAGATTTGATTCGACCGTGCTCATTTAATCTCATGGGATTCAATTCGGCCAGGGTCGTTTAATACTATCTATCTTTTTAAGATTCAATTCAACCCTGATAGTTTAATATCTCGCAAATTCAATTCCGCCATGCTCGTTTCATCCAATCTATCGGTATCGAGATTCAATTCGACAAAGCTCATTTAATCTCAAACAGATTCAATTTGGCCATTCTCCATTAATCCTATCTATCTTTTTTCACATTCAATTCGACCGTTCTCATTTAATCTCACTCGGATTTAACTCGCTCGTTTAATCCTATCTATCTTTTTCGAGATTCAATTCGACTTAGCCCGTTTAATCTCACACGGATTCAATTTGGCCATGCTCGTTTAATCCTATCTATATTTTTCTAAATTCAATTTGACCGTTCTCGTTTAATCTCACGCGAATTCAATTCGGCCATGCTCATTTAATACTATCTATCTTTTTCAAGATTCAATTCGATCGTGCTCGTTTAATCTCACGCGGATTCATTTCGTCCATGCTCGTTTAATCCTATCTATCTTTTTTGAGATTCAATTTGACAGTGCTCCTTTAATCTCACGTGGATTCATTTCAGCCATGCTCATTTAATCCTTTCTATCTTTTTCGAGATTTTATTCGATCGTGCTCGTTTAATCTCATGGGATTCAATTCGGCCAAGCTCGTTTAATAGTATCTATCTTTTTAAGATTCAATTCAACCCTATTAGTTTAATATCTTGCAAATTCAATTCTGCCATGCTCGTTTTATCCAATCTATCGGTATCGAGATTCAATTCGACAGAGCTCATTTAATCTCAAGCAGATTGAATTTGGCCGTTCTCCATTAATCCTATCTATCTTTTTTGATCTTCAATTCAACCGTTCTCATTTAATTTCACTCGGATTTAACTCGCTTGTTTAATCCTATCTATCTTTTTCGAGATTCAATTCGATTGTGCCCGTTTAATCTCACACGAATTCACTTTGGCCATGCTCGTTTAATCCTATCTATATTTTTCTAGATTCAATTTGACCGTTCTTGTTTAATCTCACGCGGATTTAATTTGGCCACACTCGTTTAATACTATCTATCTTTTTCGAGATTCAATTCGACCGTGCTCGTTTAATCTGACGTAGATTCATTTCGTCCATGCTCGTTTAATCCTATCTATCTTTTTTGAGATTCAATTTGACAGTGCTCGTTTAATCTCACCTGGATTCATTTTAGCCGTGCTCATTTTATCCTTTCTATCTTTTTCAAGATTTTATTCGACTGTGCTCGTTTAATCTCTTGCGGATTCAATTCGACCAAACTCGTTTAATTCTTTCTATCTTTTTTGAGATTCAATTTAACCCTGAGAGTTTAATATCGCATAGATTCAATTCCGTCATGCTAGTTTTATCAAATCTATCTTTTCGAAATCCAATTTTACCGTACTCGTGTAATCTCAATTCCTCATATAATCCTATTTATCTTTCTCGAGATTCAATTTCACCGTGACGTTTAATCCCGTGTGGATTCAATTCGACCATGCTCGTTTAATCTCTCGCATATTCAATTCGACCATGCTCGTTTAAGCTCCTGCGGATTCAATTCCGCCATGCTCTTTTTAACCAATCGTTCTTTTTCGAGATTCAATTCGACCATGCTCGTTTTACCTCACACGGATTCAATCGGCCATGGTCGTTTAATCCTATGTGTCTTTTTGATATTCAATTTGACCGCGCTCGTTTAATCTCTCGCGGATTCAATTCTGCCACGCTTATTTAACACTATCTATCTTTTTCGAGATTCAATTCCAACGGGCTTGTTTAGTCTCTCATGGATTCAATTTGGCAATTGTCCATTAATCCTATCTATCTTTTTTGATATTCAATTCGACTGTTCTCGTTTAATCTCACTCGGATTTAACTCGCTCGTTTAATCCTATCTATCTCTTTCAAGATTCAATTCGACCGTGCCCGTTTAATCTCACGCGGATTCAATTCGGCCATGCTCATTTAATCCTATCTATCTTTTTTGAGATTCAATTCGACTGTGCCCGTTTAATCTCACGCGGATTCAATTCAGCCATGCTCGTTTAATGCTATCTATCTTTTTCGAGATTCAATTTGACCGTGCTCGTTTAATCTCATGCGGATTCATTTCGTCCATGCTCGTTTAATCCTATCTATCTTTTTCGAGATTCAATTTGACCGTGCTCGTTTAATCTCACGTGGATTCATTTCGGCCCTGCTAATTTAATCCTATTTATCTTTTTCGAGATTCAATTCGATTGTGCCCGTTTAATCTCACGCGGATTCAATTCGGCCATGCTCGTTTAATGCTATCTATCTTTTTCGAGATTCAATTCGACCATGCTCGTTTAATCTCATGCGGATTCATTTCGTCCATGCTCGTTTAATCCTATCTATCTTTTTCGAGATTCAATTTGACCGTGCTCGTTTAATCCTATCTATCTTTTTCGAGATTTTATTCGACCGTGCTCATTTAATCTCATAGGATTCAATTCGGCCAAGCTAGTTTAATACTATCTTTCTTTTTTCGAGATTCAATTTAATCCAGAAAGTTTAATATCACGCAAATTCAATTCCGTCATGCTAGTTTTATCCAATCTATCTTTTCGAGATCCAATTTTACCGTGGTTGTTTAATCTCAAGCGGATTCAATTCGGCTATGCACATTTAACCCTATCTTTCTTTTTTTAGATTCAATTCCGACCGTGCTTGTTTATTCTCACGCAGATTCAATTCAGCCTTGCTCGTTTAATCCAATCTATCCTTTGGAGATTCAATTTGACCATGCTCTTTTAATCTCACGTAGAATGAATTCGGCCATGCTCGTTAATTCCTATCTATACTTTCGAGATTCAATTCGGCCGTGCTTGTTTAATCCTATCAATCTTTTTCGAGATACAATTGGACCGTGCTCGTTTAATCTCACGCGGATACAATTCTGCCATGCCCGTTTAATCCTATCTACCTTTTTCCAGATACAATTCGACCGTGCTCATTTAATCTCACGCAGATTCAACTCGGCCAAGTTCGTTTAATCCTATTTATCTTTCTTGAGATTCAATTTCACCGTGACGTTTAATCTCACGTGGATTCAATTGAACCATGCTTGTTTAATCCAATCTATCTTTTTCGAGATTCAATTCAACCAAGCTAGTTTAATCTTTCACAGATTCAATTCGAGCATGCTCGTTTAAGCTCATGTGGATTCAATTCTGCCATGCTCTTTTTAACCAATCATTCTTTTTCGAGATTCAATTCGACCGTGATAGTTTAATCTCACGTGGATTCAATTCGGCCAGGGTCGTTTAATCCTATCTATCTTTTTGATATTCATTTCGACCGTGCTCATTTAATCTCAAGCAAATTCAATTTGGCCATTCTCCATTAATCCTATCTCTCTTTTTTGATATTCAATTAGACCATTCTTGTTTAATCCTATCTATCTTTTTCGAGATTCAATTCGACCGTGCCCGTTTAATCTCACGCGGATTCAATTCGGCCATGCTCGTTTAATCCTATTTATATTTTTCTAGATTTAATTCGACCGTGCTCGTTTAATCTCACATGGATTCAATTCGGCCATGCTCGTTTAATACTATCTATCTTTTTTCGAGATTCAATTCGACCGTGCTCGTTTAATCTCACGCGGATTCATTTCAGCCATGCTCATTTAATCCTTTCTATCTTTTTCGAGATTTGATTTGACATGCTTGTTGAATCTCATGGGATTCAATTCGACCAAGCTCGTTTAATACTATATATCTTTTTAAGATTCAATTCAACATCTTCTCATGCACAAAGTGTTTGGAGGTTTAGAAAGGAAATTATTCAAACAATCGAATTATAAAGGGAATTACTTAATACCAATAATTCAATTGTTTCAACAAGTAAGAAGGAAGATTTGAATTTTTTTTATCCTCATAAAATAGACTAGTCAATAAACTTAATATTACTGAGTTATAAAACTTTCAACGTTATTTAATTACTAGCTTGTAACTCCATGCATATGCATGAATACACTTAAAGACATACAATAAGGTGCATAATATAATTCCTATATATATAATTTAAATACTATTGATAGTCATTTTTATATTTCGTTAACTTTTTAAAAAATTTTGTAAGGATATTATTAGGTGTAAAATGTAAATTGTCCATGTTTTTTTTTTTTTTTTTTTTTTTTTTAAATTATTGTGAATCATTTTTTTTTTTTTTTTAATATTCAATTATTCTAGAGTCTTTGGTTTTTGTACTTAATAACTTACTTGGATGAATATTTATGATGTGATCCCATATTTGATTATAAAATTAAGAAATAAAACTCTTAAAGAATAAATAATTTAGGAAACATGGTGCAAAATTGGAACTCTAATTTAGAATTCTAATTTGAGTTTCTCTCAGCTTCACCTATAATTTGAGCTCATTTAATCTCAAGCGGATTCAATTTGGCCATTCTCCATTAATTCTATCTATCTTTTTTGATATTCAATTCGACCGTTCTCATTTAATCTCACTCGGATTTAACTCGCTCGTTTAATCCTATCTATCTTTTACGGGATTCAATTCGACTGTGCCCGTTTAATCTCACACGGATTCACTTTGGCCATGCTCATTTAATCCTATCTATATTTTTCTAGATTCAATTTGACCGTTCTCGTTTAATCTCACGAGGATTCAATTCGGCCACGCTCGTTTAATACTATCTATCTTTTTTGAGATTCAATTCGACCGTTCTCGTTTAATCTTACGCGGATTCATTTCGTCTATGCTCGTTTAATCCTATCTATCTTTTTTGAGATTCAATTTGACAGTGCTCGTTTAATCTCACGTGGATTCATTTCAGCCGTGCTCATTTAATCCTATCTATCTTTTTCAAGATTTTATTCGACCGTGCTCGTTTAATCTCTTGCGGATTCAATTCGACCAAGCTCGTTTAATTCTTTCTATCTTTTTTGAGATTCAATTTAACCCTGATAGTTTAATATCACGTAGATTCAATTCTGTCATGTTGGTTTTATCAAATCTATCTTTTTGAGATCCAATTTTACCGTGCTCGTTTAATCTCAAGCGGATTCAATTCGGCTATGCACATTTAACCCTATCTATCTTTTTTGAGATTCAATTAGACCGTTCTCGTTTAATCTCATGCAGATTCAATTCGGCCTTGCTCGTTTAATCCTATCTATCCTTTCAGGATTCAATTCGACCGTGCTCGTTTAATCTCACGCAGATTCAAATCGGCTATGATCGTTAAATCCTATCTATACGTTTGAGATTCAATTTGGCCGTGCTCGTTTAATCCTATCAATCCTTTTCGAGATTCAATTTGGCCGTGCTCGTTTAATCCTATCAATCCTTTTCGAGATACAATTGGACCGTGCTCGTTTAATCTCACGGGGATACAATTCCACCATGCCCGTTTAATCCTATCTACCTTTTTCAAGATTTAATTCGATCGTGCTTGTTTAAGCCCACCCAGATTCAACTTGGCCAAGCTCGTTTAATCCTATCTATCTTTCTCGAGATTCAATTTCACCGTGACATTTAATCCCATGTGGATTCAATTCGACCATGCTCGTTTAATCCAATCAATCTTTTTTGAGATTCAATTCGACCATGCTCGTTTAATCTCTCGCAGATTCAATTCGACCATGCTCGTTTAAGCTCCCGTGGATTCAATTCCGCCATGCTCTTTTAAACTATCATTCTTTTTCGAGATTCAATTCGACCATGCTCGTTTAATCTCACGCGGATTCAATTCGGCCATGGTCGTTTAATCCTATCTATCTTTTTGATATTCGATTTAACCGCGCTCGTTTAATCTCTTGCGGATTCAATTCTGCCACGCTTATTTAATCCTATCTATCTATTTCGAGATTCAATTCCACCGGGCCTATTTAGTCTCACACGGATTCAATTCGTCCATTCTCCATTAATCGTATCTGACTTTTTTGATTTTGAATTTGACCGTTCTCGTTTAATCTCACTCGGATTTAACTCGCCCGTTTAATCCTATCTATCTTTTTCGAGATTCAATTCAACCATGACCGTTTAATCTCAAGCGGATTCAATTCGGCCATGCTCGTTTAATCCTATCTATCTTTTTTGAGATTCAATTCGACTGTGCCCGTTTAATCTCACGCGGATTCTATTCGGCCATGCTCATTTAACGCTATCTATCTTTTTCGAGATTCAATTCGACCGTGCTCGTTTAATGTCACGTGGATTCATTTTGTCCATGCTCGTTTAATCCTATCTATCTTCTTCAAGATTCAATTTGACCGTGCTCGTTTAATCTCACGTGGATTCATTTTGGCCCTGCTCATTTAATCCTATCTATCTTTTTCGAGATTTTATTCGACCGTGCTCATTTAATCTCATGGGATTCAATTCGGCCAAGCTCGTTTAATACAATCTTTCTTTTTCGAGATTCAATTTAACCCCGATAGTTTAATATCACGCAGATTCAATTCCTTCATGCTAGTTTTATCCAATCTATCTTTTCGAGATCCAATTTTACCGTGCTTGTTTAATCTCAAGCGGATTCAATTCGGCTATGAACATTTAACCCTATCTATCTTTTTTTAGATTCAATTTCGACCGTGCTCGTTTAATCTCACGTAGATTCAATTCAGCCTTGCTCGTTTAATCCAATCTATCCATTGGAGATTCAATTTGACCATGCTTTTTTAATCTCATACAGATTCAATTCGGCCATGCTCGTTAATTCCTATCTATACTTTCGAGATTCAATTTGGCCGTGCTCGTTTAATCCTATCAATCTTTTTTGAGATACAATTGGACCGTTCTCGTTTAATCTCACGCGGATACAATTCCGCCATGCCCGTTTAATCCTATCTACCTTTTTCGAGATACAATTCGACCGTGCTCGTTTAATCTCAAGCAGATTCAACTCGGCCAAGCTCATATAATCCTATTTATCTTTCTCGAGATTCAATTTCACCGTGACGTTTAATCTCACGTGGATTCAATTGAACCATGCTCGTTTAATCCAATCTATCTTTTTCGAAATTCAATTCGACCATGCTAGTTTAATCTCTCGTAGATTCAATTCGAGCAGGCTCGTTTAAGCTCACGCGGATTCAATTCCGCCATGCTCTTTTTAACCAATCATTCTTTTTTGAGATTCAATTTGACCGTGCTAGTTTAATCTCACGCGGATCCAATTCGGTCACGGTCGTTTAATCCTATCTATCTTTTTGATATTCAATTCGACCGTGCTCATTTAATCTCAAGCGGATTCAATTCGGCCATTCTCCATTAATCCTATCTCTCTTTTTTGATATTCAATTAGACCGTTCTCGTTTAATCTCACGCGGATTCAATTCGGCCATGCTCGTTTAATTCTATCTATCTTTTTCGAGATTCAATTCGACCGTGCTCGTTTAATCTCACGCGGATTCATTTCGTCCATGCTTGTTTAATCCTATCTATCTTTTTCGAGATTCAATTTGACAGTGCTCGTTTAATCTCACGTGGATTCATTTCAGCCATGCTCATTTAATCCTTTCTATCTTTTTCGAGATTTGTTTCAACTGTGCTCGTTTAATCTCATGGGATTTAATTCGGCCAAGCTCTTTTAACACTATCTATCTTTTTAAGATTCAATTCAACCCTGATAGTTTAATATCTCGCAAATTCAATTCCACCATGCTCGTTTTATCCAGTCTAGCGGTATCGAGATTCAATTCGACAGAGCTCATTTAATCTCAAGCGGATTCAATTTGGCCGTTCTCCATTAATCCTATCTATCTTTTTTGATATTCAATTCAACCGTTCTCATTTAATCTCACTCGGATTTAACTCGCTCGTTTAATCCTATCAATCTTTTTCGAGATTCAATTCTACTGTGCTCGTAAAATCTCACATGGATTCAATTTGGCCATGCTCGTTTAATCCTATCTATATTTTTCTAGATTCAATTTGATCGTTCTCGTTTAATCTTATGCGGATTCAATTCGGCCATGCTCGTTTAATACTATATATCATTTTCGAGATTCAATTCGACCGTGCTCGTTTAATCTGACGCGGATTCATTTCGTCCATGCTCGTTTAATCCTATCTATCTTTTTTGAGATTCAATTTGACAGTGCTCGTTTAATCTCACATGGATTCATTTCAGCCGTGCTCATTTAATCCTTTCTATCTTTTTTGAGATTTTATTCGACCGTGCTCGTTTAATCTCTTGTAGATTCAATTCAACCAAGCTTGTTTAATTCTTTCTATCTTTTTTGAGATTCAATTTAACCCTGATAGTTTAATATCGCGCAGATTCAATTCCGTCATGCTAGTTTTATCAAATCTATCTTTTCAAGATCCAATTTTACCGTGCTTGTTTTATCTCAAGCGGATTCAATTCGGCTATGCACATTTAACCCTATCTATCTTTTTTGACATTCAATTCAACTGTTCTCGTTTAATCTCATGCAAATTCAATTCGGCCTTGCACATTTAATCCTATCTATCCTTCCGAGATTCAATTCGACCGTGCTCGTTTAATCTCACGCAAATTCAAATTGGCCATGCTCGTTAAATCCTATCTATACATTCGAGATTCAATTTGGCCGTGCTCATTTAATCCTATCAATCCTTTTCGAGATACAATTGGACCGTGCTCGTTTAATCTCATGCGGATACAATTCCGCCATGCTCGTTTAATCCTATCTACCTTTTTTGAGATTCAATTCGATCGTGCTCGTTTAATCTCACACAGATTCAACTCGGCCAAGCTCGTTTAATCCTATCTATCTTTCTCGAGATTCAATTTCACCGCGACATTTAATCACATGTGGATTCAATTCGACCATGCTCGTTTAATCCAATCAATCTTTTTCAAGATTCAATTCGACCATGCTCGTTTAATCTCTCGCAGATTCAATTAGACCATGCTCGTTTAAGCTCCCGTTGATTCAATTCTGCCATGCTCTTTTTAACCAATCATTCTTTTTCTAGATTCAATTTGACCATGCTCGTTTAATCTCACGTGGATTCAATTCGGCCATTGTCTTTTAATCCTATCTATCTTTTTGATATTCAATTTGACAACGCTCGTTTAATCTCTCGGGGATTCAATTCTACCACGCTTATTTAATCCTATCTATCTTTTTCGAGATTCAATTCCACCGGGCTCGTTTAGTCTTACACGGATTCAATTCGGTCATTCTCCATTAATTAAATCTGAAGAGGGTAAAAATATAAGTTGACGGGTTGTTATGAAATAGGCCTGATGGTTCCATATCTGTGGGCCGGTAGAGGACGGGCCTAACGCATGTGGATACTGAACGGATCCTGCATAGACGGATGTAAGGAGGACGGATTGAGCACTGACGTGGTAGCCAGAAACCCTAGATGGAAATACTTGCGACACACGCTTAGCCACCATAGAATCCTAAGGTAAATGGAATCCTATCACAAAGAGGATTCCGGAAGACACGCGCATACTTGAAGATCTTCTTTATAAGGAAATGTCTTGTCCATCACGTTTTGGACTATTCAAGAGGATTCCTATTAGGAAAATACTTCTACACCAAGGAAGAGAGTTCTACCTTCTACTACTATAAAATCCCCAATACCCTCATAAATCAAGGTACGCATAATTTACTCTCTCTAGCACTCTAGAGTTGTGAGAAGTTCTGACTTGACCTTCGAAGGGTATTCGGCCGGCACCACACCAGTGCTCTCTGTTAGGTCTTCTCTTTACCTTGTGCAGGTGGTGTTTCGAGCATAGGAAGGTCGTGTAACTCACTGGTGATTTTACGGCATCATTAGTTGGCCCCGTCTGTGGGAATATCTTAGTCATTTTCTGATTCGTAAGCCATAACAAACGCTTCCTGGACAAAAGAGTTGCATGGTGCTAACTCGCTTGATGGCAACAACGAACAACGTTTAGGGAGATGAAACATGCGCAGCGGCCCTCGAGAGGCAGGTTTAGACCTTAGGCGCCGCCGTGGAGCACCTCACTAAGTAGAACCACGATCTGGAGGAGCAGTTATGCTAGAAAAACGCAGGTTACGGCACTCAAGAGTAGGACCAAGAAGGCACCAGTGCCGATAGAAGAGAACGAGAGGGACCAGAGGGCAGTAACGCTCCAAGCAAACCAGAGTGACAAAATTTGAGCATGCCATCCCTCATGGATGCAACTCCACCACATATTGCCACGAAGATGCAAGAAATGAAGGAGCAGATGGAGGTTATGATGAACGCCCTCAAGGGACGGGTGTCCAGCGACCTTGACGATCTGGTCAATCGTACTGACACGCCATTCACTGCGGCCGTCAACTCTTTCCCTCTTCCATATAAATTTCGCATGCCATAGATCGATAGTTATGACGGAGCGAAAGACCCTCTGGACCACCTGGAAACCTTCAAAACCTTGATGCACCTTCAAGGGATAGCGGACGAGATTATGTGTAGGGCCTTCCCTACAACGCTGAAGGGAGCCGCGAGGATTTGGTTTAGCCGACTGACACCTAACTCCATCAGTACTTTCAAGGAGCTAAGTGCCCAGTTCACTTCGCACTTCATTGGAGGGCACAGGTACAAGAAGTCTACTGCATGCCTGATGAACATCAAGCAGCGAGAGGACGAGACGCTGAGGTCCTACATAACCTGTTTCAACAAGGAAGCCCTCTCAATTGATGAAGCAGATGACAATATACTTGTAGCAGCATTCACTAATGGGTAAGTTCCTATTTTCACTATATAAGAATGACCTAAAGACCATGTTAGATGTGCTTTACAGGGCCACTAAATACATGAATGTGGAGGATGCGTTGTTGGCATGTGAGGAGAAGCCCAGAAAGAGGGAAAGACAGGAGGACACACGGCAAGATAGGGGGGGAAAGATGCCAAGAACCGGGGAACGATAGGATGATAGGCGCTCCAAACCCCCCACTGGGAAGTTCACAAGCTTCACTCCATTAATAGCCCCGATAGACCAGGTCATAATACAGATCAAAGACGAAGGAGCCCTGACGTTCCCTGACAAGCTGAAAGGAGATCCCAGTAAGAGGTCAAGGAACAAGTACTGCCATTTCCACCGTGACCACGGACACGACACAGCCGACTGCTACGATTTGAAACAACAGATAGAGGCTCTCATAAGACAGGGGAAGCTACAGAGGTTCGTTAGCAAGGAAAGAACCGATCCGCCCCAAGAGCAGGCCCCGCGACAGGAGAACGAGCGCCCTAGACCACCCATAGGGGATATAAGAATGATTGTAGCGGGCACGACCACTGCAGGATCTTCCAAGAAAGCCCGTAAAACCTACCTCAGAATGGTCCATAACGTCCAACTCACAGGCTCCGTACCTAAGATGACGCAGATCGATAACCCCGTCATCGAATTCTCGGAAGAAGATGCTCGGAGACTTCACCACCCGCATGACGACGCACTTGTAGTCAGCCTACAAGTAGGAGACTATAACATGCACCGGGTCTTGGTCGACAACGGGAGCTCGGCAGACATTCTATACTACCCAGCATTCCAGCAGATGAGGATTGACAGAGAGCAACTGGTCCCAACAAATACGCCCCTAGTTGGTTTTGGAGGAACAAGGGTATTCCCCCTCGGCACAGTCACATTACAGGTAACAATGGGTGACTATCCCCAACAGATCACTAAGGAAGTAACATTCCTCGTAGTCGATTGCTTGTCCGCTTACAATGCCATTCTCGGACGACCCACACTCAATTCTTGGAAGGCGGCAACTTCAACCTACCATTTAATGATCAAATTCCCTACAGATTATGGAGTAGGAAAGCTGCGCGGAAATCAGGTGGCAAAGCGAAAATGCTATATTGCTATGTTAGAGATGGACAATCACCAGCAAACAATGTGCATAGAAGAACAAAGGGCAGTAGCGGAGCCGATCGAGGAACTAGAAAAAGTGACACTTGATGACTCGAGGCCAGAATGGACGACTAGGATGGGCATACGAACTAGTTGGCTGGTGCGCCAAGTGCTTACAGCATTCCTAAGAAACAATCAAGACGTGTTTGCCTGGGGTCACGAAGATATACCGGGGATTGACCCCTCAATCATAGTTCACAGGTTAAATGTGTCACCCTCATTCACTCCAATTCGACAGAAGAAATGAGTATTCGCTCAAGAGCGAGACAAAGCCATAGCCGAGGAAGTTCGAAAGTTTCTTGAAGTAGATTTCATTCGAGAAGTGTACTACCCTGATTGGTTGGCAAATGTGGTCATGGTTAAAAAGGCTAATGGAAAATGGAGGATGTGCGTAGATTTCACAGACCTCAATAAGGCTTGCCCTAAGGACAGCTATCCACTCCCACGGATAGATACTTTGGTAGACTCGACTACAAGACATCAACTCTTGAGATTTATGGACGCTTTCTCAGGTTATAACCAGATCAAAATGGAAGAAGCCGATCAAGAGAAAACCTCTTTTGTTACCAGCCAGGGACTGTTATGCTACAAGGTGATGCCTTTCGGACTCAAAAATGCTGGGGTGACATACTAGAGATTAATGAACAAAATGTTCACGCACCAAATTGGGAGGAACGTACAAGTTTATGTTGATGACATGTTAGTAAAAAGCCTGCGTGAAGATGATCACCTAGACGACCTCCGGGAGACCTTTGACACACTTCGGTCATATAACATGAAGCTGAATCCAAACAAGTGCGCGTTCGGAGTGACGGCAGGGAAATTCTTGGGTTTCAAGGTATCCCAAAGAGGTATAAAGGTTAACCCGGAGAAGATACGGGCCATAATGGAGTTAGAACCACCGAGGAAGGTCAAGGAGGTGCAAAGCTTGAATGGCAAAATTGCAGCCTTGAATAGGTTCGTCTCGAAAGCGATGGACAAATGTCTACCCTTCTTCCGCACTTTGAGAAAATCATTCGAGTGGACGGACGAGTGCTAGAAAGCCTTTGAAGATTTAAAGAAATACCTTTCATCTCCGCCATTGCTCAGCCCGTCCAAACAAGGGAAAGAACTCTATCTCTACTTACCAATTTCCCAAGCAGCGGTTAGCGTGGCCTTAGTAAGAGAGGAAGATGGATCTCAAAGACCTGTCTACTTTATAAGTTGGGCATTCCGAGGAGCAGAATAGAGGTACCCCCAAACAGAGAAATTGGCATTCGCGCTAGTAATTGCGGCACGAAAGCTCAAGCCGTACTTCCAGGCACATACCATCATAGTCTTGACGGATCGACCCCTGAGAAGAGCCATGAGTAGCCTTGAGGCTGCGGGACGGATGGCTTTATGGGCAATAAAGCTGAGCAAATTTGATATACAGTACCGCCCACGAACTGCGATAAAAGGGCAAGTTATGGCTGACTTCATTGCCGAATTTGCTCAATCGGAAGGCAAGGGGGCAGAAATCGCAGCACAGTGGAGCATCCACACGGATGGATCTTCCAATAGATGAGTAGGAGGGGCCGGTGTGGTAATCCAAACCCCGGAGGGGGATAAGATCGAGTGCATGATCCGACTGGACTTCCCAACGACCAACAATGAGGCCGAGTATGAAGCATTGGTGGCGGGGCTAGACCTCGCAAAGGCAGCAGGTGCTGAAAGCATGGTCGTACATTGCGACTCCCAAGTGGTAACAAGTCAGATTAATGGCAGCTATGAGTGTAAGAATGAAAGGATGAAGAGGTATCTAGAAGAGGTCAAGAATCAAATCAGCAGCCTCGAAGTCAGATTCGTTCAAATCCCAAGGGAGGAAAACGAATGTGCCGACCGTCTAGCAAAAGCCGCCTCAGTAAAATTTATGCTTGTCCCCGAACAGGTATTGTCATTTGTTCAAATCTCCTTACTTATTGATGACGGAACGAATGTGCAAGAAGTAGATTCTAAAAGCAACTAGGCGATGCCATTAATATCCTACCTGAGAACTGGCGCGTTACTAGACGTGAAAGATGCCGCTAGGAAGTTGAAGGTCCAAGCATCATGGTTTGTGTTGATAAAAGATGTCTTGTACAAAAAAAGGGTTCTCTAGACCGTACCTGAGGTGTTTAAGCCACGAGGAAGCAGATTACGTAATGAGAGAAGTCCACGAGGGTATCTGCGGAAACCACTCGGGGGCACGGTCGTTAGCACACAAGTTGATCCGAGCAGGATATTATTGGCCTACAATGCTGAAGGACGCACAAGCTTATGTCAAGGCCTGTAACAAGTGTCAAAGGTTCAGTAATTTCATTAGGCAACCATTCGAAGAGCTGACCCCCATGACAGCCCCTTGGCCATTTGCTCAATGGGGACTAGATATCATGGGCTCATTCCCGACAGCAGTCAGGCAGCTAAAGTTTCTAGTAGTTGGTATTGACTACTTCACTAAATGGGTGGAAGCGAAAGCCCTAGCCACTATCACGGAGAAGAACATTCAAAATTTTGTTTGGAGGAATATCATCTGCAGGTACGGGATACCTAGAGTGCTTGTCTCTGACAACAGAAAGCAATTCGACAACAGCGCATTTAGAGACTTCTGTTCGGAGCTAGGTATCAAGAATCACTACTCATCGCCTGCACACCCACAGGCCAATGGGCAAGTTGAAGTCACGAATCGATCCTTGCTCAAGATCATCAAGACCCGGCTCGAGGGGGAAAGGGTATTTGGTCGGACGAGTTACCAAGCGTTCTGTGGGCATACCGAACTACAACAAGAACACCCACTGGAGAAACGCTGTTTCGACTAGCATACGGAAGTGACGCTGTCATCCCAACAGAAGTAGGGCTCACAACCTATCAAGTGAAGAACTACGACGAGGATAAGAACGCAGAGGCCATGCGCCTTCAGCTCGACCTGGTGGACGAAGTCCGGGCGACAGTGGAGCAAAGGTTGGCACGGTATCAGAATCTCATGGTGAAACACTACAACTCAAATGTCAGGCATCAAGACTTTCAGGTTGGAGATCTTGTACTACGGAAGGTAATGGGCGCTACTAGAGATCCTTCGCAAGGAAAGCTCGGCCCCAACTGGGAAGGACCCTACAGGATCGCTTCATGGAAGAGGAAGGGCACCTACCACCTAGAGACGCTGGACGGGCGAAAGCTGTAGCACCCATGGAACACGGAGCACTTACGAAAATACTACCAGTAGAGATAATATGGAGAACAACGACGCCCCCTAAATTTCCCAGTTTATTTAGTTTTACTTCAATTACTAGTTTTACTTAGACAATTTTATGCTACAATACTTTATGTAGCACCTTTTTAAGCCTAAGGGGGCAGGTACTTTTCTACAAATGCAAGGTTTTTTCTTTTAAGAAAAATATTCAGACACTACTATGTTTTTCTACCTGAATTCTTAGTCCAAAAAGTGGGCGAGTATAAGGTCCACAAACTGGACGGATCATCCCACGAGTATGAAAATTACAAGTCCAAAAAAGTGGACGGACATAAACTAAAGTCCACAAATTGGATAGATCATCCCAGGAGGATGACAATTCTTTTAAAAAGTGGACGGGTATAAGGTCCACGAACTGGATGTATCACAAGTCAAATAAGACGGGCCCGATGCATAAAAAACTACGAAATAAGCCACTAAGCAAAATAAACATTATTGAAAGATAAAAATATAAAACCCTTGAAGGGCAATTGTTCATTCATGACGGATAAAAAAGATTGTTCTCCCAACTTACAAAAAAAAAAAAAAAAACAAAAAAAAAAAAAAAAAAAAACAAAAACAACACTACTCTTGAACGGCGGCCACTTTCTCCTACTCTGGTTGACGGGTACCATCCCCTGCAAGTTCAACTTGTCCTTGAGCATTCTACGCCTAGGCTAACTCTCCGTCGGCTTGGGGTGCTTCATCAGCAAAAAGATCCTCGGTGTCCTCCGAGTCGACAAGCATAACGGAGGCTTGACCTTGGTCTTCAACTTTGATTTGGAAACATCCAAGTCAGGGTAGGCTTTCTTAACCTGACAGAAAGCGTCATCAAAACCCTCCAAGAAGGATTCTCCCAGCTCAGATAAAAGGGCGTCGGAGTCGGTATTCATGGATCGCCACCTCCTTAGCTTGACGGAGCTGATCCTTCAGATCCTGGACCTCCTTATCCCTTTCCCCAAGGGCCTTCTTCGCCTCCTCCGTCCTCTGCTCGAGCTCCTTCCTCACCTTCTCTGAGAGATCAAACTTCTTCTCCATTTTGGATTTCCAGGTTTTGAGATGACTTAGTTCATCTTCCGTCAGCTCTGCCTTTGTCCTTGCACACTCCAAGGACGTCTCATGGTTAAGACACCGTCCCATTAGCCCTTTCATCATAATCATGGCCTGAAACGCAAAAAAGAGAGTTAGATGGAAAGCCAAGTGGAAAGGACGGATAGAGAGTCAACGGGCAGAATTACCTGAGCAATTGCAAAAAGTCCCGTCTCCCCCATTGCTTCCATGGAGTGATTGCCCAAGTCCTCATAATCCTCCGAAGTTATGATAGACGAAAGCTGCTCCAAGGCGTATTTGGAGTCTTCGCGGAGGAGGACGGGTGGCTTCTTCTGATTAGTAGACGGAGCCTTCATAACGCTTTTGCCAGCCCCATGCTTCACAGGGGTGACCGTCTTTGCACCCTCAGCCATTAGCCCAATAACAGGCACCAAAGGTACCTTGGGCTTCTTGGCAGGACGGTCCCCTTTGGACGGCTGCCTTCTTTTTACGGACGGGTTGCTTGAGCCTGTCCCCTTGGGATCCACATCGCTGGTTTCCTTTTTCTTGGCAGCCTGTGCCTTAATCATTGCCCTTCTCTTAGCGTCGTCCATTTCTGTAGAGGTGGACGGATGAAGTTAATTACTAAAATGAAAATGAAAATCAGCGAATAGAATGAGGACGACGGACTTACGTTGACGAATCTTGGCGTTGTATTTAATGGCTGTTGGCGTTGGTTTAGGTTCGTCACAATACCAATGGATGGTATCGAGTGTGACTAGTTTAGCCCAAGTCCTTTCCTCCGGCTTGGTTTTGGTAAAAATTATCTCAAGAAAGCTGAACTCCTCAAGTTCAACTTGTGGACGTTGTCGAACTGCAAAAAAGAAGACGGTTAAAAGTTTGAAGAAATTATAATAAACTGAACGGTTATGTAAAAAGTTCATGCATTAGGACGGGTACATACTGGATGGGGGCAATATGCCCTAAGTCATGTCGACGGGTATGTGTTCCGTGTCCCCTGGATGACACATCCAATTATCACCCTCTAGGAAGAAATAACGGCTCTTCCAGTCCCTATTAGAGTCCGGGGTTTCAAATATAACCTTCAACAACGGACTCCTAGGGATAAAACTATATATCCCCCTTGATTTGTCTATTTCATCTAGACGGTAGCAATGAAGGAATTCCCTCACCGTCAGCCTCCTAGCACCCTTTGACATAGCACCGTACAGGATCTCCATTGCAATGAAAATCCTCCAAGCGTTTGGGGATATTTGGTTAACGAATAGGCCTAGATATTTAAGAAGCTGATGATGAAGAGAGCTTAGTGGAAATCTAAGCCCTGCCTTCAGCATCTGTTCGTATACCCCGACACCTTCTACCCCTTCATAATAACATTTCTCTGACTTGTAAGGCAGACGAATGGGGATGTTATCTGGAATTTGATAATTGGCCCTAAGAGTGTTGAAGTGCTTCTCCTTGATGGTGGACCTAAAATCATTCACCGTCCACTCCGGTATCATGATGAACTCCCTAAGTCCATTAGCATCCATAACGGACTTTATTGGTTGTTCCTCGCCGTCATCAGGACCCTCCTCTAGGTCAGCCATCTCCATATCCTCATTTGTTGAGGATGGGGAAGAGGCGGACGGTCTCCTCTCTTCGCTTGGACTCTCTTGATCTTCGTGACCTGACGGGTATACTTCCTTGTAATCCGTCTCGTCACGAACAACTGACTGGTTACTTGACGCACTAGAAATTGCCTACACGTAATGACAAAGCCTAAGACTCTGATGGGTCTAGAAAGGGTGACGGGGGTATAAAGTCTAAGAAAATTTAGAGTATCTGAAGGTAAAAAAGGGATGTGAAAAAGAAAGTACTTACCAAGTAAAGTGAACGGATGAAGGATGTCGATGACGGATACAGCAAATGAACGGAGTGATCTCTAACAAAGGATAACAGAGGCGCTTTGACAGTGTGTTACAGCGGAAAGTGGAGAAATGAGGAGAGAAAAGTGTGATATTTATAGAGGAAGTGCACAGAAGACGAGGCGACGCTTCGATTTGAGATAATGTCCAATGGAAGAGCAACACGTGTCATGCATCATAAATGGCTTCCAGATAATCTGTCAAGGGAAGGTACAATTGACAGAATCCGTATTGAAACCGTCGACCCACAGCCTTTGAACCGTCATCCTATTATCTTTAAACCATCACCCCACGGGTCCTTCTGCTCAAAAGATGACGGACCCATAGGGTGAGGGGGCAACTAAAGAGGGTAAAAATATAAGTTGATGGGCTGTTATGAAATAGGCCTGACGGTTCCATATCTGTGGGCCGGTAGAGGATGGGCCTAACGCATGCGGATACTGAACGGATCCTGCATAGACGGATGTAAGGAGGACGGATCAAGCACCCACGTGGCAGCCAGAAACCCTAGATGGAAATACCAGTGACACACGCTTAGCCACCATAGAATCCTAAGGTAAATGGAATCCTATCACAAAGAGGATTCTGGAAGACACGTGCATACTCAAAGATCTTCTTTATAAGGAAATGTCTTGTCCATCACGTTTTGGACTATTCAAGAGGATTCCTATTAGGAAAAGACTTCTACACCAAGGAAGAGAGTTCTACCTTCTACTACTGTAAAAGCCTCAATACCCTCATAAATTAAGGTACGCATAATTTACCCTATCTAACATTCTAAAATTGTGAGAAGTTCTGACTTGACCTTTGGAGGGTATTCGGTCGGAACCACACCGGTGCTCTCTATTAGGTATTCTCTTTCCCTTGTGCAGGTGGTGTTTCGAGCATAGGAAGGTCGTGTAACTCACTGGTGATTTTACGGCATCATTACTATCTATCTTTTTTTATATTGAATTCGACTATTCTCGTTTTATCTCACTCGGATTTAACTCACTCGTTTAATCCTATCTATATTTTTCGAGATTCAATTTGACCGTGCCCGTTTAATCTCATGCGGATTCAATTCGGCCATGCTCGTTTAATCTTATCTATCTTTTTCGAGATTCAATTTGACTGTGCTCATTTAATCTCACGTGGATTCATTTCTGCCCTGCTCATTTAATCCTATCTATCTTTTTCGAGATTTTATTCGACCGTGCTCGTTTAATTTCATGGGATTCAATTCGGCCAAGCTCATTTAATACTATCTTCCTTTTTCGAGATTCAATTTAACCCCGATAGTTTAATATCACGTAGATTCAATTCTGTCATGCTAGTTTAATGAGAAAAAAAATCTATTTTTATAAAATAAAGGCCAAAGGAAACCCTTAGCCTGTGTACGCAGGCACGAGCCTATGCACGCATGTAGGGTTTCAGAAACCTATGAAAGACAAGTTTTCTGCATTAAAGACTGAAGTTTGGAATGAATCGTCTGGGAGCCATTCCAAACCCCCATTTTCACAATATAAATAGCCGTACATGGTACCTTTTCAAAACACACAAAAAATCCTAAGAGAAAACCTAAGATTCGCTAGAAATAGTGAATAAAAAAGGGAGATTTTCACAAAACACCCTCAAGTCAATTTTATTTGATTAGGGCTTTTTCTGGCCTTGATCTTCAAGTTTAAGATTACTAATCACATTTTCATTGATTTATGAATAGATTTGACTAAGGGAACAGTAAAAAATCAAGCCTAGGAGCTTTTGCTTTAAGGTATTCATTTTAAAATTTTCTTTTCATTTCTGCTTTTTAGTTTATGTTTTAATCTGTTTCTTTGCTTTGTTTATGCTTATAACATGTTTTTTTAGCTTAGGTTTTCTTCGTTGTATGATCTTAAGCATGTTAGGTTGTTAGATTCAAAATTTCAAGTCTTTTTCTGAGTTTCTGTTTCTGGGTTAGGGTTTAGGGCGTGTCTGTGTGCGCATGCTTCTTGCATGTGTACGCAAGCTCGAAGTATGCATATGCATACAACTGGCCTGCATACGCAGGCCTATGTTTGCACATGCATACTCGTGCCCAGAAACCTTAATTCTGAGTTTTCTACTTCCATTGCTTTGTTTGTTATACCTAATATGTCTTTGTTTTATTCCCTTTTACGCTTTTAAGCCTCTACTTTTCTATTTATATGTTTGTTTGTCTTCAATATGATAGATTAGGGTTTTCCTTTTTGTTCTTATTTTGATGCCATGAACATGCATTCATATGCCCATTCATTGATGCCATAGGTGCTAAGACACAGCAAGGTAAGTAAGGTAAGTCATGCATTCACATGAACATGCATATTGTTTGTTTTATGGGCTTTATCTTCTTTTGATGAACATGTATATGCAAGTTTGTATGCCATGCTTTTGATAGATAATATGATTCGTTTGCTGCCTTGTCTATGTTTTTGGCCCTTTTGATATCTTGTTATTTGCTGCCTTGGATAAGATGATATGTTTTCCATGTTAGATGAATGCTAGAGTTAATGTTTCGATGTGATGATATGCATGATTAGATGTATGCTAGGGTTTGTGATGTGATGATATGCATGATTAGATGTATGTTAGGATTTGTGATGTGATGACAAGCATGCTAGATGTATGGTTAGGGGTGTTTGATGCCATATTGATTGTTAGATGAATACTAGTGTGTGTGTGAGTTTAGTATAACAATATTGAGTGTGCCTTTAATAGGATTAAGACATAAGACACAATGAGAGGAAGCCAACCTTAGGGTTTGGCAGTTTTGGGTGCCTAACACCTTCTCAAGACCGTATCTTAACTCTGAACTCATATCTCTAGTAGTAAGATCAAATGGTCATTCCTCAAAAGGACGTTATATTCATGGTTCCTAGGCCATTGCAAAACTAGGTGGCGACTCCATATTCTGTTGTGTCCACACGCATGCATGCACGATGCATGCACACGCATGAACATAGACAAAGAGTGTTCTTCGACAGTTTTGGCTAACCATTGATCAAAACTCATCCTAAGCATGTTCCTACCCCTCCTAAGACCCCAGGTTTTCATCTAGACCCATACCACAACAAAACCCAAGCATTTACAAGTCCAAAAACATATTAAAATGGAAGATTAGAGTAAAACTTGAAAATGAGAAAATTTTGGAAAACTTACCAATTCGGCCCGTGCACCTTCTAAAAGATGGTTTTGTGGCCTGTAGATCAGTGGAGGGGACTTCGTTAGCCTGATGGCTACATCCCAAGGTGTGATGTTGAAGACTTCGTCTGAAATCACGTAAGAGGTTTTCTTGGTCTTGGACTTGGGTGCCATTGGAAAGGATGAGAGAGTTTGGGAGAAGGTGAGAGAGTTTGGGAGAATGTGAGAGAGTTTAAGAGAGAGAGAGAGAGAGAGAGAGAGAGTTAGATGGTGAGAGATGAAGAAATGAAGAGGACGCAGAGGTTTTTGTAGAGAGAAAATGAAAAGTTGAGTAATGAGAAGAAAAAGAAACAGTTGGTAACCGTTGGAGAAAATGAAGAGGCGGGAAGACATCTAATGACTAAACTACATGTTATTTAGCAAAAAAAAAAAAAAAGAAAAAGAAAAAGAAAGAAAGAAGGTTTTTAGAATATCCATAATGGACCCCCAAGAGGTGGAAAATGCAAGGAAAAATTCAAAAATGCACCCAAATGACAGAAATACCCTCAACGGATTGAAAGACACAAGGATTCTCAAAGTATCCCCAGTGGATTAGAGAGATCAAGAACATCCCCTAGTAGATTGGAAATTGTTGAAGAAACTCCCCTGTGAGGTAAGATTATCAATCAACTCCCAAGTGAGACACAAAATAGACAAGTCTTCCCCAACAATCATCAAGGGCTCCTTCGTGGGTCCAAAACACCAAGACAACTTCCTCAATGGTTGTGAGAAAAAGAGTTTTCCCCAAGGAGCCAAGAATTACCAAGGAAACTCCCACGTGAGTAGAATTAACACAAGCTCCCCGATGAGTCATTAGAAGAGAAAAAGATTTTTCCCAGTGGGCTTTATGTTAGGTCATATGTGATTTAATGTTAGGAGCATATGTCAATATAGAATTGGCTAATCCTTTGACAAAATGCACTTTACTTGTATTTGGGTAGATCTGGGATGTGTTTAATGCTTCAAGGAACAATGTTTCAAGATTAAGTGTTAAAACTATGCAAGTCTGTCCAAGAAACAAGTGAAGAAGTGCTGGATTTTAAAGCTTGACAGCTAGTATCTATCGAGGTTTAAAAAGCTGTTGAAGCCCGATACTCGATAGCTAGCTCCACAGATAAGCTATCTATCGAGGTTTATGAAGTTCAGTTTTTCAGAGCCGATTTCAATCCAATTCGTGAATACATGTTTGGGCTTTCTTTTCTCACAACCCTAAACATATATAAGGATTGTTTTAAGAGCCGTCAAAGGTTGCGTGAGTGTGAAGAAAAGGAGAGATTGTCACTACAGAACAAGTCCAATTGGGTATTGGGGTAAGGATTCAACAGTAGGTTGGTATAAGGTATTGGGATTCCTTTACTTGTAACTACTTATTGTGATAATAGTGAATTCTCGAGAGTGGTGACCTTAAAATCACTCGGTGGGGTTTTTGCTATGTAGGTTTTCCTCATTCGTAAACAAATCACCGTGTCAATTTAATTTTCTCTGCATTTAGTTAATTGGTGATTTGTTTATGCTACCATGCGTATTGCATGCTAATTGAATTAATTAATTAACTTGGCTAATTAATTTGTTAATTCATCACAATGGGTCAATACATTCACGACCTATCAAGTGGTATCAGAGAAGGCACACTTTGATTAGGTTTTAATCTTTTTTGTGTGATCCATTGACCCCTATTTGTCCTTGATAGAGGACAGTCTCTTATTATACCTCCTTTATTTGATGTCACTAACTATGCATATTGGAAAGTACGCATGAGAGCTTTCTTGCAGTCATTAGATGAAAAAGTGTGGCAAGCTGTAGAGATAGGCTGGACTAAGCCTACGGAAGTGTCAGCCGACTGGGATAATGCTAAGATCAAGGCGACAAACTTCAACAGCAGGGCATTGAATGCTTTATTTAGTGCATTCACGAATGAGGAGTTCAAGAAGTTATCCTCTACTGAAACTGCTAAGGAAGCATGGACTATTTTCCAGATAACCTATGAAGGAACCAAGGCTATCAAGGATTCAAAGCTTCAGAGGCTTACTACGAGCTTTGAAGAGATTAAGATGGAGGAGGATGAGTCATTCGATGAATTCTATGCCAAGCTCAAGGACATAGTGAACTCAGCTTTTAATATTGGGGAAACCATTCCTGAACCCAAGATTGTTAGAAAGGTGCTTAGATCTTTGCCCGAGAGATTTCATGCCAAGATCACTGCAATTGAGGAATCAAAAGATATTGACACAATTCCTTTGACAGAGCTGGTTCGCAATCTGCAGACCTATAAGTTAGGTTTGACAAGGATAGAGAAATCAAGCAAGAGCAAGAGCATGGCATTGAAGGCCAAGAGCAGTGACACTAATTAGTCTTCAGACGATAAAGATTCTAAGATGAAATCCTATATCACCTAGCAATTCAAAAAGTTTATGAAGAATGCCAATGTTAAAGGATTTGACAAAGACCGCAAATAGTCTAGCTCGTCTCAATTCAAGAACCAGGATAAAGGAAAGAAGGATGCTAGGGATGACGGTCAGTACACTGTTCCCTCAGGACCAAAATGCTTTGGATGTCAAGGCTTCTGACACATGAAATAAGAGTGCCCTACATATCACAAGACCATTGGGAAAAGCAAGGCACTTGCAGCTACCTTGAGCGACACCGAGCCTGAAGATGATTCCGACAATGAGGACGATGGAATCCTAAATGCCTTCACTGCCACTATAAATCCTACTGAAAGGATTGTTGAAGATGTGGATGAAGAAGAGGAATTGGTGGAGTCTAAGTTTGAAAAGATGGATGAGCAAGATGACATCCACACAGCCTATGCAAAGTTATACAAGGTCTCGAAAAAACATGAGAAATTGTATAGGTTGGCCACCAAGAAACTCAGTGATGTGTAGCTTGAACGGGAAGAAATCTCCACAAAGTTTGATGAAGCCAATCAGACTATTGGAGCATTGAGATTTGAGAATAATTTCTTGGCTGAGAAGACTAAGAAGCTTGAGGCAGAACTGTTCCAAGTCAGAGCCCAATTGGAAAGGACTTCAAGTGCAAAGCTTGATGAGATGCTCAGTCTTCAGAAATCTGCTTCCGATCAAACCAGTTTAGGGTATGATTTCTCTTCTCCTAGTATTGCTTCTGCTAGTATAATGTTGAATCTGAAAACAATGATGTGCAAAATATGTTAGCTAGTAAGAACATAGACAAGGGTAAATCTATCTTAGGAGCACCCTCTAAGTAGGATAAGAAAGAGATCAAAAACCCTAGGGCTAAGAAGGGAAACACTTAAAAGCCTAAACAGAAGAAGCAGCATCTCTGTCATCACTCTGGAGCAGCTAGACATACTCGACCTAATTGTTATAAGTGGTTAGCCACTCAACAGAGCAACAACATGATCTCATCGGGAAACCAGAATCAGTTTCCATCCTCCTTTGCTCCTCTTGGAGATCTTCTCAAAGCCCTCATGTTCCTTTCGAAGTTGAACGGTTTCAATTCTACCCCTCACCGCCGGATCAAGGGTTTTCAAAATGGAAAGGTTCTTTTAAGGTATGGAAGGAAAAAGGCTCCAAGTGATTCAGTCGCTTTTTCTCTCTCTCCCCTTATTTTTTTATTTTTTTATTTTTTTTGTTTTTGCATTACTTGTGTGTTTTGCTTTCGTGCTCTGAGTTAGTCTAGTTTTATGCATTGTTTTGTTTAACATATTTTTGTTTGTTTATTTTTCAGTTTTGCTTTATTTTGTTTCTCATAAAAATAAAAAATAAAAATTGAAAAATCAGAAAAATACAAAAACAATGTGTGTTTGTGTACATTGGTACTTGTGTACTTTGGATGGCCATTGAAACAAAGTTTTCTAAACTTTGTATCTTTTGTAACTTAGATGAGCATCTATATGCACAACTAAGAAAGTGAGCTTTGTGTCTTGTGTTTGTGATGAGTAAGATTAAGTAATCTCTTGTGCTTAACACTCGTATCACTCTTTTTGACGGGAAGGACTAGAAAATCCTAAGAGAAAGGCATAAATAACCATCTCACCACTATTGCTCGCCAATCATGAAATGACATTTGTATGTCTCGGCATAGCAAAAGTGGAATGTCAAATGCTTAACATCATTGGGTATTTCTTTTCTATCTCTTATATACCTATGCATGGTTTGCTTAAAAGAAAAATATGCAAAGAATAATAAAAAGCAAAAAGAATCAAAATGCTTTATATATGATTGCAAGCGTATATTCTAGGAGATGTGGGAGTTATAGGATGTACCTCGAAGGTGATAGTCCCCATCAAACAGTTATAATTATGTGTGAGTTAAAGTGATTTTCTCATATCTCAAATTGTCATAACATGTAGATACTAATGCAATCTTGCGATGTTTTTCACACACAACACACAATACTCTTTGCTACTTTTGATACATGTGCAGGTACAATGTGATTTGGCCATCACAAGGAATACATGTGTTAATGTATGCTTACTAAAGTGTCTTAACTTGTTTTTGAAATATAAAATTGGTTAGAATTGTTTAGTGTGTGTGTGTGTGTTTTGGATCTATGTGCTTGACATTTTTCTTGTTGAGAGATGATTTTGAGAGCTTAAAATGTTGTTTGGATCTTTGATTGTATAGCATGCTTGATTGCATTCATATTTGTGTTTTTCCCTTATTGAAAAACTATTTTTAAGCAATCTCAACCGCTGCTGGACACCTCTCGCTATCTATCGAGCCATTTCAGCTGCTTTTTATTGCATTCTCGATAGCTTCTCGATAGTTGCTTGATCCATCGAGAAACTTTTTGGATGCTCGATAGATTCTCGACAGCTTCTCGATCCATAGAGATTCTTTTGCTGTGGACACCTTTCGACAGATCCTGGACAGCTTATTCAGACGTTTTAAACCTCGACACCTCTCGATCTGTCGAGCTTTATGGTTTTTCTATATAAAGGGTCTGTGCGTTTTTCTCTTCACTTCTCCCCGATCTCTCTCGACAGAATTTGTCTCTTCACCTCCCAAACACCCTCTTCTCTCTCAAAACCTCCAACCCACGTGATTTTCGGCCTTTTCTTGTCTCAAATCACTTGGTATGATCTCTCTATCTCTCATTCTTCATGCATTTAACGCATTTAGATCTAGGTTTTGGGTTTTCTTGAAACTTTTTGGGGTTTTTCAAAATTGATGAAGTTTTTGTGAAATTTTTGTGATAGGTTTTGTGTAAATGATCCTAAATGTTCATCCATTGCATCACATTTGCATTTTAACTATATGTTCATGCATTTTAGATGTGTGATTACTATGTTAAATTGTTGTGTGCTAGTAGGTTTAGATTGGGCTGAGCCCATGATGCTTTTAAGTTTGCATGTCACATGTTCATGCATTTTTATGCATACATACCTTCAATTCTTTATATTCTTTTATATTGTTTTGTTGGTGCTTTTCTGATTATCTCTCTCTCTCCCTCTCTTTCCTTCTTGCGTTAGTTTGCTCTATGGCACCCAAACGCAAATCCACTCCGTCCCATAACCCTCTTCATTCTGGGGCATCCACTTCTTCTTCTGACCCTACTCCTTCTCACGTACGGTTCCGTGATGATAAAGCCCAAAAGGACTTTTCGGAGAACTTTTCTTGACGAGGCATTCATTCGGAACGCCAAGTCATTCTATCGAATTTTTCCGATACTGACCTTCCCACTATCATCTACAGTCAGGGTTGGGGGTCACTGTGTGACATCCCGGTCACTTGTCCCTCCGTGATCATACAGGAGTTTTACTCCAATATGCACGGATTCAATACTTCTGTACCTCATTTTTTCTCTCGCGTTCGAGGTACGCGCATTGTAGTTACTCTGGATATTGTATTCGAGGTACTACACATTCCTAGGGTAGATCCTAACTACCCTGGCTGCGATTGTCTGAGGATTGTGTCCAAAGATGAACTCTCGTCTCTTTTTTGTGAGACACCTTTATCTTGGGGTGATCGTCAAAACACCCCTTGCTCGGGCTTTGTAAAAGGTTCGAGATTCCTTAACATGGTGATGACATTCATTTTTCATCCTTTGTCTCACTATAACTCTATTACAGAGCCTCATGCTCGATTTTTGTTATCCCTCTTAAAGGACATTTCTATTGACTTCCCTTCTCATTTTATTCTATTCCTTATAGACGTCTATAAGGATACGGCGACTCATGATAAACTCATTTTTCCTTCCGCTATCACGAGGCTTCTTCGCTGTTTTTCTATCTCCTTTCTCGAGTCTCCTCATTTCACGGTTATGAGTGCCATAGACGCTGCTACCATTCGACAGAGAGAGGAACAACTTAGATCGAGGTGGCCCGGGACAGAGACGGCGACTCCTCCAGCTTCTACCTCTCCATCCTCATCTGCTCCTTCGTCGTCTGCGGGTGGAGTGACTCTCGAGGCCATCATGGCATAACTTGTGCACATGGATGCTTGCCTTGACACACTCAGTGATGAGTTGTGTCAGGTGAACACCCGTGTTAGTCGTATCGTACAACGACAGGCTATCATGGGTGGTTTCACTATTGCTACCTCTCCATCTCCACCGGCTTCAGAGGATGAGAGTGATGATAGCTCCAGTAGTGATGATGCTGATGAGGATGAGGATGCTAGCTCGCCTAATGATGATGAGATGTCTACTTGATGTACTTACTCTTTGTCACTCATGACAAAATGGGGGAGTAGTTTTGATATGAGAGTAGTCATATACATAGGGGGAGAGTTAGCATAGGAGATTTTTGTGATAGGGGGAGTGTCTTTAAGGGATGTAGTGAGGTTTTCTATGTATTTTCTTTTCTTTCTTTTACATTTACCTCATATATTCTTGTGACCATTTGACATACATTGTACTTATATTTGAGTTTTATATAAATTGATGTATGTTATTCACCTATCTTTACATGTGTTGTTTCTTTTCTCTCTTTATGCACATGATTCTTATATATTATATGCAATCTATTATTTCTGTTTCACACTAAGATGTCTTGATGAGTTTTGTTTAAAGTGTTTCAGAAATACAGGTTGTCAAAGTCTTCTTGCCATAAACTCTCTTCTTGCAATGTTTTACAAGAGTTTGTGTTAGGATAGATTTTATTGTATACAACGAGTGAGTATGAGTTGAGTGATTTATGACTTCTCTCATATGTTCATTTGTTTGTTGTGGTTTTGTCACAGATTGCCAAATGGGGAGATTGTTAGGACATATGTGATTTAATGTTAGGAACATATGTCAATATAGAATTGGCTAATCCTTTGACAAAACGCACTTTATTTGTATTTGGGTAGATCTAGGACGTGTTTAATGCTTTAAGGAACAAGGTTTCAAGATTAAGTGTTAAAGCCATGCAAGTCTGTCCAAGAAACAAGTGAAGAAGTGCTGGATTTTAAAGCTCGACAGCTAGCTTGACAACTAGTATCTATCGAGGTTTAAAAAGCTGCTGAAGCCTGATACTCGATAGCTAGCTCGACAGATAAGCTATCTATTGAGGTTTATGAAGTTCATTTTTTCATAGCTAATTTCAATCCAATCCGTGAATACATGTTTGGGCTTTCTTTTCTCACAACCCTAAACATATATAAGGATTGTTTTAGAGGGCCGTCAAAGGTTGCGCAAGTGTGAAGCAAAGTTGTGTTCATGCAAATTGTGACCGGAGACAGAATTTGCCCTAGTTCATCTTTCTCTTGAAGAAGCTGCTGTGTTTGTACACCGTAGGGTTTTGTAACCAAGGAGTTTCGTGATCTTCATCGTGTGATGAACTGAAGAACTTTGCAGCCAACATCTTTCTCAAGTTGGTGAGTAAGCCGCGTACTGGGATCTGCACATCAAATTGGTTAGTCACGTACTGGGAGCCGTACATTGAAAAGGAGAGATTGTTACTATAGAACAAGTCCAATTGGGTATTGGGGTAAAGGTTCAACTGTAGGTTGGTATAAGGTACTGGGATTCCTTTACTTGTAACCGCTTGTTGTGATAATAGTGAATTCTTGGGAGTGGTGACCTTAAAATCACCCGTGGGGTTTTTGCCGTATAGGTTTTCCCCATTCTTAAATAAATCACTGTATCAATTTAATTTCCGCTGCATTTAGTTAATTGGTGATTTGTTTGTGCTACCACGCGTATTGCATGCTAATTGAATTAATTAATTAACTTGGCTAATTAATTTGTTAATTCATCATAAGGGGTCAATACATTCGTGGCCTATCACTTCACACCATCAAGAGACCTCCTTGTAGGTCAAAATCACCAAAAAGGCTCCCTTGTAAGTCACTAACACATACTCCTCAGCGAATCATTTTCCTCGATGGATCATACATCATCAAGGACTTCCTCATAAGTCAGAACTACCTAGATCATTATCGTACTTGTGCACATATTTCGTGGGAATTGAATATGTAGGCACAGACCTTAGACAAGTCAAGAAAAGAAGAATACAGAACTTGAGTACATATCCTTTTTAGAATTGAACATGTACATTAGAGTTGGGGCAAGAGCCACCTAGAATAGAAGAGATTGAGATAAAGATAGAAGTCACATAGAGGCAAGAGCCTTGCCAGATTAGAAGAGATTGAGATAGAGATAGAAACTACCGAGAGGCGAAAGCCACCCAGAGAAGTTTGAGGCAAAAGCCCCAAATGGACACCACTGAGACATATCCTTTTAGCTCGTAAGAGCACCTTGTTTGCTTGGTTGATGGTCAAGGCCATTGGCCATGTTTGTTTTTCTTTTTTAATGACTCTAAGATAGTGAGTCACTCGCCTATTGCTTGCAATTGGAAAAATAGGTTCTTGGATAGTGAACCTGTCGTTGCTCGTTTCCCGAGCAACAAAGGTGGGAATTTAGAAATACTAATCCCACGCAACTCTACGAAGACGCATCCCGCCCCATGTATGCGTGTTGTTTGCCGTGTCCGTGGGTTTGGCCCCAGCCATAGGTCGAAACAAAATGTTTTGTTTCTTATTTATTTGATTTCGTTAGTAGAGCTCACGAATCAAAAGAGGGGCATCTGTAGACACCGCATTTTGTACCCCTTATGACTTGGGGCCTCGTTCCCCAATGATATAAGAATTCTAAAGCCCAAGGTTGGTTTACAGCCCGATTAGATGAAAATTGACTTGAGGAAAGTGCTTATGGAAAATATAACTTATTTTTAGACCAAATAAACTATTTTTTGAAAATAAAGGCCATGGAAACGCTAAGGCATGCGCATGCTTCATGCATGCATACGCATACATGTGCATGCGTGCACATGCTAGGGTCCAAAAACTATGAAAACAAAGATTTTTGGCATTTAAACTAGGTTTGAAACGAATCCCACATCGTCTGGGAGCTACCCCAAACCCCTATTTTTCGAATATATAAAGCCATAAATGGTACATTTTCAAGGATGGAAAAATATGGGGGTAAACACAAAAGATTCACTAGGAAATAGTGAATCAAAGAGGAAGTTTTTCACAAAACATCCTCAAGTCAATTTTTACTTGATTGGGACCTTTTCTGGTCTTGATCTTTGAGTTCTGAAGTTTACTAACTTATTTTAAATTGGTTATGACTAGATTGACTGAGGGGAATGGTCAAAATCAAGCTCTAGAGAGTTCTAGTGTTAAGGTAAAGTTTCTAACTTTGACTCTTCACTTTCCTTTGCTTTTTCTTTTGATTTTGTGTTTATATGTGTTTTATTTGCTTTAATATGTTTTTTTTTTTTTTTTTTAGTTTAGATTTACTTTGTGTTTGTGTTCTGAGCATGTTAGGTTGTTAGATTTTATGTTTTCTAAGTTTGTTTTGTTCTGAGTTTCTGGGTTAGGATTTCGGGTGTGTATGCATGTGCATGCTTCTTGCATATGTATGCATACTCGAAGTATGCGTACGCATACAGTTGGGATGCGCACGCATGCCCTATGTATGTTTTAGCCCTTGTCCAGAAACCCTAATTCACTCCTATTTGCTTTTCCCTTGTCTTATTTATATGTTTTAGCCCCTGTTTAACCTGTTTTATCTTTCCATGAGTCTCTGCTTCTCTGTTTTATTTTGTTAGTTTGTTTTATATCTTTTATGTTTATTAGGGTTTTTAGATTTCTTGAATATCATGAACATGCATTTGATTCAGTTGATGGATATGATGTGTTTGATATGCTTGGTTGAATCCCTTGATTTTGAGGTTTGAATGCTATAATATGTTAATCCTGATTTGCCTTGTGATGTTTCTGCCCTTTGAGATATATGCTTATATGCCATGATAGATGAATGCTAGGTTTGGGGATGATTATGTCTTGTTGTGTGTCTTTGATGCATGCTAGTGTGTGTGTGGGTTAGAATAACATATTAAAATTGCCTTTAAGGAGATTAATATTCGGAACACAATGAGTGGAAGCTGACCCACGGGTCAGGCGGGGTTGGGTGCCTAACACCTTCCTATCCCCCATACCTAAACTCCGGAAATGTGCTCCGGTAGAAGATCAGTCATTCCACGAAGAGCGCTATATTTATGGTTCCTAGACCTAAAATAGGTGGCGACTCCATTTACACCCTCTGCCATGGTCAATCCTAGGCCAAGGCGTACTTCCCAAACCGTGAGGATGACACCACGTCGTGGGCGTTTGTGCCCATAAGACCGACCCACGGGTTGAGTGGGGTTAGGTGCCTAACACCTTCCCATCCCCAAATCTAAACTCTAGACACATGCTCTAGTAAGACTAGTCCTTTATGTAAAGGTGCTATATATATGGTTCCTAGACCTAATCTAGGTGACGACTCCATTTTCACCCTCCACATGGTCCACTCGGCCGTGGCATACTTGCTATGAGAAAACCACTTGTCATAGGTGCTTGTGCCCACACCTGCCAGTGGAAGGTTTCTGCGTTTAGTCAATCTACGCCTTAAGGAACCCCTGAAAGGGCTACCGTCCGATGGGTACACAAAAGTGATGAAGTTGCTTTAACTACAGAAACATGTATGTCTATTAGAATGAATTGGATAATCGGGCCAAGGGCTGCCCCCTCTTCTCTTCACTCTCTTTTCCCTAATATGAGCCTTAAGTCATTAAAGCCTTTTTGACCCAATCTGGCCCGACTGCCCTACACAACTGGTGCTTCAAAAGGTGACACTCTCGTCGTAGTTGGAAACCTAAGGGGCAGACACTTTTTGTTATCTAAAGGCGATGACTCTAAAGCGGGTGAACACTCGGTCCAACGGGCAAACATGCCAAGCTCCAGCTCCGCATACCTGCCGACACCTTTCGAACCACTTTCTAGTGTGCACTTTAGTTTTAGAATGCGTCGTTTAGCATCACAAGTCTACAAGCGAGTCTTTTGATTAGAGTAGAGGTCGTGAGTCTATTTATAGTTGCGATTGTTGTCATAGTCAACAAGGTTGAAACTTTAAAAAATGCAATTTCAAATTGTCTTTTTATATATATAAATATAAAGAAATAACAATCCTTGCAATATAGAAATACAAATAATTTTTTAATTAAAAAAAGCATGTGAACACGTGTAATAGAATCTAATTTACTCACTACTTCCACTGTTAAGGTCAAACCTTCCATGTAGGTCTCTAGTCCTTCATCACTATATCTTTGAAGCAACTACTAGCTTTCTCTACAATCTGCAGCCCTTCTTTACACATATGTCAGTCTTTGAAAATCTAGCATGCTTTTTCATCACTTAACTTGTTTTCATTTCTTGGGACGTACTCCACTTTGCAATGGAAATAGACTGCCATACATTTTTAAGCTTCTGTAATGATATATGTATGTGTAAATGCACAGAAGTTGTATGTGCAAGTTAGATTATCAAAACTATGTAAGAGAATGATTGATGTGTCTAACAGTACATTTAAGTGAAAAAGCTTAAGAACAATAAAAAAATGAAACTTTAACACTTTGATGTCATGAGAAATGAAAAGCATAACATGGAAAGTATAAAAGGCATGGGAAAATACGTGGAAAATGCATTGGAAGGGATGAAAAACCATGGGTTAGCAATGGAAGAATGTCCCTCACTCTTTAGAGCTCTCTATTATGTGAAAATCAAGGTCTTTGTACAATGGTGATGTTCTTCCCAAAGAAAACCTTGTTCTCTACCTCATTTTCCTACCCAAACTTTCTGCCTTTTTCTTTTTTGTTTCTCTAGGTTCTTGCTTGAATTGCTTAGCAACATGTCCCTATTATAGTATGAGGAATGTTGTGAGGTACATTAAGATAGGTGTCAAACCTTTATTAGCCCATTCAAACCCTAATACAGCTATTGTACTATACTATGGTTAGAGGAGAGAGAAAACACGCCAATGTCAGGGTAGTGGGATGGAGGGAGGCTCTACTTCTACGTGGGGAGCAAGGCATAGACAAGGAAAAGGGCATCAGGGATGCTAGGAGTGATGCACGTGTCCTCAACAGTGGTCTAGCACAAGTGCTAGATGTCCATGTTAGGTGCAAATCTCACTTTTTCCCAAGGTGGTCATGTCGTTGGCACAAGCCAAAGATCCTCTTCTTCAGCCGACGCTTCCCTTCCTTTCCTCACAGCTAGCCCATGTGTAGGGTCTGGATCTATCCACGTCAACACCTTCACATGCCTTGGCTGGTGTAATGTACATTAGCCCCCTAACTATCAATGGTGTTAATGAGCAAGGTCATTGACAGTCATATTGTATCAGACTTCAATGCGTAGGCAATCATGCCTTGTGACGTTTGAAGTTGGGACACGTGGCATTCGCGGGTGTTTCTAGTCATTTTGGCATCGCTTCATTTCCCGCACTTGGCAGACAGACATTAATCTTCAGAAATGTTGTGTCTTTTCACTTGGCTTTGGTTGTTGATTTAAAAGGAAATAAATCTTCCTTTATTCTTCATTCCTTTTGCATCCATACTCTTTCCTTCTTCTACGCAGAAAATCCTCCATTGTTAACGAATTGGTTAGCCCCTCATTTGCAGGTTCCAACCCTCCCCAGAACGACTTAGATTCTCCTAGTAGTGGTTCGGATTCCCCCAGTGTCAACAATGCACTTCCTGCCATTTCAAATCCTACTCCTTCTGCTCTTCCTCTCCCTTTTCCTATTTTTCCCCTCCCTCCTCAAGTTTTTCATCCTGAAGTCAGGGGAGACCAACCTTGGGAGGTTAGTGAAGAAGAGGAAGAAAAAGAAGGTCTGAAGGAACTTTGGTTAAAGGTCAAAGAAGATGATGAAGATGGGGCCTATCACGCCTTCATGGGGACATTCCTAGGTAAAGAAAAAGGCGTAGGGGCTCCCAAACCAGTTCTGACTCGAGTGTGATAACCTCTTATTCTTCTAGTGGCTCTGATTCTGACTCAGGGGGGGTCAGGTTCTTCGGAGGACTCAGACTCCAGTGATGAGAAAGAGGATAAAGAAGATGAAGAGGAGGAGGAGGAGGACCTCACCCTGAGTTATCCTCAAGAAGACTCCAATTTAGGGGGAGACTCAAATGCCTACAAACCCCGTTCTTCTTAAGTTGTTCGCCTTTAAACTTGCAAAATTTTTGTTCTTGTGTAGACAAGCCATACCATAGGCCTTGGGTTGTAGGTTATTTTGTTTTGTTGCTGTTGTTGCGGTTGTTTTTTTTTTTTTTTTTTAGTTGATGTATAGAAAAGGGGTGATAGGCCATAGGGACCAAATTAAATGTAAATCCCCCTTTTCCTTTTTGAACATATTTATATAATATAGTTTTTGTTTCAAACAACTTTAAGCATAGTTTGCATGTTTATTTTTATGTTCCTTTTTCAGGAAAGAAAATTAACTTTGTAAAAAGAAAGCTCCTACACAAAGGAATAACACATAAACATATCAGTTAAGCAAAAGACAAAGTTGTAAAAAGGAATCTATTGGTGATGGGTCACGCCTTTTCGCAATCCTTGTAAAGGTGGTTTTTTTGTTAACTAACTTGTTAGGAATTTTGGCATTTCCCCCTGCTAACACGTGTCATCAATTTTGAAAAGATGCCTTTCTTTTGAACGGCTTTTTTTAAAGGGAAAAGAATAATTTCCCTAGGTATAAAAGGAAAGAAACTGCTTCCCTCTCCCCATTTTTCTCATTCTCTTATTATCTTCTTCTTTTCCAAATCTCACAAAACTCATGGGTGTCAAACGCAATCTAAGATCTAGTTCTTCAAAGGTCACAGAACCTTCAACCCTTAAAACTAATAGGCCATTGTTGGGGGGAAAAGAGAATCCTTTCATAGAAGAGCAATGGATCATCCCCTCTTTCTTTAAAGATTACTTGTTTGATATAAGTTTTGATTGGGAGTTTGTTCCTTACTCTGCAGAACCTCCTTACACAGCATGTGGAGAACCTGGTGATCTTTTGACTATGGATTTGGAGTTGAAGCATGTCCCTTGGCTTAGCACTTGTAGAGGAGATTTTGCTCCTACCATTGATGTGGTCTTTAAACCTCATACCTCTATTTCCAAAGGCTAGAGACGTTGGTGTCGAAAAGTGCTGACACCCTCTTTCATAGATATCTTGCAGAGAGTGCATCTTGTGCACATTGTATTGGTGTTCTCTAGCCTGGACATCAGCAAGGATAGTGAAAGCCTTCTTTCTCTCTCTTGTACGATGGAATTCTACCACTCATACTTTCTTTACAAGGTGTCAAGAAGTCTCTCCCTCTCTTGAAGATGTCCATAAGATATTGAGACTTCCCCTGTTTCCTGATGGAGAGGTAGCTAACATTTGCTTGTTTCCTGATGAGGCCAAAGTTGTAAAGTTCCTTGAAGATGCAGTAAAAAAAACTTTGAAGAAACCAATTTTGAAGGTAGCAAGGAAAGGGAAAGCCCTCAGCGAGGAAGTGCCAGAAGACACTAGTGTTGGTAGTGACAAAGGTTCCAGGAACAACTTTTGGGGATGGACCAGAAACTTCTAGAGCGAGTATGTTGATGGTGTGGATGAAGAAACAAGCTCAAATTCTTTGAAGGAAGGCACAAACTTCATTGTGGAAGAAATAACCCTTATGAACTTGAGGCTTTTATTACTTTTTTACTATCCCGCCATTTGTTTGAAGGATATCCTTATGAAAATATCCTAGGTAGACATTTCCCTTTAGCTGTTAAGTTGGCCAAAGGACACTCTTTCCCCGTTGCCCCTTATTTCTTAAGGACCCTGTCTTCTCATTTAGATCGCTCCACCTTCAACCTGCAACGTTCCAGGGGTAGGTTTTAAGTAGAAACATTCATACCTGTAGCATTTTTACAAATCTAGTTGTGGGAACACTTTAAGAATTATGCTCCTGTCCCCAAAGCTTTAAGTTCCTTTAAGACTAGTTTTCCATCATCCCAAGGATTACCACGATCATGGGGATGGAATAAGGTTGCGGTATCTTTTGATAGCTTCCTTTGCATTGTGTTGGATGATCCTTATGATTGGACAACTAGACCTTATTCCCCCCTTGAGGGTGGACTTCCATCTTTGTTCCATTCCTTGAAAAATGAAACCGTTTCTCATTATAGAGATGCTCCTTGGACTAAGGAGGAGATCTCTTTTGTTGTTTATGCCTTTACCTCCCATGTTCAGATACATTTTCAGGATGACTTTGAAATCCAAGCCTACAACCCTCAGAGGTTTACCAACCAATTTGGTTTTGACCAAGGCGTGCTGGGGCATTTCTCTACTCCAACCCCACCTCACCTGCTACAATGGCATCATTAGCTTTCAAAAATGGGAATCTCATTTAGAGTGCCTAGTTCCGAAGTTCCTCTTAACTCCCCATCTAGAGTTGGATTACCTTCACCCAGGTTTAAAGCATAGTGGTCTGGTATTAGAGAGCGTGTTAGGAACTTTGGAGAAAGTGGATCTCAATGTGTGGACATTCCACCTATCTTCTACAGTGGCATCATTAGCTTTCAAGAATGGGAATGTCATTAAGGTGTTGGTGTCTGGTTTTGAAGTTCCTCTTGCCTCCCCATCCAGAGTTGGATTACCTTCGCCTAGGTTTAAAGCATGGTGGTCTAGTAATAGAAAGCGTGTTAGGAACTTTGGAGAAAGTGGATTTCAACGTGTAGACATTCCACCTATCTTCTAGGGTGATTTGACTTTGAAACTCTCTGCCAAAGCCAAACCCTCAGCCATTAAAAGGAAAGGGAAGAACGTCAAGGTTCTTGTTGTGAAGAAACCAAGAGTATGTACCTTCCTTCCTTATCTTATTCTTTTGTAATGTTTTCTTGATCAATGGCGTATGTGACTTTCTTTTCTTCTTTCTCTCTTTTGACCTTTGACAAGTTAAAGAAGCTGTTCCTTAAACTCAAACAAAAAAGAAAGCCACTCCTTTGGCACTAGGTACCTATGTACAGGAAGTGATTTCTAATGAGGAAATAGAATCTGAAGCTGAAAGGGGGGATTCGAACAGGATGTACATTGACAATCCCCAAGAAATGAAGATTTCACAGAAGTCACTTCCAAGGATTGAGAAAGTGAAAGCACCGAGGCAAACCCCAATCCACTGTTCTAATTGCTTTTTCTCGCTTTGAAAGTAGTGTGTTCCAAACTGCTTTCAAAGTATCCTGAGATGATAGGGATACTGCAAGTGGACACTACCTCTTAGGAGCTTTATTTTGGAGTGAATCGGGTTTGTTGTGTCCCAATTGTAGTCTGAAGGTAAAGAAGATAGTCTGACTCTTTCCTTTGATGAATTCCTTTCCACACTAGGTGATACTGAGAGCATGGATTTCAATGTTAAATGGCTGAAGAGCCGTGTCATTGCATTAAGAGACCTAAAAAAGGTAGGGCCTTCTGTTCATGCTTCTTTGTCCTTGCTTAAACAATTAAGGGTTAAAAGAATCTCTTGTATTAACAAAGCAAAGGAGACAAAGTCGGCCATAGAGGCGCACAACACTTTAATCACCCAGCTCCAAGAATCCATAGTTAAGCTTCAAGAGGATTTGTCATCCAAGCAGGAGCCAGTTCTACCCTTCAGACTCAGCTAGAAGGTGTTGTAGCATAACAAAGTTCTTTGGACAAAGAAATTGAAAAATTGGAAGGTGAGCTAGGTGCTCTGAGCCATCCGGATTTTTCTCTTGAAAATATTAGTTCTCTCATAGACATTATTAAATTTTCAAATTGTAATATTTTATGGCCGTAAGAGGCCCAGTTATTGTAAACTTAAACCATATTTCTATTCAATTAGGATATTATACTTTGCATGCATATCATGAATAGTATAATATAAAGTAACTGAATGGAAAGTGTCTTATTTATAGTAATATAAGTCTTGTGGAACAAAAGTATCAGGTTACAAAATTAAGCATAATACTTCTTAAGGTAAGCTCCGCTAATGGGGTTGTACGCCTTTGTACCTGCTTGATCTTTCAGCCAATAGTGTTCAGTTTGGTGTGCTTCCCCCACAATGTATGGTCCTTCCCATTTTGCCGAAAACTTTTGTCTGATGGCTCTAGCCACACCTCATACATGAGGGGCCATTTTCCAAACAAGTTTTCCCATTTAAAACTTTCTTTCTTTGACTTGGCCTTAATGCCTCACCTTTATACTTGCCTGGTAAAGGCGGTTATGAGAGGCAGAGTTATCATGTTAGCCTCCGTGCCATAGACTAGGGAAAAGGGTAAGGCTCTTGTAGCTTGTGATTTGGCTGTTCTATGAGCCCACATACTATAGGAAGTTCCTCACTTCATCCTTTTCCATTCTCCTTAGTCATTTTGCCTAATATCTTCAGTAACCTTTTGTTGGAGGCCTCAGCCTAGCCATTTCCTTTGGGATAATAAGGTGTTAATATCGTGTGAGTTATGGAGTACCATTCTGTTAAACGGCCCACATCCTTGTTTAAGAATGATGTGCCATTATCAGAAATGAATCTGCTTGGTACCATAAAGTGACATATTATATTTTCACTTAGAAAATTAGCCACTGAGCTACCCGTTGCTTTCTTCATGACCACAACTTCCACCTACTTGGTAAATAGCTCGGTGGCTACCAAGATCTAGATACATCCTTCAGAAAAGGGGGTTTATAGGACCTATGAAATCCAACCCCCAACTATGAAAAGGATATGGAGCTATGGTTGGGTGAAGGCTCTAGTGGCTGGTATGTATCTCATCTCCTCGCCTTTGGCATTCTTGATGTCTTTTGGCAAAATCTTGGGCATCTCTTTGCATGGTAGGCCAGTAGTATCCCTAGTGCAAAGCCATTTGCCATAGCTTTCTACCACCAAGGTGTCCTACTGGCTCTCCTTCATGCAAATTCAAGAGAATACCCTTTATCTCTTTACTAGAAATGCACACCAACCATTTCCCTTGGAAGTTTCTCTTGAACAACTTCTCATCCACTACTTTGAACCTGGTTACATATTTCTTCAACTTTTCCTTTTTCAACAGATCAATAGGTAGTACACCTTCTAATAGGTATCTCAGGTACGGATCCTGCCAATCTTCTTCTTGAACTTCACTATTTAACACTTCTGCTTGGTTTGGGGATACCACAGAACAAGTCTTGCAATCTTTCTGCTCTCCTTTGGCGTCACTAGCCATCTCTGTCCAAAAGACCCCTAGCCACCGTAGTCTTCTATATATGCCAACGTCAAGGTTTACTCCATAAATATCATATTGTAACTTATGCAACTTTGTCAATCCTTCTTATCTTGAGACACACCTCATCAATAACCCTTCTGCTCCTCTGTAAAACAAGTCCCTATTGATCTTAAGGAAGTCTTTCATATTAGGTGATAAATCTGACCCAACATCCCTACCTTGGGTCATAGCCTTCAAGAAGGGTTCCCACCAATCTTCGGGGTGGCACAACTCGCCTTTGATTAGGACGGGCTGATTCTCCACCCAAAGTGTCATCTTCTCTTTCTTAAGTACAGATTTTGTGGCTAAGGTGGCCAGTGAATCAACCAACTTGTTCTCATTTCGGTTAATCACTTTGCATTTCATGGAGGTGAAGTGTTTCATGAGTTCCTGTGCTGTGGCCCTGTAGGCGGCCAAGCTAGGATTCTTCACCCGATAGATTCCCTAAACCTACTTAATGACTAACTCGAAATCCCTAAATACTTTTAATCTCTTCTTGCCAAGTCTCTTGGCAGCCTTCAACCCCAATACTAGGGCTTCATATTCTACTTCACTATTTGAATAAGGGAAACGTAGCTTGCAAGTAAACGTGTGTTCCTCCCCAGTGACTTCCATACCACTCCTATACCCCCTCCCTGGAATGTAAAGGAGTCATCGAAGGGCATAGACCATTATTGCTCCTTAGTCACTAGAACTTCCTATTGGGGAAGTGAGAAATCACTTGTCCCTAGGAAGTTGGCTAACAAGTCAGCCACTACCTACCCTCTAATGGCGAATGGCCTTATGCATTCAATATCATGGCACAATGTTAGGATGGCCCATTGAACCATTCTCCCCGACAATTGAGGGAGGGTTAGGAGGTACTTTACAAGATTACTCTTGGTCACTAGATGTATACAATGCCCTAGAAAGTAATGATTGAATTTTAACACTGCGGAAGCTAAGGATAAACATACCTTTTCTACCATGGAATATCTCAGCTCTGGTCCCTTCATAAGCCTACTAATGTAATATACTAGCTTCTCCATACCTCCCTGCTCCTGAGACAACAAAGTCCCTAGTGATTGCTCCGTGTTAGCTATGTACAATAAAAGAGGCTTGCCAAGTGATATAGCAACCATGGTATGAGGATCTGCTAGAATAGCTTATATCTTCTTAAATGTCTTCTCAGACTAACCACGCTATACAAAAGCTATCCTCTTCTTAGTTTTCTCAACCAAAGGTTTCAAGATCTCAGCCAACCCTAGATAAACCTTCTCAAGTAAGACACCTTTCCTACAAAGCTCTGTTATGATCCTAGTGTCCCACATTGGTTAAGTGTAAGCTTAACCATGTGTTTATAAGCTCTTGGGCACCCTCCCTTTGCAAGCCGGTTTTCAAGGGTGAGTTCTACCCATGGGTTTGTAACAAGCTCCTTAGTTCTTTCAAAGCTGTTGGTGGAGTTAGTGTGGCTATTGCCTTAGCTTTTGTGGGATCTAAATCGATCCCTTTCTGATGGACAAGGAACCCCAAAAATTTCCCCAAAGATACCTTGAAGGCACACTTCATAGGATTCATCCTTAGGTTGTACTCCCTACACCTTTCAAAAACTTGGCCTCAAGTGCAATAAGTGCTTAATTGGACTCTTCACTTTTACCACCAGGTTGTCAACATAATCCTCCACCTGCTTATGCAACATGTCACGAAAAATCAAGGTCATGGTTCTCTAGTATGTAGCACCAGCTTCTTCAATCCGAAAGGCATCATCTTGTAGTAGTAGTTCCCGAAGGGTGTCCTAAAGGCGGTTTTTGTTAGGGTTTATGCCCTAAAATCTAATTTATTAGCATGTCGTAAATAATTAAATTGTTTAATTATGTGAGACTATCTATAAATGAACTAATAGGATATTATTTTAGTCCATGAGATGCATAATATGTGATTTATGTGAAAAGTCACAGAAGATATAAATCACAAGTTCTTTGTAAACTCAGAATTTTAGTTCGTAGTCAGTGATGAAATTGGACTTTTCATCTGCGAAGACTATAACATATCAACTAAGATGATTTGTCTTGATCATGGAAGTGGAAACTTCTAGTTGGTATGTTGATATGTTTTAAGAGTTAAGACATATTGAACTGTACTGCTGTGAGATTTATTATTCTCCTAACGACTGTCAAATGAATAATAAATCCCACAACTTCTATTTACATCAACTCTAAATCCTGAGAGAATAATGGACCTGATCATGAAGTGTAGGTTGCTTTGATATATCAGGAGTGAGATCTATAAGTCACGGTCAAAACCTCAGTATGTTGGGCAGCCGAATTTAGTGTTGATGGAACATATATTCTCAAGATGGAATTCATAATCTCTTAACGGAGATATGAAATATTCCCTTGAGATAAGTTTAATGGATTTGGTTAGTCAGAGTGTTGGGCCCAACCACTTTAGTAAGGAGTTACTGAAGTATATATTTATGAAACTGGATTTCATAAATATATGATGAATAACGTAAAGGATTAAATCGGGTACTCAAGAATTAAGATGTAGTAATCTTCAAAGTGGTAGTCTACATTCATGACTTTGTATTACTATGAATATTTTAATGAAGGGGTTGCATGTATAATAAAGTCTTGGGATATAATTTATTAATAAGGCCTAGAGTGCAATTATATTCTTATAGTGGTATTGAATATAATTAATGGTAACTTTGGACTTGTCAAGAGTTGACAGAAAAGCCCAAGGCCCATTGGAGCTAGAGTCTTATTTGTTCCCTTTTGGTCCCACTCCAAGCCACATACTAGAGCCCAATTGGAATATAAGGAGAGAAACAGACAGAATTTCATAAGAGCTTTTTATTATGTCTTTTATAAGAGAGTTCTCATAAGGAATGAAATACTTTGTATGTGAGTGTTGGACATTCTTCTATTCTCTCCTTAGAAACTGATTGAGAGACCACACTTCTTGGGCATCAAGTGGAAACGGAGTGAAGATTAAAAGTATTCCCAAGTACTTCTAGATCTTTGGCTTTGAATTTCACCGCACCAAGGTACACTTTCTTGTTCTTAAATTCTAAAACTTACATAATACATGTTATCAATTGCGAATGAAGTAGATCCGTTAATTTTCCGCTGCGTATGTTTTGTATGCGTTACAAACATGTATTTTTCCAACAGTTTTCTAGGCACCTGTTGGTTCCATGATGATATGGTTGTAACCACTATAGCCATCCATAAAAGGAAAAGCATTCGTGACCAGTATCTGCGTCCACTAGAATGTCAAAATTGGGTAGCGGAAACTCATCCTTAGGGCAAGCCTTGTTAAGATCTCTAAAGTCTACACAAATCCTTATTTGCCCGCCTTTCTTCTTTACAGGAACTATGTTGGCCAATCATTCTGGGCACTTGATCTCTTCTATGAACCTTGCCTTCAAAAGCTTGTTCACCTCAACCTTGATCTTTTCTTCAACATCCAAACGATACTTCCTAGTTGATTGCTTCACGAGCTTGGCTTTAGGATCAACGTTCAGCTTGTGTGTGACTAGCTTAGGATCCAAGCCTAGCATCTCTTCAAAGTTCCAAGCAAAAACATCTTTATATTCCTCTAATAAAGCTACCAGTTTTCTCCTTTCTCCCTTTGGTAAACCTTTGCCTATTTTAACTGACCTTTCTTCTCCTTCATCATTCAGATTAACATCAATGAGTTCCTCCTGAACATTCTTCACAACATCATTCATACACTCAGGGGCTTCCTTCACAGGCTCTTCAACTACGTGCACCCTTTCTGGCTGTTGAGTAAGGCTAAAGGGGTTAGGCCCGCCATTCTCTCGACCCCTTTCCTTTGACCGTCAGAACTCATTCACCACCTTGCCATTAGGCTTGGTGATCCTTCTTATCTTAAGAGCTCTTTCCAGCTCTATAACTTCTCCATCGTCTTCCTCCTCCCTTTCTAAGATAGTGGCATTGAAAGAAAGGATCCTATTCTCTCCCTCAGGTTCAAACTCTTGGTACAAAGCTGCCTCAGCGTAGTGGAGTTCTGCCCTGTCATAAGGCATCCTAGTGGCCTCAATAATCACAGGCCTGCCTCTCCAAACACCCTTTACACACTGGTGATACGTGGAAGCCACAACTTTATGCACTTTAAGCAAAGGATGGCCCAAAATAACATGGTATGAAGTATCACCATCCATTACATGCATAAGGGTGCATGCCCTAATAGGCCCTACCCTCAAATGCAAGGACACATGCCTCTAAGTGCACTGTTGCAATGCCCCTATCCCTACCACTTGCAGTGGCTCTTGGATGATCTTTTCTTGCGGGATATTGGTGGCATCCAATTTTGGGAGGGGGTAAGATATTGGTGGAAGTGCCAGTATCCACTAAGGCCCTATGGAGAATATAAGAAAAAGATGTAATCCAATTGTACATTTGTCAAAATTCGCATCTAATAAAAAAATATTGAGTGAAGTTGTAGCCAAAATTTTATTGTTTTATGTGTGTACAAAACATCAAAAAATATTTTGTTGCTATTTCAAAGTTGCAAACAGACACAGGAAAATATATCAATTTTTTAGAAAACTTTTTTTCTAATAACAAACCGAGAGTAAAGTTGTTCCATATCAAGAACCTTGTGGCTCAATGACACTAATTGATCTCTCCCATCAAGTGAATTTGGATTTGAATTCTTCCTCCTCCAGATGTTGTAGGGAATAAAAAAAGGGGTCTACCCTATTAAAAACTGAAAGGTATATGAGTGATTTTCTTGACACATCAAGAAAATAATGGCGCATCACCATATGAAACATCTACAATAATGGCATGCTTCATGAGAAAACGTTGGACATTGTCAGAAAACGCCGTGGCTTGCAAAACTTATTTAGGATCAAAATGTCATTTAAATTCCATACTATATGTAGAAATGATACATATCATGCAGTAGATTTGAAATTAAATGCACCTGCCATTTATGCAGTTCTTCAACCTTAAAATAATAAATGTACTTGCATATAAATATTGGGAGAAGAAGCTCCACCAATTCAGTGTAAGCAAAATCCATATAGATCACAGTTCCAAGTGAAGCAAAACTAAAACGATATGCAGAAGGTTTCACACCAGATGGTCTTTTTGGTCGTCCTCTTGATCATTGTGTCATGTTAGCCGCTCTCTTTCTCTCTGCGCAATGAATTTGAACCATTTGAGTTACAATAATAATAATGGTGTCAAACATACTAATATATACAGCAACACTCTTTAATTTAGTTTACATATATAAAATGATACCTCATTCTTTTTTTCTTTTGATGAGTATAATTTACTGGGAAAGAGTTAGTTTGTAATAAAATTAGATAAGTTGGACGTTTACTAAATAGAAAAAAAAAAAAATGTTGGTTGCAGATGGGCCGATGGGCGGTGAAGGTGTTAGAATTATGGGCCCTCAAAAACAATACTATGCATTTTTATTTGATAATAAAATTTTATTTTCACATTCATAATTTTTGTAAGTATATTTCATTGTTTAAATGTGGCATGTGATGTCACCTCTGTAGAAAAATCATGTTAATGGTTAAGGAACCAAAAACAGAGAGTAATGATTTTTCATAGATTATTAAATTGTTCTAGGTTGTGGATATTAATTGAATATTACCACTGAAACCTACACTTGTTGTGCTGCTATATGATATGATGATTTACTCCATCATTGAGCTAGTGACTTTGAGCAGACAAGTGGGTGTAATGTAACAAGTACATACACTGAATTGGATTTGATCAAGGACACCTTATGGAGTGATCACTATTAATTAAAAGGTTGTTCTATCACAATTTTTCTATTGTCCTCAAACATGAGGGGTTTGTGTATATTTATTTATTATGCACATAACTTTGACAATGTCAACTAGTGATGCCAATTTTAAAAGCTATATACAGACACGTTGGGTTATGTGTGTAATAAGTAAAATATATAAATGCTCAATAATGAATTTACCAGTCTCTAAAGAAGATAGTATATTCAGTTGATTTTCATATTGAAGTTGGACTCAAAACAAAACCGGCCGGTGACATTTTTCAAAAATGTTTTTCATATATATAATATTGTATATATATATTTTAAGAGTTTTTTAAAGATATTTTGGAGTCCAATAGAAATTATGAAATCAAGAAATTAAGGCATAAGCTAGGGACATGACAGTGATATTAATCTAGTCCTAGTGGCTTGTGGGAATATAGTATGGTGGAAGGACATAGATATAAAATTGTAAGTAATGGAACCTCATTTGTAATTCTCTAATCTTCAAGGGTCAATTGCAATGTGTTGATGGACATTATTGCAATTTGTAGAAGTTCAAATATTTTCTTGATATGGTTGAGAAAATTAAGGAATAATTTTGAAAGAGTTTCAAGATAAGTCAATAACGTTCAAAAAAGTTATTGATGAATCCTACAACTGAAGCTAAGGATTCCTAAGGATCCTACGTCCAATCTCTCTCTTGGGTTTTAGAAGTCTTAAATAAAAATAAGATTTTAAAATATCATATCAGTGGTTGGCCATTAGAACTACTGAGTAATACTGGAGTCTTCTGAAAACCCAAAAAGAAATAGAGAGAGAGACGTGAATACCTTAGGAGGCAACACACTTGGATTGCTAAGAGAGATACGCAATTTTGTTCTATTTAAAATCTATGGTTGTGTGGGACAACGATCTTTAAATGAAAATATAAATATTGTTTTATATTACTTCCGCAAAAACTATCAGAAGGAAGGGCAACAGTTGATTACATTGTAGGAGCCTGCCCTAATGGAGTTTCGGACTGCTACAAGGCTTGTCCACAATGCATGCAATGCAGTTGTGTTAAGGTTTTGTGCTTATGCCCATTCGCTTTCGCACACAACACAGGCTAAGGCTATCACTGACTGGACAATTGAATTACTAGCAGCCTAGCACATGTTTTGTTTTGGTGTCACAATCACAAATAGCAAATATACTGAATAAAGAATGTCTTATTATTATTACCCAACAAGAATATTACTGATGAAGCATGTGTTGTTAATCATAGTTAATTAGGATTTTTTGAATTTGAATATGATTTTTGTTTAAATAGATGAAGTATGTTTAATCTCGTCAAATCCAAAAATACAAAAATATGTGTTGGATGAGGATTTATTTAATTACTTATTATGCAGTATTTTGATTTATCGTGTACAAGGAGATATAAACTTAAAAAATCTTTGTACAGGCCTAAAAAACTACTTGATCACAAGCTACTTGATCTTTGTGCTCTGAGTAAATTCTCTGGTTTGTTTGTCTCATTCGTGGTGTCCTTTTATGTTGATTAACACTTTATTTATACTTAATTAATGCCTTGATGGTTATTATGCTTTGGCGTATTTCTAGGCCAATCATTTGTTTGTGCCACCGAAACTTAATTTAATAGTAACGATCGATTTGGCGGTTTTTTGTCTATTTCAAATTCAATAAGTACTTTCTTTTTTACTTTACCAATTTCCATTGCCGCTTGTTTCATTGCATCTTGTTCTTACTCTGAAAGTTTGCAACTAATCTCAATTTCCTTTGTTCTTCAATGGCACGCTCCAAGACTTTCTCTCGCCAACTTTCTTCTTCTTCTAATCATCTATTAGAAAATTTTGTGAGGGTCTCATTGCTAATCATAAACTTGACCAAGACATTCTCTTGCCGGCGAAATTTGCCAAATAGCACAATTTTAGCAAAATTTAGGAGAAACGCATCCTAACAAAGTTATTTAGTTATATAGCACATTTTTGGAACTCAAGTTCGAGTTCCAACTCAAACTCGAGTTTGAAGAAGTATGGACTCCACGTGAGCTGCTAGGAACTCAAGTTCCAAAAATGTGTTATATGACTAAATAACTTTGTCGGGGTGCTTTTTTCTTAAATTTTGCTTAAATTGTGCTATTTGGCCTTCTCTATTTCGGTAGCAATCCTGCTAAACCCTTGAGTGATGCCTCTTATATTTTGTCTCGTTCTTTGACTCTAGGTCTCGTGATGAAACAAGGAGTTTGGAATGACACAATCATGATACCTAAGAAGCAAAACTCCGTCAAGGGAATCCTCTGTCATCTTATCTGTTTCTTCTATGTGAAGATGGTTTTTCTTCATTTATTAATAAGGCTGTAAGAAGTCACACTATAAGTGGACTTTCAATTTGTAGAGGCTGCCTATGATATCACACCTCTTTTTTGCGAATGACAGTCTGCTTTTTTGCAAAGTTAGCAGTCAAGAATGCCAGCATCTAATTGAAATTCTTCATTTGTATAAGGCTGCTTCGGGTCAAAAAATCAATACAGACAAATCATCGATGTTCTTTAGTGCCAATACCCCTGAAGAGAAGAAAATTGAGACTCTGGATTTTCTTGGGCCGATGCAGGATTCTCGCCATAGTAAGTATCTCGGTCTTCCTTCAATCATTGGCAAATCTAAGATTGAAGTGTTTACGGAGATCAAAGAAAGTGTGGGAAGGAAACTGTCTGGATGGAAGGAAAAAATTCTTTCTATTGGTGGTAGAGAGATTTTGATCAAAGCGGTGGCCCAAGCTATCCCTACGTACACTATAAGCTGTTTTCAGCTTCCTAAGGGATTGTGTGATGAGATCGAAAGCATGATGAGGAAGTTTTTGTGGGGTCAGAGGGGTTAAGAGTCTAAGGTTGCTTGGGTGAGTTGGAGGAAATTATGCAAGTCAAAGCTTAAAGGTGGTATGGGTTTCAGAAATCTCCAAGCGTTCAATCTTGCCATGCTTGCAAAGCAAGGTTGGAGGCTCCTGGAGAACCCAAACTCATTAGTAGCTCGTATGTATAAAGCTAAGTATTATCCCCATGGTGATGTTCTTAAAGCTAGTTGGGGGTCTAGCCCATCCTTTACTTGGAGAAGCATAATGCAGGGGCTCGAAGTTGTGAAGAAAGGAACACGTTGGAGAGTTGACAACGGGAAATTGATTCATATTTGGGAAGATAAGTGGTTGCCCATTCCTACAACGTACAAGGTTATTTCTCCTCCTCCTCAAAATTTTGATAATTTCCCCATGGTCTCAACTCTTATTGATTTTGATTCTAGAAGATGGAAAGTGGACCTAGTGAAGTCTCTATTCTTGCCATTTGAAGCAAGGACTATTCTTAATATTCCAATTAGCTATAATCTTCCGAATGATAAAATTATTTGGGTTGGCAATAATAGGGGTGTTTTTACTGTTAAAAGTGCGTATTATGTTGCACTTAGCTTTGTGGAATCACCCGAGGTGGGCGAATGTTCTTATAATGACCCGAGAGAACTATTGTGGAGGAAGTTATGGCACTTACGTATTCCAACAAAGATTAAAATCTTTACTTGGAGGGCATGTGTGGATGCTCTTCCAACAATGGTGAATTTGCAAAAAAGAGGTATTGGGGTTAGTGACTTGTGTCCTTGTTGTGGCTTAGAGTTTGAGACTCTTTTTCACTCAATTATTAAATGTGAAGTAGCTAGAAGAGTTTGGGATAATTGGGAGGGTAGTAGTGTGGAAAACTGGCAGGGGCTTATGGACATCTCCGATGTAGCTTTGGATATTTTGAAGAATGGCACTAATTGTGATTTGGAGGTGTTTTTTGGGGTTGCTTGGTCTGTTTGGTATAATAGGAATCAAGTTGCCTATGAATCAAAATGCCAATTGCCGAGTCAGATTTAGAGGTTTGCTAGGAGTTTTCTACAAGATTATAAAGGTGCTTTGTTTGCTTTGAATACGAATCTAGCAAAGGAAAATAGTAGGTGGACTCCTCCATTGCTTGGAGTTTTCAAAATCAATGTTGATGGGGCAACGTTAGAGGATGGGCGAAACTCTAGTGTTGGGGCTGTTATTCGTGACTCTTGTGGTGTAGTTCTTGCAGCTTGTGGTAAATTCCTACATGGTCAGTTTTCAGTTGAGGAGGTGGAAGCTCTTGCCATGGAAACTGGGATTCTGCTTGCATGAGATATGAAGCTTACTCAGATTATTGTTGAATCTGACGCTATTTCCATTGTTAATAGTATTAATGAGAATTTTATGGAAGGGAGCATTGGCCATCTGTTTCAAGGCATCCTTGCCTTGCTGAGCTCTTTTACCAGTTGGAAGGTCAATCATGTGAATCGGGAATATAACAGAGTTGCTCATGAGTTAGCTTATTTGGCTAGGCGAAGTGAAGACACGCAGGTGTGGAGAGGAGTTCTCCCTAGGGTAGTGTAGGATATTGTTCAAGCTGATTGTTCTAAATAGCACCTGTTGCTCTTCTCTGTGAGCTCTGCTATTTTCCTTTTCTCTGCTTGTCTGTTTGTAATGGCAAGTTTTGTATCAAAAAAAAAAAAAAACTCCACTAAATGTGATTAAAAGGTACTCATCATCGAATTGTTAGAATTTGGACAGACATGATTTGGCTTGGTGAAGAGAGATAGAGCCAAGAGACAGGCAGATTATGAGAAAAAGGCAAGAGACGAAGGGACAAAGATGAAAGCAGGTTGGATTCGAAGGAGCAAGAAATAGCCGAGAAAGGGAAAGGGGAAATTTCATTTTCCCAGTTCCCACATCGACTGTTAAGCCAGTTCATTTGAGTTTTAATTGAAGGACTGAGGACTCCAACATGGGAACAATCAATTAATTGAAGAAGAGCCCTAATTTAAAATAGCTATGGGTCTAGCATGGCACTATAGTTAAAGGAACAATCAATCAATTAGTGTAAAGGAACATAGCTATGGGTCTGGCATGGAACTATAGTTAAAATAGTAATAAAATAGTTTATTTATTTAAATTAAGAATGTTTCCCACCAAAAGATCGTACCATTAATCCCACTCACCAGTAAAAAGTGCAAATATGGCACATCAAGCTCCTAGATGGATTGAGCTATAAGATGGATTCCTCCCATCCACCCTCGTGTAAAAGTAAATTTCGATGGGGCTACTTTCAATTCTCAGGGTGCTGCTAGTCTTGGGATTTTTATCCGAGACTCCACAGGTGGTGTGCTCGGCTGCAGTTGAAGCTACGGCATGCAGAAGGGCTCTTTTCTTTGCTAAAGAGTTGGGTATCTTGGAGTGCTCTGTGGAAGGCGATGCTGAGGTTATTATCAAGACTATCGTTGCTAGGGATTCAATGAATCCAGAGTATGGTCATGTAATATAAGATGTTCTTATGTTAGATGCAAGTTTTCATTCTTGTATTTTCTCTCATGTTAAACACATAGACAATACTGTTGCCCATTTCTTAGCCAGAAAAGCTGTTTCTGGCAATGAGCTACATACGGATTGGTTCCTCGCCTGCTGATATAGCTCCCTTAGTCACACGTGACTCTTTATACTTTTTTCTTGCTGCAATAATACTGATTCTCGGGTCTGGTTTCTCCCAAAAAAAAAAAAAAAAAAAATGCGCTCCTAGATTAAATAATATATAATAATGGTAATAATAAATAGATAACCAGCTAGGAAGATTATAGCGGAGAACTAGCACGAAAGTCTGGTCTATTACAACCAGTGCAGTTCATATCTTAACTATGTTTTCCATTATTCACACAAAGCCTTTAGTGTCTTAGCGGCTACCTTGCTTAAAGATTAGCTTCATGAAAATGGAGACGAAACAACAATAACGTCCAAATTAGTTTTTGGAATGAGTGGAAAAGGGATATAGACATTAATAACATGTCTTGCAAAAGACTATCAAAGAAAAAAAATTATCACCCGAATCAATAGCACGAAATAATTCGGTGGGTTATATAAAATGACACCAATATTTCAATGACAATAAAGAAAAGAGCACAAGTGGGATTCAAAATTTTTAAGCTAATAAATTTCACGTGCTATCAAGACTCAAGAGGCAACTATATAAAGAACAAGAACAAAAAAAAATTTGTGCTGATTTCATTAGTCAATCCAATCCTTAAAAAGTAACATCATGTAGAGAGGAAGATTCACTGCAGCAATGATAGTAAGCATTCGGAATGTCCGCACCAATCTCTGAATCGCGATCTTTGTCTTTGATTTGCTTGTTCTAGTTGTCATTTTTAACATAGAATCAACATCTGCGCCCAAGTCCACATTCATAGAGGCTTCTATATCCTGAGAGATATGTTTCTTAGCTGTCGGCCGCATTACAGCATTACCCCTGCTACAAAAAGTCAGACATTTTAATATGAAAAGGCAAATACAAAGAATGGTTATACAAATAAGTGAATAACTACCTAAGTTTAACTTAAGGGGACTATAGGGTATGTCTGAAAATTGGAATGTCTAGGAACCCACTGCAGAAGCTCTTTAAGAGGTCCTTAAAGCTGAAAACAGATTTTAGGAAATTTGGAGCTTTTAGGAAAAAGGTGTACGGGTGCATTTGGGTAAGCTGTTGCTAAACAGTGTTTTGGGTTTAAAATAAGCGTCTGTAAAAAAATTTGAGGAAATATGTTGTTGCAAAATGGAGTTTTGGGTTTTAAAACGCACTTTTAGGCTCCCAAAACACCTAACCAAACAAACTCTATAATTCACTGTTCATGCGAATCAAAAACTTAAATGCACTATTCACTTTAAATTGACAAACACTCAAAACACCACAGTGCTTTTCAATTAAAGCTCTACTTTCTACCATAAAGCCAAACGGGCACTATAGATCCTTTATAACATACAATCAAATGACATAATTTGAGTGCTACCATGTGCAATATATATTTCTACCAAAAATAATAAGAAATTAGAGCAGAAAGCACCTTTCTACCAAACCCCTTTCACTTAAATTAGCAATTGGGGCATTCAAAGGTTTCTTCACAAGATGCATCGATCCTTCTGCATCCCAAATCATTTCATATTCGCAGTTCTCATCTTCATTTTTCTCCTTTGTTCCACCTCCAAAAATGTTGCAACTTGCTATTAAATTGCTACAATGATTCCAAACACTCAAGCCACTTGTAGGCCAAAGAAGGAGGGCAAGAAGGGTCAGAACAAATAGTGAAAGATACCTGACATTTTCAGCAACTGAGATTTAAGAACAAATGTCAACTGACAAGTTCTATTATGTATTTATTACTCTCAAGTCAACTCAGAGTTACCATATGTAGATGTGTGTTTGCATTGGAAGAAAGCACAGATGAGTTGAGATTGCTTCTTCTGGATGGGATGCATTTGGAAGTGTAAAGTTACTAGCAGATAATAGCATGAAAGATGGGTATAAGTTTCCCATCTGCCAATTTATGGTCCCTACAGTTTGCTGCATAGTATCATCAAATAAATATCATACCATGGGTAAAAATAACAAAAGATTAAACATCAATACTTGCCTCTTTTATGGGCCCAAATTTTGAGTTGTGGCTGACTGTGCACTGATCATGATCGTGACCAGATAAAATGAGTACCTGAAATGGCCTCACAGTATAAGCAAAAGTTTTTTGATAAGTAGAGTATAAGCACAAGTGAAATTAACTACCCTAAATATCTCCTTTTTTTTCAAAAAATTGTTTTTCTGCAACATATCTTCTTTCTTAATCTTTTCTTCTTCTTTTGTCTTATATAATTTGTCCTTTCCAGTCAATCCAATAGCAATGACATTTCAATGATGGAGTCATCTGAATTGTTCCAAAACACAGAAAGTACTTTGAAACTTTCCAGGAATAGGCCTGACACACTTGGGCCAACATGGAGCTGGCAGAAATAAATATGCACAGGGGGCATCAAGGAGAGGTTTGGCAAGTGTATCCATCCCACCTCTGTATCATTATGTCCAATACGCAACAAGGAGGGGGAAGAGAACTTACAGGCTTTATTAATTCCAGCAGGCGGTTTGATGACTCTTCAAAGACATAATTTTGGTACCTGTATTATTGGGCCAACCATCAATTATGAATACCCAACTTTACAACTTCAAATAATTCTTTTTGTGTCCATTTCAGAGAAGCGAGACAAGAATCTTACGCTACTTCTTGACTATCAACAGCACGCGAGACCCGCTGGACATGAAAAATCAGACTCATATTATAAGGTCAAGAACCAACAGGAATATATCAGCATTTAAATCTTGAAGCTATGATATTATAATGATATTTACTATAATGCCACAAAATTTTTACTAACAGCGACTATAAGTGGAGTAAAAATTGGTAGAACTTTTTACCCTATCACTGTAGTTTCCACAAAAATTGTACTAATCATAGTTGTTATTATCGTATGAACCATAAAAGTATTAAATCATAGATACATTGACCATGCGTAGTTTGCGAAGTTAAGCTCTTGGAAGGCTTTCTCACTGACATGCTTGTTCTCCTGGATGCTTTTCCATTAGGCTTGTGAAAATTGGGATCTACAAGTTTTCCAAATAAGGGTGGTACTCATACAACATACTGTCGATGCCTCGCTGCAGTCGACCACCCATCGCAGCGATGGTCCAGCAGCATTTCGCCTTATTTTTGTGGTGGAAATCCAATAGCATTTTCCCTCTAGTGCATCATAGCACACAAAACACTATCCTCACCAAGCTTTCACTGTGAGAATACAACAACAAAGGTGCCCCATTTTCACGGCGAAAATCTGACGGAATTTCATGTTTGGTGCGCTATGGCACACCGATAGGGTTTCATGCCTGTGTATATGGCGCGCGTCAATATGTTCATACTAAGGTGAGCCGAAGCTCTTCAAAGCATCGAACGCGTTGATGTGTGTCGCATACATGGGGAAACCAATGTCACTTAGCTGACATGGATCGAGACAATCACGCCGCGATGATCATACACAATATGGCATGAATATGCACCGACAACAAATGTCTTGAGTGCATACCCACACCATAAGGTCAAGAGCACCTACAATCGCGAGAGGGTTGCTCTCCTAACCATGGGAGTCCATCATACAAAGTGCACGATCATCCATAAACAAGAATATATATATATATTTATATATATACCATACATTGCCAACGTTCCAAGGGCATGGCCCAGTAAGGTACAAGAAATATAAATCAGACATTGCCATACCCAAGGAACGTGGCCCAAGCAAGGTACAAGGAAAGAAAGCCTAATCTAGGTACAAGATTCTAAAGAAAGAGGCTAGGAGAGAGAAAGAAACCACTCAGGGAGGCTAAGCCTCCTAATCTACTAAACATTGCCTTTTTTAGGCTTGCGTCTTCTAGCTTGCGTTCGCCCTTTTTTTTCTAACTTGTGTCTTTAAAGTTGTACCCTTGCTCCAAGCGTGTACATGAAACAACAAAAGAAACACAAAGCCAGTAGACCCAAACAAAGGAAAGCACACAAAGGGACAAACAAAGGGAAGCACACAAAGGGGCAAATAAACATGTTACCAAACAAGCGTGTTATCAAACAAGCAAGCAAAAAAAAGGTGTCCTAGAAGGACAAATGTGGGTTTGGATTGGGGTCCCTAGTTCCATTATATTGGAGTATGGACGACACACATGTGCCATCAAGCAAAGTTCCCGAAAGGGACTCGAGATCTTGTGTACAAAAGACGGGTATAAACCCGCATAAGATTATATGTGGGAACTAAGCTTAATGACACAAACGAGCACACAAAGACACATGCATAAACATATAGGCAAGTATGCAAACAAAGCAAAGAAAGCCAATCAAGATGGCACAGAGCAAACAAAGCGAGCACAAAGGGAGCAAAGCATGTCATCACACAAAGGGGAAGGGTAAACATGTTATGAGGCACATAGAGAGGCTAACATGAGAAACCCTAACATGCAAGGCTAAACAAAGGAGGAAAAAGGCAAAAGGCAAGCTAGCCAAACATCATGATGATGTGCCCTCACACATGATTGCATCCAAACAAGCCACCAAAGGGGACGAATGCAACCAAACAAGTAAGTGGCCCTAAAAACTAACAAGCAACAAACCCACAAAGGGAAAATAAACAAGAATGTGGCAAAAAGCCTAGATCTAAGCAAACAAGCATGGATCTAAAGCAAAAAGCATGGACAAGGGCAAACTAAGAACAAACATGCATAAAGGAAATAATCCAAACCCTTTGTTGTCGGTCTAGGTTTATGGATATAAGCCTAGACCACAAGATCTAGATCCACATCCTACCCAATAGCCAAAAAACAAGAAAATGGTATAGGCAAGAGATACAAAGACATAACCAAACACTAGGCATAACATCCAAACATGTAGATCTAAACATAAACATGGCCAAAAGTACATAAACATGTAGATCTAAGCACAAGTAAGAAATTTAGGCATATCCTAGCCCAATAAGGCTAGAGGAACAACATCAAAGCAATAAAACATATTTTAAAGCAAGTAGACATGCTAGGAAAGCAATAAAACATTCTAGGAAGCAAGATAAAGTAAGAGATATACTAGGAAAAGCTATAAGGCATGTTATAAAGTAAGAAAAAAAGCAAGAAATTAAATGGGTGTAGATAGTAGCTAAAAATCCACATCTACACCCTTAAACCTCAAATCCAAGGTTCTAAAACCAAGTGGAGGAAGATGAGAGCAAGAACACTACCTATTGATTGTTGGAGAAAAGCAAGAAATCAAAGGTTTTTGTGTGTGTTTTTGGAGAGAATTAGAGAGAGAGAGAGAGAGAGAGTCTGCCCAAAACAACTCTAAGAAATCCCAAGAATTTTTTTTTTTTGTTTTTTTTCCTGTTCTAGGGGATCAAGGAGTATTTATGTTGAACAAATGACCCTTTAGCTGCCGGCACACCTTTTAGGGCCGTCGGTCAGCTTCGGTGGCCCTTTAGGGTGCGCGGGGTCTAGTGTTGATGTCAGCAGTCTTGTCTTTTCCCTGGTTCAACTTTGAACGCATATTTGAATACCTTCCCGAACTTCGATTGGGCTGATCTTGGTGTCCCTGGAAAGGTATGGATGTCTAGTTTCCATAACACTAAATAAAATGAAATTCCAATAGTCAGATCAAAAGGTATGGCCTCGGGAAGTGAGTTGACGTGCCTGACACGATTTTCAAGATATCTCAACCGTTTTAACTCCAATTTTGACCCATGAATAGTCGTTGGAAAGGAAATTAAATAATCTTTGCAATGGCACTAGTTTCAACCCATTCTAATGGTTGGATCAAAATTAGGGTTTTTGAGGCCCTCGAGAGTCAACTCCAGGTCAAACTTGGTCAAATGTGACAAAAATCCATGAATAGCTCAGGTTTTATGTAAAAACATGAAAAAAGTGGTTTTGGAGTGATTTTGACCAACTTTGACTTTCGGTCAACGTAGGGTTGACTAGGGGCATTTTGGTCATTTTGACCTAAAATAGTACTTTGAGTGCTCTGATGCCCAGACGGGTTGTGCCACATCAATATAGATGTTTCTACGATCCCATGGTGAAAAATTAATATTTTTGGATTTTTATGGGTCCGGCACTCAAATCGAGGGCGGACAAAATATGATATCTACATATACCAGCAATGCAAATATCCACCAATATTTTTTCCTCTACGAGATCGCAACTTATCAAAGAGAGGTCCTTGAATCTACAGATGTAGTCTGGTAACCCCTCAGAGATCCTCTGCCTCTCTTGCTGTAGATCCAATAGAGTAAGCTTTTCATTCAAAGTGAAAAACTTCTTTGTGAACTGGGTAGCCATATCATTCTAACTAAAAGTTGAGCCTAGTAAAAGGCTTGTATACCAAGTAAAAGCCCGACCTTCCAGGGATTTAGAAAACTCCCTGAGTCTCAACTCTTGGTCATGAGAGTGAGCGGTTAGAGCATCTACATACCTCCTGATATGCCCTCTAGCATTCCCAACCAAACCATCATACTTAGGGAAAATAGCATGTGTGTAGTTAGCAAGATAAGGCTTTCTAGCCATCTCCTCAAAATAAAGGAGTCTTATGTCAATGTAAGCAGAACTCTCCGCCTTTCTAGCCTCAAGTAAAATGGCTGCAACATCCTTCTTAGTTGATAGGAGATGCTTGAGGTCCATTGGGTTGTGGGGGTGCCCTCTGTACCTAATTGAGAGGCGGATCTTGGTTCTGAGGTGGAACATGGTTCAACCTTTCGATCTCTCTCTGAGGTGCTTGGCCTTCTTGTGGAGTCTGAGGGGTGGATGTCCTCTAGCGCAAAGACTAAAACTCTGCCCACATAGTTGCTTGAGAACGTTGGAGGTCCTCAATGGTTGCCACCAGATCTTTGTTACCGAGCTGTCGAACCTCCTCAGAGGACTCTATACCCTCAATGTGCATGGAAACATGGTCCACATTGGCTTCTAGTTGTTGTTCTCCACCTGAACTTGCCTGGGCAACTGTGTTCTTCTTTCTCGAAGGAATCGAATAACTAGAGAGAAAGACAACCAGATATATAAAAAGAGAATGACCAGAATATAACAAAATAACCAGAGATTCTCCCTAGTGAAGTCACCAAAAATATGTATGTGCAAGATAGATTATCAAAACTATGTAAGAGAATGATTGATGTGTCTAACCGTACATTTAAGTGAAAAGGCTTAGGAATAAAAAGAAGAAGAAGGAAACTTTAACACTTTAATGTCAAAAGAAATGAAAAGCATAATATGGAAAGTAAAAAAGGCCGAAAATATGTGGAAAACCCTTTAGAATGGATGAAAAACCACATGTGAGAAAGGGAAGAATGTCCCTTACTCTTTAGAGCTCTCTATTATGTGAAAGTTAAGGTCTTTGTACAATGGTGATGTTCTTCCCAAAGAAAGCCTTTTTCTCAACCTCATTTTCCTACCCAAACTTTCTACCTTTTTCTCTAAGTGCATTCTAATAAAAGCTCATGAGAGTAAGATGAGAGCTTTATAGTAAATGAACCAAAGCCCAATGAAACAAGGGGCAAAAATCCTTGAGAGGGAAGGGAGTGATATTGTAATTGGGCCTTCATTAAAATGAACTTAAAAATTTTCTAAGGACATCTGAAAAGTTAAAAAATCATTAATTGGGACATGAACTTAATGAAAATAGGGCTTCTTTTCAGGTATCATTGCACCGTCAAGGTCAAGGAAACACGACCCCACTCCTATTTGGATTTGAGAGAAAGGAAAGTACTTGATCGAGATTGAGGACACACACCAAGAAAAGGAAGAGACCCCCCAAGAAACAATGACTACCTCCGTGGAAGACTCAATGGCACAAAAGATCCTTAAGGCTTTGGATGAACATGGAAAGGCTCTTAAGAAAATGGGAGGGCGTCTCACTAGGTTGGAGGAATCTAAGCTCAAGAAGCCTTCACATGTAGAAATCCATGACGATGAGGAGGAAGTGGAAGAATGGGACGAAAAGGACAAAACGGAATATAAAAGGAACAAGCAATTTGAAAAGTTCACCGCAGAAACCATAGCTATGAAGGAAAAAATGGAGAAAATTAAACTCGCCTTCTACAAGGCATAAGGGATGGATGATTACCACTATAACATGGGGGGAGTGAGTTCAAACTTTGTGTGCATTTCCCCTCTCACTCACGGGAGGTGCATCAAGGTGGTACTATAGCCTTGATCCAAGAAAAACTAAGGTGTGGAATGAACTAGTGGAGTTGTTTGTGGACCAATTCATCTTTAACACCATGATTGATGTGACTCTAAGGGATTTGGAGACTACTAAACAAGGTGTAGGGGATGGAATACCAAGGCGTCTAGAATGGTCAATAGGCCAAATGAGAAGGACCAAATCAACATGATCATCAAGAACTTGCTTCCGGCTTATAATAGTAGGCTTTTTTCATCGCCTATTAACTCATTTGGAGAACTATGTGATTGTGGGACAAGAATTGAAGACGCTATCAACAATGGACAATTGGAGAAAGGTGAAAGTAAGCCTCCAACCAAGAAAACATATGAAGGGGAAGTAACCACCACTAAAGCGCCCAATCTCGTAAATGCAAGTGCCATCATACCCCCAACAAACACTAGCCTACCCAAAAAAAGCTCGTCGAGAATTCTCCAACCTAGGAATGACCTTCACCCAAGCATATGAAAACCTATCCTCCAAAGGATTCATCAAAACTTTAGACCCTACACTCATGCCTAGTCCCATACCTCCCACTTGGAACCTTAATGAATATTGCCACTACCACAAAAAATCCGGCCACAAAACAAAAAATTGCTTCCGCCTTAAACACAAAATAAAAGACCTCATAGACAATGGAACCCTCCCAAATCCTAACATTATCACCAAAACCAACATTAGAAAGAACCCTTTGCCCAATTACCATAGGGCTCCTTCTCTATATCAAAATTGGGTGCAAATAGATGAGATTGAATAGGATTGCTCAAAGTTGATAGAAACTACAAATGTCAATATCAATGCCGTGGAAGTCCAAGGAATATGGGATGAAGAAGATGAAGTCTTAAAGGAAGCGGTAGCAGTGTGGGGAATACTTCTTAAAGGAGTGACAAAATTAAAGAAAAGGGTCTTGGAGGACAATGCAGCGAATATCACTAGGAGTGGGAAGCATTACAAACCATCCTATTTGGAAAAGGATCATCCTGGTAGAGATTTAGGGGAAGGGTCCAAGCCCACGTAACCAAAACGAAAAGAAGACAAAGAAGAAGAAGATAGGGTCTTAATGCAATTGAAGAAGACCTAAGCTCATGTGTCTGTATGGGGCTTACTCATGGCCTCTCAAAAGCATCATAAGGCTCTCTTGGATGCCTTGAATGGGAAAGAAGTACCTATAGAAACTACACCACAAGAAGTTTTGTCTCTCATAGGAGTCGAGGGTTCCTCACACCCCTTCCTTTCCTTTTCCGATGAAGATCTCCCTCCCAAAGGAGCTATTCACACTAGACCCTTGCAAATCACCATTGAATGCATGGGTGTCAAGGTTCCGATGGTACTTACTGACAATGGGTTCGCCTTGAATGTTTGTCCTTTTAGGACCACCCTCACAATTGGCCTAGATATAGAGACTTTCATCCCTTTTTCCTTGACCCTAAGGGCATATGACAACACTTCAAGGAAGGTCATGGGTACTTTCAAGGTTCTTTGCAAGATTGGGCCAATAGAAACCATTGTGGAGTTTCATGTCATGGACATCGCCCCAAATTACAACCTTCTCTTAAGAAGAGCTTGGCTTCACCTTAATGGGGCAATCCGCTCCTCATTACACCAAAAGATGAAGATCCCACGGAAATGAGGGATTGCCATAGTGCTTGGAGATGGTAAAATTCTAGCACTAGTTTGTGGACTTGAGGAAGGAGGATGTGAGCTTTAAATGAGTGGCTTTGAGTTCATAAACATGGCTAACTATGGGTTGAAGGATGAAAGGTATACTACTAACTTGTTCCCATATTGTAGCCATGAGGTGATTGCAATGATGAAGAACATGGGATACATGCCTGGTATGGGCCTTGGAAAAGAAGGAAAAGGGGTAGTCAAGTTCTCCAACGTCAAGACTCAAGTGACTAGGGAAGGTTTAGGATTCTTTGAAGGCTGCGAAAAAATCAAGAAAAACCTTGGCACTCTCAATGGGAACTTCGTGAAGGAAGGGGAAAACTTCCCTTATTGTGGCTTCCCCGAACCTTGGGTAGGTAAGGATGGAAAGGTGTATCTAAGTTGGGAAATGTTCTTTAATGAAAAGCTCACCTTTAAGGAGAAGCTTACTGTGGAGATCAAAGAGATACAAGAAGAGGTCGATTGGGTGAACTACATGGATGCTGAAGCAATGAAGACCATGATGAAGACAAGTGGGGACGTGTTCGCCTTCACCAATGAAGAGTCAAGTGATCTTTCCAAATTCATCATGCTTGTTGTGGGGCCCATTAATAATTGGACTTGGGTTGGGTTTTCTATAAAGATGGGGAAAATGTTTTGTAATACAAGTTCCAATGTACTTTTCAATATTTTCAATAAAATGAATTCTAATTTGGCTTACTTTGATGTGTCCCATAACATTGAAATTCTGCACTTAAATGATTCAAATGAATTTGAAAATGAAATTAATAAACAATTGGAAAAGAAAATTAAACCTATGGAACCAACTCTTGAAACTATTAATTTGGGCAATAATAAGAATCCACGCTTAATTAAAATTGGCTAAACTTTAAATGAAAAAGAAAGAAAAGATCTTTAAGAGCTCCTCACAGAATTTCAAGAGGTGTTTGCATGGTCCTATGAAGAAATGCTGGGAATTGTCCCCGAGATAGCTCAACATCTCATTGATACTTATGATCACATGGTACCCGTCAAACAAAAGTTTAGAAGAATGAGGACTAAATAGCTCTTAAAAATCAAGGAGGAAGTCACTAAGCAATTAAAGTTAAGGTTCATCAAACCTGTACACCAAGCCAAATGGATAAGCAATGTCGTGCCCGGACCTAAGAAGGATGAGAAGGTGAGAATGTGTGTGGATTTTAGGGACTTGAACAAGGCATGCCCTAAGGATGACTTTCCTCTCACTCACTTTGATGTCTTGGTGGATAACATAGCGGGAAGTGCCTTGATGTCTTTCATGGATGGTTTCTTGGGGTACGACCAAATCAAGATGGCTCCCAAAGATATGACCAAAACCACTTTCACTATCGAATGGGGAATCTATTGTTACACAGTGATGCCGTTTGGCCTCAAGAATGTCAAGGCAACCTACCAAAGGATGGCTACAGCGTTGTTACATGATGTGATGCATATTGAGGTGGACGTGTATGTTAATGATATGATAGTGAAATCCAAGGATAGAGAAAGCCACATCATAAACTTGAGGAAGTTCTTCGAGAGGATTAAAGAGTAGAGGCTAAGATTGAACCCACAAAAATGTACCTATGGAGTAACTGCTGGAAAATTGCTAGGCTTCCTAGTGAGTGATAAAGGGATAGAAGTTGACCCATCTAAGATCAAATCCATATTGGAGATGCCTCCACCCAGAAGTGAGAAAGAGATAAGGGGTTTCTTGGGTCGATTACAATACATTAGTTGATTCATTGCCAAGCTCACCTCCACTTGCGAGCCCATCTTCAAACTCCTAAGGAAGAATGAACCACATACATGGAATGATGAGTGCTAAAAGGCCTTTGAACTTATCAAGGAATATCTCCTCCATCCACCTATCCTAGTGCCTCCACAACATGAAAAACCCTTACTCCTATACCTCTCTATCATAGGGGATGCGGTTGGAAGTATGCTTGCACAAGAAGACGATGACAAGAATGAGAGGGCCGTATACTACTTGTGCAAGGGGTTCCATGATTATGAGACTAGGTACACTCCTATAGAAAATTCATGCATTGCACTTGTTTGGGCCATACAGAAGTTGAGACATATCTTCTTACCTTTCCAAATATGGGTGGTAACAAGAATGGACCCATTGAAGTATCTTTTTGAGAAGCTTGCTTTGAGTGGAAGATTGTTAAGATGGTTGATCTTATTGGTAGAATTTGATTTGAAGTATGTGGCGAGAAAAAATATTAAAGGGAGTGTCGTGTCTGATTTTTGTGCCAAGAATCCTATAGAGGGGTAAGATGGTAAAGAAGACTTTCTGAATGAGGACATTTTGGATGTTGAGTTAGGGACATGGAAGATGTACTTTGACAGAGCCGTAAACCAATATGGGAATGAGATAGGAATACTCTTGATCACCCCCAAGGGATTTCACATACCTTCGGCAATCAAGTTGAACTTTGAAGCAACTAATAACATGGCTGAATATGAGCCTTGTATTACCAGAATGGAAGCTCTTCGAGAATTGAGGGTAAAGGAGGCCGAAGTCTTTGGAGATTCAACTTTGGTTATAGCCCAAGCACAAAAGTTGTGGAAGGTAAAGGAGGAACACTTGAAGCCTTATCAAAAATACTTGGAGGACTTGACCAAGACCTTTGACAAGATTAAGTACACAATCATCCCTAAAGCTCAGAATCAATTTGTGGATGCCTTAGCTACCTTAGCCTCCATGGTTGAAATACCTGAGGGAGTATGGACATGACCCTTGGAGATTGAGCAAAGTTATGAGGAAATGCACAAAGGGAAGACTGAAGCTTCAGTAATGACCATAGAGGAAGAGGAAGTTCTATGGTACTATGACATCATGAAGTTCTTGGAACTAGGGGCATATCCGGATGGTGCCGACAAGAGAGAATGTCATTCCATTAGGATGATGGCAATACAATACATCTTATGTGGAGGACAACTCTATAGAAGGTCCTACAATGGTATACACCTTTGTTGCTTGAAGAAGGAAGAAGCTGAGAAGGTAATGGAAGAAGTTCATCAAGGGATTTGTGGCCTTCATATGAATGGGAGAATGTTAGCCAAGAAAATCCTAAGGATGGGGTACTATTAGAATACGATGGAGACCGATTGTGTGGACTATGTGAAGAGTTGCCATGATTGTTAGACACACGCCAACTTGAACCATGTACCACCTAATGAGTTGTATAGCATGACTTCTCCATGGCCATTCTTGGTTTGGGGCATAGATGTGATCCGAAGGATAGCTCCTAAGGCTTCAAATGGGCATGAATACATCCTGGTGGCAATTGACTATTTCATCGAGTGGGTGGAAGCAACCTCTTACTCCGTATTGGAGGCTAAGCATGTGGTTCAGTTCTTAAAAAACAACATCATATGTCGGTTTGGGGTGCCCTAAGAGATCATCTCCAATAATGGTTCCCACTTTGAGGGTGAAGTTTGGAAAGTCATGGAAGAATATAGCATTAAGCATCAAAAGTCTTCACCATATCGACCACAAGCTAATAGGGTCGTAGAATCAGCTAATAAGAATGTGAAGAACATCCTAGCCAAGATGGTATTGACATACAAAGATTGGGCTGAGAAGCTTCCATTTGCTTTATGGGGTTATAGAACTTATATCTGTGCGTCGATTGGGGAAACACCTTACTCTTTGGTTTATGGCAGTGAGGCGGTGCTTCCTATTGAGGTGGAGATATGATCTTTGAGGGTATTAGTGGAAACCAAGGTCCTAGAAGAGGATTGGGCTAAGGCGAGATATGAACAATTGGCTTTGATAGATAAGAAGAGGGCTAGGGCACAATATCATGCACAAGGGTACCAAAAAAGGATTGCTAAAGCATTCAACAAGAAAGTGAAACCGAGAAACCTTAAAGAAGTGGACTTGGTCCTAAAGGTGCTTAGAGAAGAGACTTTTGATCCAAGAGGAAAAATGAAGCCAAGGTGGTCTGGGCCTTTTATCATTAAGAAGATCATGTCTGGAGGTGCTGCGAGGATCACAGATTTGGATGGGGAAGAGATGCTTCGCCCAATTAACATGGATAGACTCCAGAAATACAACATTAGAAAAAAAAAAGAGAAAAAAGCTTGCTAGGTTGAAAACCTTAAAGGGTGGCCTAGGCAAAAATTAAGGCAAAAGAACCCCGCTAAATTGAAAACCCGAAAGGGCAGTCTAGGCAAAAGTTAGGGGAAAAGACCATGGGCATGGCGAAAATTCCCGAAAGGATGTCATGGGCAAAATTTACATGGCAAAGGAAAAAGAAAAGAAAAAGAAAAAACAAAGGAATGAGATGACAATAAGCAAATATAATAAAAAAGTGATTCTCTTATTGCTCAAATTAAAAGGTAACAAGATTGTTTTCATAGGGGATTTGGAACACTCCAATCCTTTATTAAATTCAAAAACAAAAACATGAGAATCATAAAGTGATAAAAAGTAAAAGATGGGGCATATCAAGGTGGTCACTCAGCCCTCCTTGCATTCTTGCTAGTCTTCATGTAAGCTTTCTCATCCCTTAGAATCCACTTTATGTCATCCTCCAACCATTGCTTGTACCTCGCAGTGGGATAGATGTATCGAGGAGAAGCAATGCCTCTGGTCACCCTACAATGTGGCCAAGCCCTACGAAGCCTACCCAAGATCCTGTTAGTAAACACCTCGGTGTGGAAGACACCTTCACCACTTGAAGCTCCTTGACGCTTTCCAAATTGCCTTAAGATACGACAAGTGGAGTAGTATGAGCAGCAACGAAGTCCAACTAAGGCACACAGTAGTCCTTATAGCAACAATGAACCATGCTTGAGATGTGCCACCACTCCACAACCCATTGAATGTCGGTCTCCTTAATGTAACCCATAAGCTCCATGTACGCCTCAAAGCTCATGTCATTTTGATAAAGCCGGCGGTCCTTAAAATGCCTAGGGAGATATGTGCTGGGGGGTACGGTAGGAGGTTGAAGCAACCGAAGCCTCTCTTGTAGCCATATCTAAAAAAAAAAAAAGGAGGGAGTAAAAAAAAAAGGAAAGCAAAAAAAGAAGAAGAGAGAGAAAAGCAAAAGAAGAAGAAGAGAGAGCATGAGTGAAAAAACAATATATAAATAATAATGAAAGACGATATAAGGTGTCTCGATAGGTTGAAAACTGAAAGGCAATCCATGCAAAATTAGAGGAATCCCGTTAGATTGAGAATCTAGGCAAAAGTTAGGGATTATACTTGAAGAAGAAGAGGACTTCCCGCAAAGAAGCTTGCTTCCTTCCAATGAAAGGCATCCAAACCATTGGGGGTTTCCACCAAGATCAAGTCCACTGGGTTACCTCTCTTTAGCTCATAAACCACCACGCACATTTGGAGGTCCACACAATATGACCTTTGGACCAAGAAGTACCTTGCACGAGCATATAAGCAAAAGGCACAAGGAAAGTATGAACGTGGCCTCTTATCTACGGGAATGGCCAAGTTGGAAAAGTGTGCAAAAACCAAGCTAAGGTTAAGTTTGCTAAAGATGCACCACCTATTTGCCGTAGCAAAAGGGATGCCCAACACAATTTGTAGCAAAGAGGGGAGATCCCTACCCATGGTAGGGAAGACGAGATTGTCAATCTCCAGTTCACCCATGATGGCACCAAATTCTAGTGGGGCATAGTTCTACTTCATTGAAGTGAAAAACACACCGAGTAGGGACCCAATAGTTGGTAGTAGCACGAAGAAGAGGCTCATCCACCCTTATTTGATGGTATGGAAAGACACAAGAAAGACCATAGGGACGATGGAATCCTTAAAATCAGGACCAAGCCTCCTAATCCAAGTCGACACATCGAGTGGAAAGTTTTTTGCCATTGAGGGACCTCAAAAAAGTGCTCTCTGAGTTGAAAATATGTTGGTGAGGGTCTTAGGACCTAAACGGCTACTTTTATACATAATTAGGGCGGCTAGGGTTTCCTCTAATTCGCGGCCCATGTATGCAAGGTCAACCTTGCGTATGCGAAGTCAAAGCTGCATACGTAGGCCCATCCCCACATATGCACAGCGCTTGGCAGGAACTCATTCTCCCCTGTTTTAAACATGGTTTTTCCATTCCAAGGCATCCCTAGGGTTCCTACGACCTAAAGGATCATTCAAGACATATTTCAAGCACAAGATTTTAAGCATCAAAGAAGCAATATTGTATGGAAACATACAATTAACCATATATCTTGTAAATTAAGTACTAGTCCCAATTAAAAGCATAAATGTAAAAAGATGTTCTTAAGTACAACCTTTTGCCTCAAAATGAATTCAGATGTCTGCTAAAAGAAATAAAAAACAATAAAAGCAACAAAAAGAAAGAAATATGTGTGTTGTATGCCTATATGTCTTGACAGCAAGTAATCAATGGTGTCGCATTTTCTTTGGTTGGTAGCTAAGAGTCACCTCTGAATCCTCCTCATCACCGCCACCACCATCATCATCATCCTCATCCTCATCACCACCACTGAACGGGTAGGCCGCCCTTCTAGGACCATACAAGCTCCTTGAATAATTGGTCACCTCCAGCTTGAGATTCCCAGCCAACCATACCAACTCCTCATGCTCTTGGCTGGTGGGTTGCAGTTCGAAGAAAGAAGGGTTAATGACAGGAAAAAATGAGAGACAGCAAGAAGAAAAAAGAACAAAGGGAAAGAACTCACCGCCCGGGTGTTTAGAGGAAAAGGGTAGCCCATAACATTGGGATTATGAGGCACGGCGTGCTCCCGAGCAAAGCCATCAGGGCCGTAAGCATAGACCGTCCAAGGGAGATATGAAGGATCAATTGGCTCACGGGCATCAGGCTCCTCTTGCTATAAGTTTTCCACCATTAAAAGCCATGACAAACAAGGTAAAGGAAAAGGAAAAGGAAAAGAAGAAGAAGAGATCGAGCATATACCTGAACAGTAAGGGAAGGCATGAGGCAAGTGATGCTAAATTCCTCATCGTCCAACCCATCAAAGAGCCGCTCGGCATAGTGAATGCCACTGCTTTACAAGCTGTACTCATCATTGGTCATGGAGTGTGGGGCAAGCATGAACTCAAGAGGATCCATCGGAATTTGTGAGTCATCTCTACCCACCAGTTGACACCGCACCCTCTCCGCTAAGTAGAGTGCCCTCAAGCCCACTCCTTCGAAGGGCAGGGTAATCTCCGAAGCAATGATGGTAGCAGCTTCCAAATCTGGAAAAGCATGAAGGGGCTGGCAGGCCCATGGAGTCCAGTTGACCTATAATGGTACAAGGTTAGAAGAAGAGTATCCTAAGGGAAACGCATGAAGAAGCATAAAAACTGGAACTCTTAAACTTACCTCATCCAAAGTTAACCCAACAAGGTGGACCTTCACTTGAAGGAATTCCCTCAAATTTAGATTGGTGCCCAAAGTTATGAGGCCATACCTAACAATCCACCGCTACAAAACGAAGCACAAGCCATAGGTTAGATATAAGATGGTACAGTTTGCAAGATGACAGTTTGCAAGATGAAACAGTTTGCAAGACTACTAGCTACAAATGAAAATACAAGATATGGAAAGAGAGCTAAGCTCAAGAAGCTTCCAAGGCCCCACAAATTGGCGCAAGGTGCCCTGACTAAGAGTGTCGAGGCTAGAGTAAAGATAGGTAAGACATACTTGCCCCTAGTTGGCCCTTCGTGCATCCGCAAAGTCTTTAAAGATGGTCAACCACCTTAAGGACACCGTTTTCCCACCATTAGTTAAGAGATAAGCTCACAACAAATGTAGAAGAAAAGCCCTAGCCATCCGAACGTGCTCCTCCGTAGTCCTTTGTGAGAGAAGCATGTAATCTGACACAAAGTCAAAGTAACGGATGGTCTTGGTGGGGTACTTCCTCCTCAACATGTCAAGACCTAGCTGGATGCCCGACACGCCATCCAAATTAATGATAGCCCCTTCGAAGCTAAGGCCGATCATGGATTGGAAGTCATAAGGAGTCACCGTCATCTCCCGCTCAGTAATATGGAAGGTATGAGTAGTATCCCACCACCTCTCGATGAGGCATTGCACCAAAGTAGCACTTACGAACTTTTCTGGCAGAAGGCTAAGGATAGGCTCGAAGCCCGCTTCCCGAATGTAAGCCCTGGCTTCGGGAACAAGGAGGTTGTACTAGTCCACCACCTTGTCAGTGCTTCCCCTACCAGCATAAGCGAATGAGAACTGTAGGTAGGACCCCGCGTATGCAGGGTGGAACCCACATACGCAGAGCCTCAAGAATAGACCTGCGTAAGCAAGAACAGAGCTGCATACGCATAAGTCCAAGTTACGTGTGCAGGCTCGAGCCCACGCACGCAGAATCACAGAAAGAAAGTGTCCTTAGACATTTTCAAGCATATATCATCCAAAATCAATCCTAAACATGTTCCTACCCCTCCTAATGTGTTAGGTTTTCATCTAAACCCATCCCATAACAAAACCTAAGAATTTACATGGCCAAAAACACATCAAAACAGAAGGTTAAAGAGAAACTTGAAAATGAGAAAAGTTTGAAAAACTTACAGATTCAGCCATAGGGATGTGATTCTCTAGCCGGTGTGTCAATGAAGAAGACTTTGTCAATCTCACTACTCCACTCCAGCGGGTGAGGAGAAATGCATCTGAGGAAAGGACGTAGGAAGTCTTCTTAGCCTTGGGTGCCATTAAAGGAGATAAAGAGAGTCTAGAGAGAAAATAAGAGAATGAGGGAGTTTTGAGAGAATGGGAGAATCAGATGATGTGAGGAAAAGAGAGATAAGGGAAGTTTTTGTAGAGAAAAAATGGGACGTTGAAGAGTTATGAATAATGTGAAGAGATGAGGGAGATGAAGAGAATGAAGAAGAAAAAGAAACGGTTGGTAACCGTTGGGAAAAATGAATAAGCGGGAACACACCTGATGGCTAAACTACATGTAGTTTAGGCCTCACCACTAAACTACGTGTAGTTTAGTAAATAAAAAAGAAAAAAAGAAAAACATCTTAAGATTGTCCCAATTAGGCAAAAAGTCACCAAGGACCCCTAGTGAGCAGTAAAGGAAGCAGAAGACTCTTCCCCTAATGAAGCATGTACATCCCAAAACCATTTCCAGCAGATCACATAAACACAATAACACTATCCCCAGCTATCCCCAATAAGGAAGCAGAAGATTCTTCCCAAGTGGATCAAGCATATCTAGAACATCATCCCCATAGAGGAGGCAGAAGATTCTTCCCTGATAGACCCAAGCATATTTAAACAATCCCCAGTGAGGAAGAAGAAGATTCTTCCCTAGTGGATCAAGTACACCTAAAGTATCCTAGTGAGGAAGCAGAGGATTCTTCCTCATAGTCCTCAGCATACCATGAAGGAAGCAAAAGATTCTTCCCCAGTGGATCACATATCTACAAAAGTTACACTACTCCTCAGCGAGTCCATTTATACCACTCCTCAGCAAGTTTCTCATCCCCAAGTAAGTCATGAAAGAGGCAGAAGATTCCTCCCCATACATACCTACTCCTCAGCGAGTTTTCACCACCCCTAGTGGATCCAACAATCAAGACTACTCGTGCATATATCCTCCGGGAATTAAACATGTAGGCAAGGTAAAAAAAAAGGTAGAGGTAGAGATAGAGATAGAGAAAGAGACCAAGGTCATCCCAAAGCAAGAGCCTCACCAGAAAAGGTAGAGAAAGAAGTGAAGAAGACAAGAGGAGCGAGTCACCTGGAGAAGTTTGAGGCAAGAGCCCCAGATGGACACCACAGAGACTGTATCCTTTTGTTGTTTGTTGGGTTAGCTCGAAGAGCGTCCTTGTTTGTTTTTGTTTTTGTTTTTCTTTTTAAGTGACTCTAGGATAGTAAGTCATTCACCATTTGCTTGCAAGTGGCAAACAGGTTCCAGGATAATGAACCTGTCGTTGCTCGTTTCCCGAGCAATAAAGGTGGGACTTCGGACATACGAATCCCACGCAACTCTCTGGAGTTACACCTTGCCCCATGTATGCGTGATATGTGTCATGTGCGTGGGTTGGGCCTGAGCCATACGTCGAAACAAAATGTTTTGTCTCTTATTCTTTTGATTCCATCAATGAAGCTCACGAATCAAAGAGGGGCATCTGTAGACATCATATTTTATACCCCTTACGACTCGAGCCCTCGTTCCCCAATGATGCCCAAACTCTAAGGCCTAAGGCCAGTTTAGAGCCCAATTAGATATCAAACTGACTTGAGGAGTGTTAAAATGGAAAATATAGCCTTTTAAATGAGCAAAAATCTATTTTTGGAAATAAAATGACCAAAGTGGCCCTCGGCTCACGTACGTGGGCAGCAGCCTACATACGTGGGCCAAAGCATGCGTACTCAAGCACAATCCTGTGTACGTAACTAGGGTTTCAGAGACATAAAAAAGGCAAGTTTTCTGCAATAATGGATGAGGTTTAGAATGAATCCCACATCGTCTAGGAGCTGTTCCAAATCCCATCTTTTCCACTATGTAAAGCCTTACATGGTACATTTTCAAAACACACAAAAATCCCACGGGAAAAATACAAGATTCACTAGAAAATAGTGAATCAAAAGGGATTTTTTCACAAAACACCCTTAAGTCAATTTTGTTTGATTGAGACATTTTCTAGCCCCAATCCTTTTACTTTAATGTTGCTAATCACATTTTTATTGAATTGTGATAGATTTGACTTTGGAGAACGGTCAAAATCATCTTATAAAGCTTCTCATTTGAGGTATTGAGTCTAACTTTTTCTTTTCGTTCCTTTTTCTTTTCTGTCGTTCTTTTCAGTTTTAATCTTGTTTGTTTGCTTTATTTACGCTTATATAAGTTTGTTTTGGTTAGTTTTATCGTTTTATAGTTTTATAGTTTTTTTTTTAATTTTTTTTATTTTTTTTTTATTTTTATTTTATATATCCTGAGCATGTTTGGTTGTTAAAATTTGGGTTTTTATTTGTGCTCTATTTTTCTGCTTTGCTGTTTCTAGGTTAGGGTTTCGAGCAGAGTTGCGCGCGCATGCCTTATGCATGCGTACATGGGCCTCCTTCTATGTATGCAAGTGCTTGGCCTGTATACGCAGTCTTCGGTATGCGTATGCAGGCCGCTGCCCAGAAACCCTAGTTTAGTCTTCTGCTTCTATCTCATTTTATTTTCTTATCTAACATGTTCTTGTTTAAGTTTCTTTTTATGTATATGTGTATCTGATGCCTCTGTTTCACATGTTTTATTGTTATTTACCTTTGATATGCTAGATTAGGTTTTCATCTCTTGTTTCTTAGTTTGATACCATGAACATGCATTCACATGCCCATGCATGATGCCATAGCTGCTGAGTTGCTGCAAGGTGAGTAAAGGTAAGTCAAACATTCGCATGAACATGCATATGTGTTGTTATGTTTTGTTTGATGAACATGTACATGTGTTGTTGTGTTGCATTTTGTGTTTAATTGATAAATGATTTACTTGCTGCCTTATATATGACATGATAGGGATTTCACATGTTAGATGAATGCTAGGGTTGTATATGTATGGTTTGGTTTCTTATGCTTTATGGATGGATATGTATGTGTTTTGGGATGATGATGCCATGTTGTATGCTTAGATGTATGCTAGTGTGTGTGAGTTTAGGACATAAGTGTTGAACATGATTTTATCGAGTTTAAGATGTAAGACACAATGATGGGAGGCCAACCTTAGGGTTGGGTGGTCCTGGGTAAATAACACCTTCCCAAGAATATACCTAAACTCCAAACCCATATCTCTGGTAGTAAGATCAATGGTCCTTCCTCGAAAGGACACTATATTCATGGTTCCTAGGCCATTGCAAAACTAGGTGGGGACTTCTCCGTTGTGTCCACACCTAGGCAAAAATTAGGGATTGAGAGAAAAAGAATTCATTCATTTTAACTTGGTGATGTGGGAAGGTACAAGGGAGAGACTAAAGGGACTACTCAAGGAAAAATTCAAGCACAGAGTTTCCAAGAACAACAAGATGGCATAAAAGTTCCCACAAGTTTGTAATTTAAGTACATATCCCAAATAAAAGCATAAAGGTAAGAAATGTAAAAGGTTTTTTAAAATACAACCCAATGTCTTAAACTAAATCTAAAGTGCAAGCATGTGTGCTAAAAAGAGAAAAGTAATAAAAGAAAGAATAAGAAAAAAAGTATGCTATGCTGTGTCTGTCTTTATGTCTGTCCGCAGGATCACCAGAAGTGCCTTTTCCTCGGCTGATGGCTCGGAGTCGACTCTGAAACTCCCGCACCATCATCACCATCATCATCATCCTCATCATCCCCGTCTCCATATAGCTGCCGAGAGTACTCAGTCAACTCCAGCTTGAGGTTTCCCGCAAGCAAAACAAGCTCCTCATTCTCCTGAACAATAGGTTGAATTTTGAAGGAAAGGTTGTCAGAACAAGTATTCAGATGTAAGAATAGAAAGGAAGAGGAACAAGGATGAAAGAGAACTCATTGCCTAGGTGCCTTCAAGAAAGGGGTATCCCATAACGTTTGTGTTGCGCCCAACAAGACGCTCCTAAGCAAAGCCATCAGGGCCGTAAGCATAAACTGACCAGGGTAAATGAGGAGGATCAATAATAGCACAGACAGCAGGACCCTCCTAACACGTGTTATATTTGAGTGTTACTAATGTACAAGAATGTAGGTGATGACTGATTAAAGGAAATAAGAGAGCAATAACATATATCGGAGCAATGAGAGAAGGCATGAGGCGAGTCCTACTGAACTCATCATAATCTAGCACATTTGTGACCTGGTTGGAGCCTCCATAGGTCGTACTCTGCATATGTCGTGGAACGAAAAGCAAGCATGAACACTAGAGGGTCTATGGGGACCCGAGGCACATCCAACCCACCAGTTGGTAGCACACCCCCTCTGCCAAGTAGATCACCCTCAATCCATCGCCCTTAAGGGCTGAGAGAGACTAGAAGCAAGTATAGCAGCTGCCTCTAAGCCCGCATCCGCTACAGGGGCAACTCCGGCCCAAGGACTCTACATGATCTGTAACAACACATGGGGTTAGAAAGAGAACCTTAAGGAGCATGCGAATATTGAAAGCAATATGTTTCTAACTTATATCCTCAAGAGAGAGCCTATCCAAGTGAGCCTGAAGCGGAGTGATCCTCCTCAAATCCAACTTAGCTCCTCTAGCAATGAGACCATACTCTATAGCCCAGTGCTAAAATGGTAATGTAAAAGATTCAGAAAAGAGCAGTTTGCAAGATGACAGTGTGCAATATTCAAAAATGGAAGTTTGCAATATGACATTTTGCAAGATTCAGAAATGACAGTTTGCTAGATGTTAGTTTGCAAGGTTCAGATATGGTATAGTTTGCAATATACATAGGGTAGGGTGACAGTTTGCAAGATTTGGGTATTGATGTAGTTAACAAGAAAATGGTACATGGTCCTAACCTAGATGGCATGTGGATACATGATGATAAGAATGAGAATGCATAAACTACAAGAGAAAGGGAGAGAAACTAATCTTAAGGAGCTTCTAAGGCCTCACTAGCTAACGCAGTGTCCCCTGGCTGAGAGTGCCTAGGAAGGAGTAGAAGTAGGCCAAGCATACCGACCCCCAGTTGGCAGCCCGAGTCCTCTCAAAGTCTTAAAAAAAGGGCCAACCACCTTAAAGGCACCGTCTGCCCACCATTAACGAACAGATATGCCCCTAACAAGTACAGCAAGAAGACCCTGGCCATCCTAAGGCATTCCTCAGCCGTCCCCTGTGGATGATGCATGAAATCCGCCTCAAGGTCAGTATAGTAGATCATCTTAGTAGCATACCTCCTCCCCAGTAAGTCTATGCCCAACCGAATGCCCAACTCGTCCTCTAGACTAATCGGGACCCCATCAAACCTCAAGCTAGTTATGCGGTGGAAGTCGTGAGGAGTGATGGTCATCTCCCAACTAGCAATGTAGAAGGTGTGGGTAGTGTCCCATCACCTTTTAGCCAAGGTTTGCGCCAAGACAGCACTGGCAGACCTTTCAGGCATCAGACAGATGATGGTCTCGAAACCTGCAGCACGGACATAGCCTCAAGTCTCCTCGGTTATGACGGAATACCACACCAAGACCCGGCTGGTGCTATCCCTACCAGAATATGGGGCAAAGACCTACAAAAAGATAGTGAGATTTAAATTCATGATTAGGAGAAAAGAATGATGAGAAAATGATATTAGGTGCATAATAGGATGAAATGTGGCACGAGACATACATTTGAGTTCAAAAATGGTGGAGGATGATGTTAAAATTGCAAACAGATGAAAAACGAGTGAAAAATGAGCTAAACTGTCCAAATTAAGGTTTCTGTCTAGCGCCATGCGTACGCAGGAAAGACCCTGCATACGCAAAATTCTTCACCCGTACGTAGAGAGGATCCTGCGCACACATAAATTGAAGAATAGATATGCACGCAAGAACAAGCTTGCGTACGCATAAATCAAGGCTGCGAATGCAAGAACAAGTCTGTGCACACAGGCCAAAATCTTCGTACGCAAGAACAAACACAGAAGGTTGTTCTTCAACATTTTCAAACTTTTTCAACCTAAACATGTTCCTACCCCTCATAGAGTGTCAAGTTTTGATCTAAACCCATCCCAAAGCAAAACCCAAGCATTTACAGGCCTAAAAACAGATTGAAATGGAAGATTAAAGGAAAATGAGAAAAGTTTGAAAAACTTACTAATCTGGCCCTTGCGACCTCTGAAAGGTGTTGTTATGATCTGTAGGTCAAGGGAGGAGCCGCTGTTTGCCTCACTGCTCCATTCCAGCGGGTAAAGTGGAAAGCATCGGTGGAGAGGACGTAAGAATTCTTCCTAGACTTGGGTGCCATTGAAGGAGATGAGATAGTTTGAGAGAGAAGTTGAGATTGAAGAAAAAGATGAAAGTCAGATTGTGAGGGAATGAGAGAGAGGCAGAAGGCTTTTGTAGAGGGAGTTAGAGAATGTGAAGAGATGAGGGAGACGAAGAGAATGAAAAGGAAAAGAAATGGTTGGTAACCGTTGGAGAAAAAAATGAAGAGGCGGGAACACACCTGATGGCTAAACTATGTGTAGTTTAGGCCTCCCCGCTAAACTACATGTAGTTTAGCAAAAAAAAAAAAATCAAAAATCCCCACGGAGTTCCCAGAAGGCTGGAAGTGCAAAGGAAAATTCAAAAGTATATCCAAAAATGGCAGAATTATCACTAATGGATCAACATACATCAAAAGCATCCCTAGTGGATCAAAAGCATCAAAGATCATTCCCCAGCGGATCAAAACTATCAAAATATCCCCGATGGATCGAAAGCATCGAACATCCCTAGTGGATTAGAAATCATTATGAAAACTCATCTGCGAGTCAAGATCATCAACTAAATCCTAAGTAAATCCAGTATCATGAACGGACTCCCCCGTGAGTCCAAGGCACAGAAGTAGCTCCCTTGAGAGTTGCAAAGCAGAATTTCTCGGTAGAGTTTGGTAAAACCCCCACGAGGGTGGAGCCAACATCAATCCTCAGTGAGTCACAAGAAAGAAGAAGATAATCATTCCCTAGTTGTGAGAGACTGGGAAAATTAGGCCTCTCAAAAAAGAGAGAGATTTTTGGAGTGCTTTTTAGGGCACCTCTCTTTTTGGGTAAGTGGTGTGGAGTCGCCACTTATTTTTTTTATACAAAAAATAAGAAAAAATAAATACATGATTGAATTGTTCTCTTCATTGATTGAATAAAATTACATATTTGATAAACTTGAAAATTACATAGCTTTGGGTCCTAGTTACAATCTACCAAAATACATGGCTTTTTGTCTTAGTTACATGCTACCCAAAATAAAAAGTAAAGACAAGGCTAGATCTACTTAACCAAAAACCTAAATTTGGAGGCTAGGTTACGGAATGGGAAGGTGTTAGGCACCCATTCCGCCCAGACAAAGTCTGGTCTTCTAGACTCTTGTGACCAATGTACCTTTCTATGCATGTCATGAATGATATGATGAACATGTGACACCAAAATTAAATCACACAAATTTATTTATGAGTGAAGTCTCTTCTTTTGAAAAGAATTAGATCTGTTTTTTAATAACTTAAAAATTGTTCTTTTGGTTTGTAAAAGATCAGATCTATTTTGTGGTATGTGGAGAAAAGTGGTTTTTGGAGATAAAAATTCAGATCTGTGTTTATTTCATAAATAAAGTCTTTTGGTTTGAAAAATATCAGTTTTTTTTTTTTTTAAGAACTAAAAAAATGTTCTTTTGGTTTGTAAAAGATCAGATCTATTTTATGATAATAAAAAAATAGGTTTTTGACAATAGAAAAATCATATCTATTTTTTATATGTTTTAAAAGAATGAAAAAAATATTTTTAAAGAAGAGAGTTTCACTCATAATTTAAATTAATGCAACATGAATTAAATAAAACATACACAAACACAATCATGTTTTATCTTTTTCTTTATTTCAAAAATCTGCATGCATTAAAAAATCAGATCTGTATCTAAGGAAGATACAAATCAGTTTTTTTTGATAAAAAATCTTTGGATTTGCATCTAATGAAGACACAAACCAGTTTTGATTAAGAAAAATCCAGATCTACATCTAAGGAAGATGCAGATCCGTTTTATTTTGAAGAAAAAATCAAATCTATATTTAAGGAAGATGCAGATCTATTTTATTGTGAAGAAAATTTCAGATCTACATCTAAAGGAAGATGCATATTTGTTTTATTTTGAAGAAAAATTCAGATCTACATCTAAAGAAAAAGAGGATGTGTGTTTGTTTAAAGAAAAAGAATTGTGCAGATTATTGACAGATCTGTTTTATTTTAAAGAAAAAGAATTGTTCACATGCAGATTATTGACATTCAAGAAAGAGATTATGACAATCACATAAAAAAATCATGATTTAAACAAAACAATGATGAACCATTCATGTTATAGATAAAACATTCCTCAACATAAAAAGAAGCATAAAAAAAAAAGATAAGGTGATGGAAACAACCTCTTGCATGAGCACTCTTTGTTCTTGAGAGGATGTTTTAGGGTTCAAAGAAACTTATTCAGTTATCTTTGAAACCTAAAAACCCTAATTTAAGCAGCAAATCTCAGAGAGGATTAGCAAGTATCAGCAATTTGAGAGCCTCAAAACTTGTGCCTTCTAGAGCGTAAAAAATGTGCTGAATTATGAGGTTCAGTCTCTATTTATAGAGGCCAAAAGACTCTAAAAAATAGGCACGGACGATTAGGATGTGAATCCGGACGCATCCTTTTGCAAAAAGATCGAAAAGGGTGTGCCTTATCGTCACCCGATAGCCATTGGGCCAAAGCCCAAAATGGGGAAATTCGGCCTTTTTAGAGTGCCGTTCGGCACTCCAAAAGTGCCAAATTGGCTCTTGGACACCGAACGCTCTTTCGTGTTCGAGTGCCGTTTGGACTCCTCTTCTAGGGTTTTTTGACCAGTCCTTGCACCTGGACGTATTTTCATCCTCCGTCTATGATTTTTTTTTTTTTTAATCTCTTTTCTAGATAATTCAGGCTTTTTCAGGAAAAATTATCTTGTAGATAAATACCCTAAAATAAATCTTGATAAAGTTCAGATTATCCACAATTTTATTGTTATCCAATTATCCATTTTATTCCTATGCATGCATCCCTATTTTAAACACTAATTATCAACCAATCACAAAATTATTTAATTAATTTTAATTGCTTAACCAATCAGAATTAATTTAAATTGATCATGTGTAGTCGACTCTACCTAGACACAATGCATGTTGGCCGTGCAACTTGATCATGCAATATCTTTCGATCCGCTGGTCCGATTTGGAAACCGGACACACCGTTGTGACCATTAGAATCTTAAGATCATTTTTATGATATGCAATGAATGAATTGATGCATGTAATGCAAAGACAAATTGATGCAGGTAATGCAAGAACAAATTGATGCATGTAATGCAATCATGATTTTTGGGGTACATGGATGGTCATTCAAGTCATTCTCCTTGATTAAATCATGAGCACAAAATTGAGTGTCTACAGAATGCCCCTCATTGACAGAGTTTGAAAAGCAAATATCAATGTAAAACAAAGACAATGATTTTACCATGATTTAATTGAGGTTGAATTTTCAAAGACTATCTAGCCCTCGAACCTAAAACCTTGGAACATAAAACTAGCCTTATCTTTTGACAAAAAATGAAAATACTTGACTTAGCTGGTAGTTGACGACTCTAGAAATGATTCATGACAAATGGGATGACCAAAAGGCTTTTCAATCCTGATCTTGAAACTAGAGCTGTCTGCAACCCAAGGGTTTATCTACCTCGATCTTGACGAAAGGTAACTAATATTGAAACTGGAATTGCTGGAATGCTGGTTAAAGGTCTTCTCCACTTTGATTAGAGTCTTCTTTACTTCAATATGAAATTGCTGAAACATTGATCAAAGGTCTTTCTACTTCAATCTGGAATTGGTGAAATACCAATTAAGATCTTCTCTACTTCGATCTGGAGTTGTTGGAATATCGATCAAAGTCTTTTGTACTGTTAGGTTATAAAGAGTTAGGAACTAATGTATTTAGAACTCTAATGTGTATTTTTGGCAAACCATGATCAAAACAGGTTGTTTAGTCTTGTTTAGACTTGCTTAAAGTTGTGTCTTTTATGTAAAGTTGGAATCGAGCTGTTGCAGAAGTATTAGTGCATTTCGGCCTGGCTCGATCAATTGAAGAACAGGCTCGATCGATCGAATCTCGGGCAGAATTTTTTTTCTGCAGATTTTTCCAACTCAGCCCTAGCTTATTAAAATGTGTTGGGTCTTATGTTTTGCCCTAGGTATAAAAGGCAAACCCTAGCCACGTTTTTCTATTGCTCATATTGCGGTTTGTGTAAATCTCTTGTGAGATCTGTGAGGAGCTTTCCTTTACACAAGCGTAGGGTTATTAAGAGGAGATTTGTTCAAGGACTTGATGATCATTCAGTTGCTGCCATAAGAACTTAAAGAAACAAAAGCGGGTGTGCTTGTACTTGCTGGAGAATCCAAGAAAGAAGGAGTCCGTGGTCTCGGAGCTTGCACGTGGTCGTGTCATTAAGTTTCTACTGGTGGGTAGCAATAGGATGTTAGTGGTCTAAGTCGCTATTGTAAAAATTCGATTCTTTCATAGTGGATTCCGGTTTACCTTGAGGATAGCTAGGTTAAATCCTCCCCAGGTTTTTACCGGTGTGGTTTCCTGGGTCATCATATCATTGTGTTATTTATATTTCCGCTGCTATGCATGATATGATTGTTTGATTGTGATAACCTAGATCTAGAATTTGGACTAAGTAAAAACTTGGCTAATTAACTAGGTTAATCCAATTGTGTTTTAAGGGGTCTAAAAACGTACAAGTGGTAGCAGAGCGGGTAGCTCTCTTGTTGTTGATCTTTTGATCACTAAGCTGATCCTTGACCCCTGTTGTCATGGAACACGGACATTCTCTTGTTATTCCTCCTCACTTTTATGGGAATAATTATGCTTATTGGAAAGTAAGGATGAAAGCATTCCTGAAATCAATTGATGAGAATGTCTGGAACTTCGTCGAATACAGATGGGAGAAGCCCACTACTCCTGTTAGTGAGTGGCAAACTTCTCAAAAAGAAGCAGCTGCGTTCAATAGCAAAGCTATGAATGCTATCTTTAACGCTGTTTCTATGGAGGAATTTAAGAGAATCTCTAATGTTGAGGTTGCTCATATTGCTTGGAATATCCTCCAGACTGTGCATGAAGGCACAGAGGCTGTTAAAATCAATAAATTGCAGCAATTAACTTCTAAATTTGAAAGCATTAGGATGTCTGATGATGAATCTTTTGATGAATTCTATGCTAAACTTAATGATATTGTTAATTCTGCATATAACTTGGGTGAAATCTATGATCAACCTAAAATTGTTAGGAAGATTAGGGTTGAACTGAAAGAGTCTAAACCTAAGCAGTCTACCCTTTCTAAGGACAAGTCACATGATAAGCCTGCATGGGTTTGTCATTTTTGTGGAAAGTCTGGACACATTCGTCCAAACTGTTACAAGCTGCAAGCTGCTAAGAGAGCAAACAAACCAAAAGTACCTGTGCCTCAAGCGTAAGATCCTATGGTACTCATTGGTGAATTGGTAAAGGCTCTAAACCTTTATTCCAATCCTGGAGTTGGAAATCATTCCCATGTGAATAAGAACTCCAATGCTCGTGGTGCATCTAAAAAGTTTTGGATGCAAAAGGCTCAATCTAATTAAGTCCTTTTGATATTGTCCTTGTGCTTCATTGCTATATTCTTTGTGACCATTGTTCTTTGGTTTTTTTTTTTTTTTTTCTTTGTTTCTGGGATTTGCATTGCATAGCATTCATGCATTTCATTCTAGGTTGTTTTTTTTAATAAAAAAAAAGGGGAAGAAAATGGAAGCAAGTTGTGTTTTGCACTATTTTCTTGGTTTTGAAAACAAGGTTGGTCAATTTATTTTCACATAACATGTCTTTTGTACTTTGTTTAGCTTTGATGAGCTTACTTATTGCACTTTACTAATTGAAGCTTTGTAGTGCATGTTGTGTGGGAAAGATGTTTATGGTTTTGATCACTTTGTCTTGATCTTGAAGTCATATGTCTTTAACTGTCGGACTTGAACCTTTTGAGAAAGGCATAAATAACCATCTCACCACTGTTCACTAGCCAATCATAAACACCTTAGTGCATATCGTAAGATTTTGTGCTCGAGAAAGTGTAGCACATGCACAAAAAGATCATAAGGTGTAGCCTCAGTTTAAATGCTAAAATTGGTGTGTACATTATTGGACTTATAGCTAAATCAAATAAATGCTAAAATTGGTGTGTACATTATCCTGGCTATTTTAATAAGTTTCTGAACAATTAAAATTTGTGTGTACAATATGAGGCAAAATCAAGAAACTTACATGATTGCAAGTTTATGATCTAGGAGATGTGGGAGTTATATGATGTAACTCTTTTGGTGATAGTCTCTTTCAAATTCTATGTGATGAATTTTGTAGAAATTGTGATTGATTTCTATTTACATATCACCTCACATGTATCTCAAGCTTTTGCTAGTTACACACACTACACAAGTTACTCTTTGCTAAACGTTGTACATGTTATTGTGTGTGTTTTTGGTTTGACCAACCGAGTTTGCAAATACTTTGAGTTTTTATGCAAAACAAATTTAATGCTTGAGAACTTATGGAAAATGTTTGAAAATCTTAATTTTGGGAAAACTGGGTTTAAAACTGTTGTTTTTGAAAAACATTTCATCACATACTCATGCATTTTGTTCATCAATTTCACTACTTTGAAGTGTTTCTAAAATGTATTTTGTTTTTTTCAAAACTGTGTTTTTCTCAAAATTTTGTGAGCCTCTGTCTGTTTCGATTGATCGAGTCTGTTTTTCGATCAATCAAAAATTGTTTTTAAAAATTTAAGGGAGCCTCTGTTTGTTTCGATCAATCAAAACTGATTTTCGATCAATCGAAAATCGTGAATCAGGTTTTTTCTTAAAACTGAGTTTGACTTGTTCAAACTCACTTTTCAAAAGTTTTTAAAACTTTTCTCTCTCTCTCCGATTTGGACAAGGCTTATCATCTATTTTTTGTTGTTTTCCTCCGGTCTTTTTGCAAGGTTTTCCTCTCTCTAAGTCGGTAAGTCCATTATACCCTTCCTTTTGCATTTTTTTTTATGTTTTCATCCATTTACTCATGCATTTTGTTGGGATTTTCGAAACTATTCAAATTTGGGGTTTTTTGATGATTCAAGCCATATTTTCTGAAATTGATCAATGGGTTTTTGTTCTAGGATGTTATCAACTTGATCTTGATGGTTTAATTTGATCAATTTGATGAATTTTGAGAAATTGAAATTTCTAGGGCTTGTATGTATCCGAATTGAGGATTTTGTTCAATTAGGTCCAAATTGATAAAATTGGCTTGTTGGATTGATGTATTTGATCATTATAAACTGTATTCTATTGTGTGTGATGATCAATTGATCAATTTTTTCAAATTGAACAAGTTGTTCTCTATAATTTTTGGGGTTTTTGTTAGAAACTCTATGCTCAAGCGAATTTTGTGACTTTGAACTTAATTTGAACTTAATTTCACTGCATTAGAGCATGCATCATGACATTTAACTGTTCATATATCATATAGATTTTTTGTTCTATATTTTTTTTTGTGCTAACTTGCAGTCTGCCCTTGGTTTTTCTTTTATTCTGCTTTATGTCTTTGTCCTTATCCTAGCACCATGCCTAGGAAGACTAGAGCCCATAGGACACCCTCCACTTCCTCTGAGTCTCCCTCTAGGAGTGAGTTGTTTAGGAATGACAAAAGCAGAGAGGTTTATGAGAAACTGAACAGTAAGAGAAAGATTTGGGTTGAGCGTTCTATTGTGTTAGATAAGGTTGATCTTGCCATTAGGGAAAACTTTGAGAGTAGAAGCTGGTTGTCTTTGTTGGAGGTAGATCATCCACCCCTAACCGCCCTGATTAGAGAGTTCTTCTTGAATCTCTCTTGCCACATCTATGATTCCAACACTCTTGTTAGGAGTTGGATACGAGGTGTTGAGTTCACCATTACCCCTAGGATAGTGGCTGAAGCTCTTGGGGTTCCGGTAGTTAGGCAACTTGTCTATCCTTATGAGGAGTCTCCACCCCTTGATGACATTATGTCATACGTCACTAGGTCTTCTATCCAGTGGGGTTCTGATCTTCAGATCACGTCCGCTGAGCTTACTGAGACTACCTATCTTTTCTTTAGGATAGCGTGTCAATCTCCATGATATCTTCATCTAGAAAATCTCCTTGGATCTCTTCAGCTTCTTCTGGTGAACAATGGGCTAGGTGATCGGCAAATCTAGAAAATCTACACACATTCGAACCTTCCCATCTTTCTTCGGTACCGGAACCACATTAGCTAACCATTCTGGATAGTTGACCAATCTTAGGAATCTTACATTGTACTGTTTCTCCATTTCTTCCTTGATCTTGAGAGTCCACTCTAGCTTCATTTTTCTCAATTTCTGCTTGACTGGCTTCATGGTTGGATCTGATGGAATGCAGTGCTGTACTATATCTGTATCAATCCCAGGCATGTCTTCATATGACCAGGCAAAGACCTCCTTGAACTATGTCAGCAGTGCCACTAATGCATCTTTCTCTGAAGTGGTTAGGGTATTACCCACTTGGATCATTTTGGGATCATCATCAATTCCCAGATTAATGAATTAGGTTTCTTCTTTTATGGGTTCTAGGTATCCATGTTTTAATTCCTTATTATTAAGAGTTTCTTTACCAATTTCAGAAATAAAAACATTCAAAGCCAGCAAATAAGCAGAATAAAAAATCATATTAAAAGGGAAAGAGTTTTTAACAGACTCTACGGACTCAACAGACTTAACTGGAAAACTATCACAAACATATTTAATAGGAATAGAAACACTAGTATAAATAGACTCAATAGGAATAGAAACAATGTTTTTGGCAAGAGTAACTAGCTCGGTGGTCTTGATTTTCTTGGTAAAAGTGACTGACTTGACGATCTTGATCTTCTTCACAAAGTCCTCCATGGGGTGGGCGGCTCCCTCCCATGCCCAGTTCTTTAACTCGGTCTTAGCTTTCACAATGGCAGATGGCTCCCAGTAAGCTCCTTCTTCCCTCAGCATCAGTATTGTGGGATCTACATCCATATAATCTGTAACTTCTTCTTCAACCTCCATGTTTGTGGGCTTATTGGTCACAAAAGCATCCAGGCGCTCTATGCTATCCATCAATTCATCAAATAGATCGTGTTTGCCTCTGTTGCCCAAGTCAGTGGATTGAGGGAGATGCTCTGACTCACTATCTTCCATTCTCTCCTCATTACGTTCAGCATTCTCAAGTGTTATGATTCTGAGACTGTGGACCATCAGTTTTTGGTCTAAAGCAACCAACCTAGCATCTATGTCATCTTCCTCTTTAGTATGTGGGGTTGGTGAACTTGGTTCTGAATCATAATATGACCCCAATTCTGGAACTTCTCTTCCATGCTTGTCATACTTAGGGCCAAACCTTGAGCTAACATTAGTGATATCACTCCAATCTTAAAGATGCCCACAAGAATATTCATCATGCTACATCTGATTGGCTTGTGCATTCTCCTCTCTTGCATTCTCAAACACATTTATCAGCCTGTATTGATCACTATCAATGTCACTCCACCTGTTAGCTTCAGCATCATCTTCAATATCTTGATCATAGTAGTCCACATCACTGTCATATTCCTCATAGAATAGGTCTGCATCTTCATCTTCTCTATCACTAGGGGGTTCACCCCAATCATCTCCACTGTTTGGGCTATCATAACTTCTACTGCTATTGTCATCACTATTGGTGCTGTTGTCATCATCATCATGTCCACTGTCACTACTACTATCACTCTTGTCTTCACTTCCATCTTCATCATCACTAGGGGCTGCTCCCCCTTCCTCGTCTCCATTATTGGCTCTTAGTTCATACAGGTTCTTCAATGTATGCTGGCAAGCCTCCCAATATTCCTCTTCTTCTATGTTGCAAATATGATCTCCAAGGAGTGTAGTCATGGCATCAGAGGCCATGTAATCAGCCCAATTAGTAGGAACCCAAGTTGTATCTTCCTTCTTCAATTCTGGAATTTTATTGTTGCAATCAAGCAGTATCTCGAACCCGGGTACCATTGTCTTTGTTATAGGATCAAATCTTGGTTCAAGGAATCCCCAATATCGTTGACTCTCACCAGCTTTGATAAACTTTCCGTTCAATCTAGGAGTGTAGGGTTTTAGAGGTTCTGGAGGACAAGGAAGTCCTTTCGCCTTGGCTTTGGCTCGGGCCATCTTTCTCACTTCCATCTCTAGCAAATCATCATTAGTGGGCTTATAGCCTAGCCCAAAAGGTGGTGTGGCAGTAGGAATTGCCAAGTCTTGAACAATTGGCTTCTTCACATCTCTTCCCAAATTCATCCCAGGAAGGTAGTTCATTCTCCTCATCATCGCTACCACATTGTTGTTACCATAAAGAGCGAAGTCCATTGGAATCTTCTCAACTTCTCCTTCTCTCTTTTCAAAGCCAGGCCTCTCAATCTCAAAGCCATCCAAAGTCAACGGCTCTTTCTCAGAATCAATACCATACACAGGTTTAGGCACAGTCAAAGTATCCCTATAGATAGTCATAATAGCCCCTTCATGTGGAAACCGAACCTTTTGATATAAAGAGGAGGGTATGGCTTCTGTGTCATGGATCCATGGTCACCCAAGGAGCATATTAAAGCATGAGGCTATATTAAGGACTTGAAAATCCACCTTCTTGACCATCGGTCTGATGGTAAGCTCTGTTAGGACATATGTGTTTCACTTGTTAGGAACATATGTCATGATTTTATGTAATTGGCTTATCCTTTGACAAAATGCACTTTACTTGTATTTTGGTAGATTTAGGATGTGTTTAAATACTTCAAGAAACCATATTTCAAGATCAAGTGTTGAAGCCTTCAAGTCTGTCCAAGAAAACAAGCTGAAAGTACAGAGTTATTAAAGCTCAACAGCTAGCATGTGTCGAGGTTTAAGAAGCTGTTTCAGCCCCGTGGCTCGATAGCTAGCTCGACAGATGCTCGACAGCTTCTATCTGTCGAGGTTTATGGAAACAGAATTTCTGATCTGTTTTTCTTAAGATCCGTGAATGTGTCTTTGGGCCTTCTTTTCTCCTAACCCTAGACATATAAAAGGATTGTTTTAAAGGCCATCAAAAAGTACACAAGTTGCATAAGCATTGAGCAAACTTTGTTCAAGCAATTTGTAACCGAAGACGAAGTTATTGCCCTAGTTCATCTCTTTCTCTTGAAGAAGTTACTGTGTATGTGCATCATAGGGTTTTGTAACCAAGCATCTTCTTGATCTTCATCGTGTGGATGAACTGAAGAACTTTGCAGCCAACAACCTTCATTGTTGGTGATTGAAGTCACGTACTGGGATCCGTACATTAGTTAGTCACGTACTTGGGAGCCGTGCATCAAAAGGGGAAACTGTCACTACAGAACAAGTCCAATTGGGTATTTGGATAAGGGTTCAACTATAGGTTGGTAAGGTACTTGGGATTCTTTTACTTGTAACCGCTTGTTGTGATAATAGTGGAGTTTCGGGAGTGGTGACCTGAAAATCACCCGGTGGGGTTTTTGCCGTTAGGTTTTCCCCATTCATAAACAAATCACCGTGTCATTTATTTTCCACTGAGTATTTAGTCGTTTGGTGATTTGTTTGTGCTACCACGAACTTTGCATGATAAATTGATTAATTAATAACTTGATTAATTAATTAATTAATTTCAATTACAAGGGGTCAAACCGTTTGTGGCCTATCAAGCTCTAATGCTATGGTTCCCAAGACTTCTCTTCTACTGTTGTCGTATGCCCTCACATGTTGATCAGTAGGCACAAAGTCTTCAATGCTCAAGTCGAGGCAGCTTGCAGTCTTCAAAGGACACATGTTCAAATCACTTCCATTGTCTACCAAAACCATCGGTATCCTCTTCCCCATGGCATCTACAGTGATATGCAACGGATCGTTGTGGTGCTTCCCCTTCTTGGTTAGGTCCTTGTCATAATAGGAAATGGTGAGTTCCTTATTGATAGACCTAAACATAGCATTCAGATCTCGGGAGGTTGTGGTTGTAGGGACTTGGATTTATTAAGCAAGTCTACTAGGTTTTGTCGGTGTTTGTATGAGGCCATAAGTAATCCCTATAAGGATATGTTGGCTTGTGTCTTCTGTAGTTGCTTAAGGACTTCATCTTTTTCAATAGATGTTTGTTGGGTGGATCTATTCAAAGCTTCCACTGGGTTGTCGGTCTCTAAATGGGGGGGGGGTTTGAAGTGTCTCCCCCTCCTTGTGATGTAGGCAATTTTGGTTGGATCATAAGGATTGATGTTTTGGGGTTTAAAGTGTCTCCCCCCATTTATGGATATTTGGTTGTCCTCTTGGGGTTTGAAGTGTCTCCTCCTGTTTATGGGTATTTGGTTGTTTACTTGGGGTTTGAAGTGTCTCTCCCCATTTGTGGGTATTTAGTTGTTCTCTTGGGGTTTGAAGTGTCTCCCCCCATTTATGGATATTTGGTGGTTCTCGGGTTCTGGTATTTCATTCCATATGTCATATCCTATGGTGGTAGTAGATGTCCTGTCCATTAATTCTTCCCATGTCACCATGAAGCATTCGGGTAGGTTATAGATCAAGACGGATGGGTCTTCCTTATTTTCTTCTTCGGTCATCAAGCAATTGACCCTCAGTCCTTTCCCAAAGTTGTGATTGGGTAAGGGATTATTAGTGATGCTAGGCCTTGTAGGCAGTGCAATCAACTTGTTGTCTATTAGGTCTTGAATTGCATGATGAAGGGTGAAACAACGGTCAGTTTCATGACCAGGGCCTTGGTGATAAGCACATCTTTTATTCACATTAAACCTCGAGGGCAAGGGGTTTGGAATTGGTCTTGGGTCTAAGGGCTTCAATAACCCTTTTACTTTTAGCTTGTCATACACTTGGTTCATGGGCATGTACAACTCATGAAAATATCTCTTGGGTCTAGGCCCTTAGGGTACTTTCACAGGTGCAATGGGTGCAATCAATTGATAAGGATCATTTTTATGGATGTTGGAAATTTCTGCAGCCTTAGAATTAGACCCTACATGTCACGCCCCGCCCTCGTGTGCATGATATTTTCCTCTTTGGGCGGCCCGAAAGCTCTCTTAGTCCCTCAAGGTTTTGTTCTTCCCCAGGTTGCGCTGAGGAAAAGGCCTCATACACAACAAGGGATGGCATTCCTTATAAGCACATCCCCATGTGCTTCCCTAAGCAATGTGGGATTCCATGAAATGCAAGACCCCCTTTTGGATCACTACAATCCACCCCCTTAAGGGCACATGCGTCCTCGTGTGTAGGGCCCACATTTCCGGCTAGGGCATGGCTGTGATACCATTTGTCACACCCCGCCCCCGTGTGCATGATATTGTCCTCTTTGGGCGGCCCGAAAGCTCTCTTAGTCCCTCAAGGTTTGTTCTTCCCTAGGTTGTGCTAGGGAAAAGGCCTCATACACAACAAGGGAGGGCATTCCTTATAAGCACATCCCCATGTGCTTCCTTAGGCAATGTGGGATACCATGAAATGCAAGACCCCCTTTTGGGTCACTACACTACATTCTTCCTAAACCTTGGAAGGTCATCAGTCTTTATAGTGCCATTGTTTATTGCATTCTCAATTTGGGTTCCAGCAGCAATTAAAGCTTTAAAATTGGGAAAATATTGTGCAAACAAATATTTGTGGTATACATGTAATAAATTCTTTACAACCATGGCTAATTGTTCTTCCTCACTCGGCCTACTCATCATTTGTGCGGCCTTGGCTTTTCACTTGGTAATGAAAGTAGAGAAGGATTCTTTCGGCTCTTGCTTAGTAGTCTCAAGGTCTCTTCTTGTGATATCCACTTTGTACTTGTGTTGCTTGTGAAACTTTCGGCAGATGTCCTCCCAACTTCTTGCTCTTGCATTATCGAGATTGAGGAACCACCTAAGAGCGGCTCCGGTTAGTGTGTTTTGGAACATCTGAGCAAGTACTTCCTCGGTAGCGCCTCAGGGCTGCATAGCCCTCATATACATCTTTAGATGGGACTTTGGGCAACTAGTCCCATCAAATTTGTCCAGGGTTGGCATCTTGAACTTGGGTGGCAACCTTGCATTAGGGAACAGGGAGAAAGAATCGTAGTCCATAAGTTCCTCCATCTTACGGGCTTTTCTAATCATCTCCTCCATTTTATTCATCCTCTCATTGATCTTCTTCTCACTCTCTACTGCTGGTAGATCATGATCAGTCTTGTCCTCCCCTTGATTACCCTTCGAATTCTGAAATTATTGCATCATATGGTTCATGTCTTCCCTCAGCTGAATTTGGCTAGCTACCATAGTGTTGAGTAGCTCTTGGGTGTTCATGGGTTCCTCTGTGTTCGGGTGTTTTTTTTCAGCCATAGTATTAGGAACTTCGGGCTTTTTGTGGCTTGAACTATCTTGGAGGTCGAAGATGGGGTTGAGATGTTGCAGCAATGGAGTCTCTTCTATGCTTAAAGGTTTCAGTATTGTGATGGGAGTGACAGGCTTGGAACTGGAGCTACTAGCTTGAGTGTCGGGCTTAGGTTCTCTTTGTAGCCTTCCTTCAAATCTTGACCAGATTCTCCCCTAATGACAGGCTTGGTCGGGTTAATCAAAGCTAAGACCCCATCCACATCCATCAATCAACCAAAACAAACACACACAACATGCAATGCAATTTTAACTGGAACCGACCTAAGGGTAGGTTCTAAGTCATTATGTTGTAGGGTGGGTTTGTTGTTTCATTATTTCCCATAACTAGGACGTTACACCTCCCAACTTGTAATTTATGAACATTCCATTGGTCCGAATGGCATAGTTTGTCCTTTACAGTCAACAAGAAATGATCCAGTGACTTTAGGCTATGAGTTGGTGAGTTCGCCACTGGGTACCTGAATCTAATGAAGACCGGTGATCCATGGTTACTACCACCACAAAATTGTTGAAAAGGGGTGCATACATTGTTGTTTGGATGGCACACACTATGATAGTTAGGGAAAGATTTTAGCAAACAATACAAACAACAAAATATCATACAACAAAATATTATACAACATCCCATCAAACATAAATAAACAAACAAACAACTATACCATGCAAGACCATGCAAAACAAAGGTGCACATTTGGTCACTTAAGTCTATTATGAAGCTTAGCCCTCGACATCCCCAGTGGAGTCGCCACTATGAGAGACCGGGAAAATTAGGCCTCTCAAAAAAGAGAGAGATTTTTGGAGTGCTTTTTAGGGCACCTCTCTTTTTGGGTAAGTGGTGTGGAGTCGCCACTTATTGTTTTAATACAAAAAATAAGAAAAAATATATACATGATTGAATTGTTCTCTTCATTGATTGAATAAAATTACATATTTGATAAACTTGAAAATTACATAGCTTTGGATCCTAGTTACAATCTACCAAAATACATGGATTTTTGTCCTAGTTACATTCTACCCAAAATAAAAAGTAAAGACAAGGCTAGATCTACTTAACCAAAAACCTAAATCCGGAGGCTAGGTAACGGAATAGAAAGGTGTTAGGCACCCATTCCGCCCAGACAAAATCTGGTCTTCTAGACTCTTATGACCAATGTACCTTTTTATGCATGTCATGAATGATATGTTAAACATGTGACACCAAAATTAAATCACACAAATTTATTTATGAGTGAAGTCTCTTCTTTTGAAAAGAATCAGATTTGTTTTTTAAGAACTAAAAAAATGTTCTTTTGGTTTGTAAAAGATCAGATCTGTTTTGTGGTATGTGGAGACAAGTGGTTTTTGGAGATAAAAATTCAGATCTGTGTTTATTTCATAAAATAAAGTCTTTTGGTTTGAAAAATATCAGATCTGTTTTTTAAGAACTAAAAAAAATGTTCTTTGGTTTGTAAAAGATCATATCTGTTTTATGATAATAAAAAAAAAAGTTTTTGACAATAGAAATATCAGATCTGTTTTTTATATGTTTTAAAAGAACAAAAAAAAAAGATGTTTTAAAGAAGAGAGTTTCACTCATAATTTAAATTCGTGCAACATGAATTAAATAAAACAAACACAAACATAATCATGTTTTATCTTTTTCTTTATTTCAAAAATCTGCATGCATTAAAAAATCAAATCTGTATCTAAGGAAGATACAAATCAGTTTTTTTGATAAAAAATGTTCGGATTTGCATCTAATGAAGACACAAACCAATTTTGATTAAGAAAAATCCAGATCTACATCTAAGGAAGATGCAAATCCGTTTTATTTTGAAGAAAAATTTAGATCTACATCTAAGGAAGATGCAGATCTATTTTATTGTGAAGAAAAATTCAGATCTACATCTAAGGAAGATGCATATTTGTTTTATTTTGAAGAAAAATTTAGATCTACATCTAAGAAAGATGCAGATCTGTTTTATTTTGAAGAAAAAGAATTGTTCACATGTAGATTATTGACATTCAAGAAAGAGATTATGACAATCACATAAAAAAATCATGCTTTAAACAAAACAATGATGAACCATTCATGTTATAGATAAAACATTCCTCAACATAAAAAGAAGCATAAAAAAATAAAGATAGGGTGATGGAAACAACCTCTTGCATGAGCACTCTTTGTTCTTGAGAGGATGTTTTAGGGTTCAAAGAAACTTATTCAATTATCTTTGAAACCTAAAAACCCTAATTTAAGTAGCAAATCTCAGAGAGGATCAGCAAGTATCAGCAATTTGAGAGCCTCAAAACGTGTGCCTTCTAGAGCGTTAAAAAGGAGCTGAATTATGAGGTTCAGTCTCTATTTATAAAGGCCAGAAGACTCTAAAAAATAGGCACGGATGATTAGGATGTGAATCCGGAGCATCCTTTTGCGAAAAGATCGAAAAGGGTGTGCCTTATCATCACCCGAAGGCCGTTGGGCCAAAGCCCAAAAGGGGGAAATTCAGCCTTTTTAGAGTGCTGTTCGGCACTCCAAAAGTGCCGAATTGGCTCTTGGACACCGAACGCTCTTTCATGTTCGGGTGTCATTTGGACTCCTCTTCTAGGGTTTTTTGACCGATCCTTGCACCTAGACGTGTTTTCATCCTCCGTCTATGATTTTTTTATTATCTCTTTTCTAGATAATTCAGGCTTTTTCAGGAACAATTATCTTGTAGATAAATACCCTAAAATAAATCTTGATAAAATTCAGATTATCCACAATTTTATTGTTATCCAATCATCCCTTGTATTCCTATGCATGCATCCCTATTTTAAATACTAATTATCAACCAATCACAAAATTATTTATTTAATTTTAATTGCTTGACCAATCAGAATTAATTTAAATTGATCATGTGTGGTCGACTCTACCTAGACACAATGCATGTTGACCGTGCAACTTGATCATGCTATATCTTTCGATCCGATGGTCCGATTTGGAAACCGGACACACTGCCGTGACCGTTAGAATCTCAAGATCATTTTTATGATATGCAATGAATGAATTAATGCATCTAATGCAAAGACAAATTGATGCAGGTAATGCAAGAACAAATTGATGCATGTAATGCAATCATGATTTTTGGGGTACATGGATGGTCATTCAAGTTATTCTCCTTGATTAAATCATAGGTGCAAAATTGAATGTCTACACTAGTGGAAGGAAGTTCCCCAGTGAACAACACACCATCAGAAAATCCCCAGCAAGCTACCCCCTCCTCAGTGGGCCATACATCATCAAGGCTTCATGGTAGGTCGGAATCATCATCAAAACACCTTTCAACTAAATCATACTCCCTAGTGAGTCCTCCAGCATCCCCAGTGGATCTTTCATCCAAACAAAGTCAAGCAAGTTAGAAAACTTACATTGTGCACATATCCTACGGGAATTGAACATGCAAGCATAGATCTTATACAAGTTAAAATGGTGCACATATCCTCTGGGAATTGAATATGCAGGCACCGATCCCATATAACACAGATTTTTTGCACATATCCTACGGGAATTCAACATGCAGGCACAAATCCCTATACAAGTTGAAAAGTCAGAATGCAGAACTTGTGCACATATCCTACGAGAATTGAACATGCAAGCACAGATCTTATACAAGTCAGAATTCGTGCACATACCCTACGGGAATTGAACATACAGTCACGAAACCCCATACAAGTCAGAAAGTCAAAATGCAGATCTTGTGCACATATCCTACTAGAATTGAATATGCAGGAACATATCTTATACGAGTCAGAAATTGTGCACATATCCTTTGGGAGCTAAACATGCAAGCACATCATTACCAATTTCGTGTTAGGATTAGTGCCCTTAAATCCTATTGTATGATGCTATGTATGATATTATGTATGACATTATGTATAACTTAATATTGTGATTAATAAAGTTGTTTTATTATTATCTAAAATAATGGTAACATGAATATTCGGACATTATCATATAACCCATGAGATGCATAGTATGTGATTTATGTGAAAAGTCACAGAAGATATAAATCACAAGTTCTTTGTAAACTCAGAATTTTTGTTCGTAGTCGGTGATGAAATTGGGCATTCCATCTGCGAAGACAATAACATTTCAACTAAGATGATTTGTCTTGATCATGGAAGTGGATACTTCTAGTTGATATGTTGATATGTTTTAAGAGTTAAGACATATTGAACTAGACCGCTGTGAGATTTATTATTCTCCTAACGACTGTCAAATGAATAATAAATCTTACGACTTCTATTTACATGAACTCTTAATCCTGAGAGAACAATGGACCTAATCATGAAGTGTAGGTTACTTTGATATATCAGGAGTGAGATCTAAATTCACGGTCAAAACCTTAGTATGTTAGGCAGCTACATTTAGTGTTGATGGAACATATATTCTCAAGATGGATTTCATAGTCTCTTAATGGAGATATAAAATATTCTCTTAAGATAAGTTTAGTGAGTTCGGTTATTCAGAGTGTTATGCCTAACCACTTTAGTAAGTAGTTACTAAAGTATATATTTATGAAATTGGATTTCATAAATATATGATGAATAACTTAAAGGATTAAACTGGGTACTCAAGGATTAAGATGTAGTAATCTACAAAGTGGCAGTCTACATTTATGACTTTGTATTACTACGAATATTTTATGAAGGGGTTGTATGTACAATAAAGTCTTGGGATATAATTTATTAATGAGGCCTAGAGTGCAACTATATTTATATAGTGGTATTAAATATAATTAATGGTAACTTTGGACTTGTCAAGAGTTGACAGAAAAGCCCAAGGCCCATTGGAGCTATTGTCTTATTTGTTCCCTTTTGGTCCCACTCCAAGCCACATACTAAAGTCCAATTGGAAAGGCCCAAAAGGCTAGCCCAATTAGATTATCAGTTATAAGGAGAGAAACATACAGAATTTTAGTAAGAGAGAATGAAATGGTTTGTGTGTGAGTGTTGGACACTCTCTAATTCTCCCTTGAACACATTCATAGAAACTGATTGAGAGACCACACTTCTTGGGCACAAGTGGAATTGGAGTGAAGATTAAAAGTGTTCTCAAGAACTTCAGATCTTTGGTTTTGAATTTCACCGCACCAAGGTACACTCCTCTTGATTCTATATTCTGAAACTTACATAGTATATGTTATCAATTGAGAATGAAGTAGATCCGTTAATTTTTCGCTGCGTATTTTTTGTATGCGATACAAACATGTATTTTTTCATTATTTCGCGCTCATATCCTATGGGAATTGAACATGCAAGCGCGGTAGAAGAGGTAGAGATAGAAACCAAGGTCATCCCAAGGCAAGAGCCTTACCAGAACAGGAAGAGATGGAGATGGAAGACAAGTACCACCAGGAGAAGTTTAAGACAAGAGCCCTAGATGAACACCACAGATATATATATATATATATATCCTTTTAAGCTCGTAAGAGCACCTTTGTTTGATTGTTTATGCTCATAAGAGCACCTTTGTTTCCCTTTTTTTTAGTGACTCTAGGATAGTGAGTCACTCCCCTTTTGCTTGCAATTGGCAAAACAGGTTCTGGGATAGTGAAGCAGTCATTGCTCTTTTCCCGAGCAACAAAGGTGGGAATTTGAATATACGAAATCCCATGCAACTCTTTGGAGTCGTGTGCGTGGGTTGGGCCCGAGTCGTATGTTGAAACAAAATGTTTTGTCACTTACTGTTTTGATTCCGTTAGCGAAGCTCACGAATCAAAACAAGGGCATATGTAGACACCGCATTTTGTACCCCTTACAACTCGGGCCCCTGTTCCCCAATAATGCTGAATTCTAAGACTCAAGGTTGGTTTAGGGCCCAATCAGAAGTTAAAATGACTTGAAAAATGTTAAAATGAAAAATATAACTTTTAATGAGTAAATAAATCCATTTTTGAAAAATAAGACCAAAGGAAACCCTTGCTATGCGCATGCAAGAATCAACCTGCGCATGCAACTTTCTACATGCATACGCAGCTCCAATTTTGTGCACGCATAGCGATTTTTAGAAGCTATACAAGGCAAGTTTTCTGCATTAATGTTGAGGTTTGGAACGAATCCCACATCGTTTGGGAGTCGTTCGAACCCCTTTTTTTCACACTGTAAGTAGCCTTACATGGTATATTTTCATGACACACAGAAATCCCATGGGAGAACACTAAGATTCAATAGTGAATCAAAGAGGGAGTTTTCACAAAACATCCTCAAGTCAATTTTCTTTTGATTAAGGCCTTTTCTGGCCTTGATCTTTGAATTTAATATTACTAATCACTTTCTTATTGGTTTATGAATAGATTTGACTAAGGGGAACAGTCAAAAATCAAGCTTGAAGAGCTTTCCTTTGAGGTATTAGTTTAAACTTTTCTTTTCTTTTTATGCTTTAAATCTTTCTATTTGCTTTGTTTGTTGCTAAAATACGTTTTAATATGTCTATCTAGATTAGATTTATGTAGTTGTATGTTTTAAAAGCATGTTAGGATGTTAGATTTCTCATTTTGAAGTTTTATTGCATCTGTTGTGTTTTTAGGGTTTTCTGGGCAAGACTTATGTACGCATAATCTTGCCTACGCACACAGGCTTGATTATGTGCACACAGTGCACATGAACTTGCCCAGAAACCTTAATTTTTTTTTTTTTTTTGTTACTGCTTTCACATGTTTGTTTTGTTTAGCTTCTTTTCTCATGCTTTTATGCTTTCAAAGTCTATGTTTCACATGTTTGTTTGCTTGTTTGCTATCACATGTAGAATTAGGGTTTATCATGTGTTTCCTTTGTTTCAATGATATGAACATTTATTCACACACTCATGCATAATGCCATAGGTACTGAGTTGCTGCAAGGTAAGTAAAAGGTAAGTCATGCATTTGTAATGTTCATGCATTTGTGATATGATCTTGCTTTGATGATAGAGATGAATATGCTTACTTGGATGAGTTATGCTTAATCACATGTTTGCTTGGATCTTTTCTTATACTTATGATTCTACCTTAGTTTAATGTTACATGTTGCTACCTTGAACATGATATGATGCCATGCTAGATGAATGCTAGGATGATGTGATGAGATGTATGTTAGGGTATGCTATGATGTAATATGATTTGTGATGAAGCATGTTTAGATGTATGATACTAGGGTTTATGTTAATGCTTTGATGCCATGATTAGATGAATGCTAGGGTCTATGATGATATGTTGTGCCATGATTAGATGTATGGTAGGCTTTGTTTGCAAGCATGATGGATGTAAAGCTTTGTTTTAGGGTTGGGCGATTTTGGGTGCCTAACACCTTCCCAAGACCATACCTTAACTCTAAACCCATATCTCTAGTAGTAAAATCAAAAGGTCCTTCTTCGAAAGGACACTATATATATGGTTCCTAGGCCATTGCAAAAACTAGGTGGCGACTCCTTAAAAAACGACTCCCCCCTTGCGTCCACAGAGGGAGAGATAATTAAAGCGTCAGGCTTAGGCATTGTTTATGAAACATAATGCTTTATCAACCATGTTTTTCAAACCCTAGTCGTGGCTGTTGAGCAGCTCACACAGCGTAACCAGGAGTTGGAGTAGTAGTTGAATCAGAGGAACGAATGGTGTCCCAATGGTCAGCATGACAAACGAGACAACGAAGAGCAAAACAACAGCCACCTCCCGACAGGAGACCGACGGGAAAGGAAAGATCAAGAAGAAAGCAACATTCCCAATAGGCGAGATCGACAGGAAGATACTGACCGCCCATCTGAGCTGGAGAGTAGCGCAATACGCATGGCACAAGACATGCAAATGATGAAAAAGAAGATGGATATGATAATGAATGTTATGAGGGGGCGGGTATCCACCAACCTGGACGAGCTAGTCCAGCGGACTTGTAAGGGAAATATTTTTATGTAATTGGCATATCCTTTGACAAAACGCACTTTACTTGTATTTGGGTAAATCTAAGTAGGTTCAAGATGATTATTACAAGTGGTTACATTGAAGACATGAAGATTACTCAAGAACTGCTCAAGAAAAGTGAAATTTGCAAGTCTCGATACCTCCACGACAAAAGCTCGATCTATCAAGATTCATTAAAGCTTGACACATGTCTCGATCTATCAAGCTTACGAGATTCAGACTATAGCCAGCAACTTTTTAATTCTAAAAGGCTATTTGTTTATGAGTTTGTATAATCCTTATTAGACTAGGAAAGCCCAAGGTTTGTGTATACCTATTTGGACTAGGAGAACCCATTGAGCTCCTATTTAAACAAGGAGGTGGAAAAAAAAAAAAAAAAAAACCTAGAGAGCTTCATAAGGTTTTCTTTTTGAAACCCTAGCCTCCTCCTACAGAAGAAAGAGTTCTTGCTACTTTTCTTGTACATCTTTGGGTTCTGTAACCAAGCAAAGTCTCTCACACCATCATTGAAAATCTTATTGGTGTTTCTATGTGAAGTTTTTGCAAATCAACTACATCAATCAAAGGGTTGTTGTTGAGTTAGTTATGTACTGGGATTCGTGCAAAGGAGTTAGTCACGTACTGGGATCCGTGCATCATTGGCTAGTCACGTACTGGGATCCGTGCATCATTGGCTAGTCACGTACTGGGATTCGTGCATTGAGCAGAAAGATTGCCGCTACAATAAAAGTCCAATTGGGTATTGGAGTAAGGGTTCAACTGTAGGTTGGTATTTCGGGATAAGCCAAAGGGTTTGGTAAGATTCCTTATACTTGTAACTACTTGTGATTGATAATAGTGGATTCTTAGGAGTGGTGACCTTAAAATCACCCGGTAGGGTTTTGCCTCAGTGGTTTTCCCCATTCGTAAACAAATCACCCGTGTCAAATTTATTTTCCGCTGCATTTAGTTTAGTTGGTAATTTGTTTGTGCTACCATGCCATTGCATGTAATTGAACCTAATTAATTAACTTGGGTAATTAATTGATTTGTAAGGGGTCAATACTTTTTTGCCCTAACAAATGGTATCAGAGCCAAGGTCATAGGTTCGAGTCACGGGAGTGTCATTTTGAGGGAGGGATTGTTAGGGGGACCACAATTTGACTTCTTACAACCACTCTAAAAACAGGCCCACGTGAAGTGATGTTGAATGCCATAAAAGATTTAAGTGTGTCTTCCTCGTCACCAATTGGTTTTGAGGTGGAATGGCACAACTCACGGTCCGACAAGTGGTATAAAGCGGGCACACTCTGATTAGGTTTTAATCTTTGCTGTGTGATCCATTAACCCCTGTTGTCATGGAAACTTTTGATTGTTTTGATTTGCATGATCTTGTGTTGAATGATGATGATGATATTCAAGATGCCTATTGCAAGCTTTATAATTTTTGTATGAAATCTCTTGAATGTTCTATAAAATTAAGAGCTAATTTTAAAAAGGTCAAACTTGAAAGAGATGAATTGATTGCAAAATTGGATGAAGCTAATAATTTGAATGAGAAATTTAAAAATCAAATTTCATCTCAGGTGGACAAAATTAAGAATTTGGAAGAGCAACTAGTTGAATCTAAAACCGAAGTTGAAAATTAACTAGTGCCAAACTTGTTGTTAAGCCTAACTCAAAAGAAAAAGATTTTTATATTCCTCCATTTAAAAGGAATAATGAAGAGTTGAATGCTAATATTGTTAGGATAGACAAAGGTAAACAATCTGATGTTAACGCTGAAGTTTCTAAACCTATGTCTAAAACTCCTTCTAGGTTGAATAAAAATTCTGAATTTTTCCCCACATGTCATCATTGTCATATTGTTGGTCATATTAAGCCAAATTGTCCTAAGTTGTCAACCTCGAAGGTTAGACCTCCTTCTAGGAAGCTGAGTAGCTCTAAAACTACTCATGTTTGTCACCATTGTGGTGGTTCTGGTCACACTCGCCCTAATTGTTTCAAATTGTTTCCTTATAAGCGAGTGTCCAATAGGTCTCATCCTTTGTCTAAAGGCTCTGTACCTATTCTTGGTGAGTTATTAAAAGTTTTAAGCTTTTTAACTCAATTTCAGGGGAATTCTAATTACTCTGTCATTTAGTAGTCATACTGAGACACGTGCCTTTTCATCTTCACGGCCAAAGACTCGTGCTGTGTGGGTGATGAAGGATCCTAAGACTTAATTGTTTGTCCTCTGCTTTAATTCTTTCTATCTAAAGTTGGACTTTCTTGCTTGATTTCTTATTTGTTTTTGGAATCATGCTTTCATGCATTTGCATCTAGTTTTTATGCTTTATAGTTGTTTGCTTGTTTTTGTTTATTTGTTGTCAGTTTTTGTTTTATTTTTATTTTTCAAAAAGAAATTTGAAAAATGAGAAAAATACAAAAACCGTGTGTGTTTGTGTATGTTGGTACTTGTGTACCTTGGATAGCCATTGAAACAAAGTTTCTAAACTTTGTATCTCTTGTAGCTTAGATGAGCATTTTAATGCACAACTAAGTAAGTGAACTTTGTGGCTCGTGTTGGTGATGAGTACGATTAAGTTATCTTTTATACTTAATACTCATGTCACTCTTTTTGATGGGAAGGACTAGAAAATCTTAAGAGAAAGGCATAAATAACCATCTCACCACTAAAGCCCGCCAATCATGTATAACATTTATGTGCTTCGGCATAGCAAAATTGTGATGTTTTGGCTTACATAATTGGGTATTTCTTTTCTCTCTTATATGCCCATGCATGATATGTTCAAAAAGAAAATATGCAAAGAATATAAAAGCAAAAAGAATTAAAATGCTTTTAAAATGATTGTAAGCATGTTTCTAGGAGATGTGGGAGTTATATGATGTACCTCAAAGGTGATAGTCCCCATCAAATAGTTATGATTGTGTGTGAGTGTATTAGATGTTCTCATATCTCAAATCGTCATAATATGAGAAACTTGTGCACACTAGTTATGTTTTCACACGCAACAAGCATACTATTTGCTACTCTTGATACATGTGCAGGTACAATGTGTTTCGACCATCACAAGGGATACATGTGTTAATATATACTTGCTAAACTGTCTTAACTTGTTTTTGAAATATAAAATTGGTTAGACTTGTTTAGTGTGTTTGTGGATCTAGGAATGCTTTGCATCTAGAGTTGAGGTGTGGTTTAAGTGCTTAACATTTTGCTTGGATGCTTGTTTGAGTAGCCATCTTGTTGTTTTCTCATCTTATGTGTTTTTCCCCCTTAAAAAACCTCTTTTCTACATCCTCAATAGAATCTCGACAAATACTTCTTCTATCGAGATTTCTAGGTTTGACCTCAATAGCTTCTTGACAGATAGGTCGATCCATTGAGCCAAAATCTTGTGCTCTTTGTCTGCTCGACACATCCTCAACAGATTCTCAATCCATCGAGGTTGGCTTTTTCTTGATAGATTCTTGACACCTCCTCGATCAATCGAGATACCCTTGCATGCATTTCATTTTTCTTTGTTTTGCATTTTTTTCCTTTGTGTCCATAGCATCTTGTTTTTCTTTTTCTTGTAGGTCTATGGTTCCTTGTTCTCCTCGTTCCCTCTTTATCAGTTTTCTGTCTGTCTTCGGTCAAGTTTTTTGGCCTTGTATGCCCTTTGACAATCATGTCAAAAAGGGGGAGAATTTTGAGATTTGAATGTCATTCCTCAGGGGGAGTAATAGACTTAAGGGGAGAACTTCATGTTAAAGGGAAGAAAGTTTTTTATGTAACTAACGTAGGGGGAGAGTTAGTCTAATACACTTTGATATTGATATATATTTTGTGTTGTGTATCTTTTGGTTTTGTAACCATTTACATACATCATGTGTTGTTTCTATATTTGATGATGATGTATGTGTTTCACTCTTCATCTCACATGTGTTGTTTCTTTTCTTTCTTTATACACATGTTTCTTGTTTATTTAACTTGTCATTATTTTCCACATGGTACCTTGATGTGTTTTGTTTAGTGCCTTTTAGGAAAGACAAGTTAAAGCCAAGTCAAGATTCCGAACCTTCTTCTTGCAGCAACTTCCAAGGTTCAGATCTTTTAGACTAGGCTTATTTATTTTGTAATCTTGAGTAGAATGTATTCTAGGACGTTCAATGTACTCTTATGGTTTTGTCATGGAGTGCCAAAGGGGGAGATTTTAAGGGACATATTTTTATGTAATTGGCATATCCTTTGACAAAACGCACTTTACTTGAAGACATTAACGAGCGAGTTCAAAATGATCATTATAAGTGGTTACATTGAAGACATAAAGATTACTCAAGAACTGCTCAAGAAAAGTGCAATCTGCAGGTCTCGATACCTCCTCGACAGAAGCTTGATCTGTCGAGATTCATTAAAGCTCAACACATGTCTCAATCTATCGAGCTTACGGGATTCAGACTATAGCCAGCAACTTTTTTATTCTAAAAGGCTATTTGTTTATGGGTTTGTATAATCCTTATTGGACTAGGAAAGCCCAAGGTTTGTAAATACCTATTTGCACTATTAGAGCCCATTGAGCTCTTATTTAAACAAGGAGGTGGGAAAAAAAAAAAAACTAGAGAGCTTCATAAGGTTTTCTTTTTGAAACCCTAGCCTCCTTCTATAGAAGAAAGAGTTCTTGCTGCGTTTCTTATACGCCTTTGGGTTCTGTAATCAAGCAAAGTCTCTCACACCATTATTGAAGATCTTACTGGTGTTTCTATGTAAAGCTATTGCAAATCAACTACATCAATCAAAGGGTTGCTGTAGAGTTAGTCACGTACTGGGATTCGTGCAAAGGAGTTAGTCACGTACTGTGATCCATGCATCATTGGTTAGTCATATACTGGGATTCATGCATGGAACGGAAAGATTGCCGCTACAATACAAGTCCAATTGTAACTGCTTGTGATTGATAATAGTGGATTCTTGGGAGTGGTGACCTTAAAATCACCCGGTGGAGTTTTGCCTCAGTGGTTTTCCCCATTCGTAAACAAATCACCCGTGTCAAATTTATTTTCCACTGCATTTAGTTTAGTTGGTAATTTTTTTGTGCTACCACGCCATTGCATGTAATTGAATCTAATTAATTAACTTGAGTAATTAATTAATTTGCAAGGGGTCAATACATTTTTGCCCTAACAAATGGTATTAGAGCCAAGGTCATGGGTTCGAGTCACGGGAGTGTCAATGTGAAGGAGGGATTGCTAGGGGGATCACAATTTGACTCCCTACGACCACTCTAAAAACAGGCCCACGTGGCGTGATGTTGAATGCCAACGGACAGGTAAAGGTTACAAACCAATCCTTGCTCAAGATAATCAAGACTCGGCTCAAGGGGGCAAAATGGATATGACCAAACGAGTTACCAAGCGTTCTATAGGCATACAGGATGACGGATCGAACACCTATAGGCGAGACACCCTTCCACCTTGCATTCAGGAGTGAGGCCGTCATTCTAGCAGAAGTTGGGCTAACAAGCTATAGGGTAGTTCATCATAATGAAGAGAAGAATGAAGAAGGAATTCGCCTACAATTGGACCTTCTGGATGAAATTAGGGCGACAGCTGAGCAGCGAATCGCACACTATCAGGACCTTATGGCAAAGCATTACAACACCAAAGTCAGGCCTAGACTGTTCGAGATTGGAGACCTAGTCTTAAGAAAGGTGACGACAGCTACCAAAGATCCCACAGAAGGCTAGTTAGGGCCCAATTAGGAAGGACCTTACAAGATTATTGACTGCTATAAACGAGGTACCTACCACCTGGAGATGCTAGACGGACAAAGGCTACACCACCCTTGGAATGCCGAGAACCTAAGGAGATATTACTAGTAGTACAGAAATTACAAACTATGTTATTGTTTTCCTTTTTAATTATGCTAAGTAGACCATTAAGTTTTTTGGTTTTCACTAAGACTCCTAAAGCCTGTTAGGCTAGGTTATTTACATTTCTATATTTAGGTTATTTTAATAAAAGAACTATTCTTAAGAAATGATGTATCTACAGACGTGAAATTGCGTGGTCTTTAAAATCCCAAGACGATCTAGAACACCAACGAGTGCTTGGTCACTTAAAAAAAACCCTAAGTCTAACCCAAAAGGAAGACTGACGATGAAGGACACCGACAGGTGCCAAGTCACTTCAAAAATTCTAAGTCTCACCCAAAGGGAAGACTAATGATCAAGGACACCAACGGGCACCTAGTCAATTCAAAAATTATGATCAAGGACACCAACAGGTGCCTAGTCACTTCAAAAATTCTAAGTCTCACCCAAAGGGAAGATTGACGATCAAGGATACCGACGAGCACCTGGTCACTTAAAAAAAAAAAAATCTAAGTCTCACCTAAAGGGTAGGCTTAGATTTTGGTTTTCACTAAGACTCCTAAAGCCCGTCGGGCTAGGTTATTTACATTTCTATATTCAGGTTATTTTAATAAAAGAACTATTCTTGAGAAATGATGTATCTACATACGAGAAATTGCGTGGTCTTTAAAATCCCAAGACGATCCAGAACACCGACAGGCACTTGGTCACTTAAAAAAAAAACCATAAGTCTCACCCGAAGGGAAGACTGACAATCAAGGACACCGACGGGTGCCTAGTCACTTCAAAAATTCTAAGTCTCACCCAAAGGGAAGACTGATGATCAAGGACACCGACGGGTGCCTAGTCACTTCAAAAATTCTAAGTCTTACCCAAAGGGAAGACTGACGATCAAGGACACCGACGGGTGTCTGGTCACTTGAAAAAATTTTAAGTCTCACCCAAAGGGAAGATTGACGATTAAGGACACTGACGGGTGCCTAGTCACTTGAAAAAATTCTAAGTCTCACCCAAAGGGAAGATTGACAATCAAGGATACCAACGGGCACCTGGTCACTTAAGAAAAAAAAAAAAAATATATATATATATATATATATATATAAGTCTCACCTAATGGGTAGGCTGACGACCATGACACCGACAGGTGCTTGGTTACTTGAGAAAATGTTAAGTTTACCCAAAGGGTAAACTGACGACCATGACACCGACGGGTGATTGGTTGCTACAAAAACCCTAAGCCTCACCCAAAGGGTAGGCTGACGACTATGGCACCGACGGGTGCAAGATTACTTAAAAAATCCTATGTCCTACCCAAAAGGTATACCGACGATTGGGACTTCGACAAGTGTAAGGTTACTCGAAAAGTTTCCAAGTCTCCCCCGAAGGGTAGACTGACGGACCCTGATATCCATAGGTACTCCATCGCCAGAGAAAATATTAAGTCTACTAGTACCGACGGATGCAAACACTTATTAAAGAAAATATACCATCAATGGAAACACATCATAAAAAAAATAAAATGACAGAGGCATCAAATATACATCAACAGTATTCTTGTGTTATGGGCCAAAACATGGCACCTTCATTGTCTTTCAATTACAAAAAAAAAAAAAAAAAAAAAAAAAAAAGGTAATCATAAGTAAGACAAAATAAAATTTTGTCGGCTGGCTTAGTTGGCTATGCTGGCTTAACTGGCAGGGTTGACTGAGTTGGTTGCTCGTCAGCTTCTTCCTCCCTTTTACCGTCGATCCCACCAACCACAGGGGTAGTGGCCCCCGTCTCTCCAATGTCAGTATCCTCCTCATCAAGAACGTCCCTACCGAGGGGGGTCATTGGAATAGGGGCATCAATTTGGACTTGGGAGACATCCATACCAACGAAGAGAAGGGTCGCTTGCTTACAGAAGTCCTCAAACCCATCGCCATACTGGACACCCAGTTCGTCGAAATAAAGTTGGGACATCTGGAATTTAGCAACGACATTGGCTTTGACCTGATCCATCTGTTTGCGAAAGGGTCGTCAACTCTGTCACCAAGTTGGCATTCACCTTCTCAAGCTCTTTAGCCCGACGGGCGCTCCCCTCAAGTTGGGTCAGCTTCTCCCTCTGTTCTTTAACTTCAACAATTAGGGTCTGCAACGCCTCCTTGTGTGTCGTCACCTTCGCTTCCTTATTAGCTAGACGGGTCCTCAATCTCCTGGCTGACGCCTCATTTGCAACACACTTGATTTGGAGCGCCCTCATTCTCACCAGTCCTTGAAAACAGACAGGCAATAAGGTTATACAAGGGTTAGCACAAAAATGACTAGACCATAAAGAGGAGTCACTCACCCTCATCATATCAAAAAGACCTAAGTCCCTTAAAGCTTCGATCTTGTGCTCAGAGCACTCGTTGAGATCAGGGTCACGAACGAGCGAGTAAGCTGTGTCAACTGCGAACTCCTTGCTTTTCACCAGTAAGGGAATTGGGGGATAAACGAGGGACGGGCCCTAGGTGGTCATCAAACCTTTTCTTACGCCATACCAACAAACCTCAAACACAAAAGGAATGGGATTCGAGGGGACGATTGGAGCGGGGGAGTCGTGAACCCTTTGGTGCTCGGACCAACTTCCGACATCGGTTTCCTCTTTAGGCTGACGGTCGCAAAAGTAAGACCGTCGGCCACTTGTTTAGTGCGCAAGGCTACCGCCTTCCTAACCTGAGCTTGCTTTCTCTTGATAGATTCCATCTCTGAAACCGACGATAGAGTTAGTGACGACAAAAAGAAGGCAAAATTAAAAGACCAGAGAAAAATGCTGTAGGAAAAATACATGTTTGTAATGCATACAAAACATAAACAGCGAAAAATTAACGGATCTACTTCATTCGCAATTGATAACATGTACTATGTAAATTTCAGAATTAAAGAACAAGAAAGCGTACCTTGGTGTGGTGAAATTCAAAACCAAAGATCTAGAAGTACTTGGGAATACTTTTAATCTTCACTCCAATTCCACTTGATGCCCAAGAAGTGTGGTCTCTCAATCAGTTTCCAATGAGAGAATAGAAGAGTGTCCAACACTCACATACAAACCATTTCATTCCTTATGAGAACTCTCTTATGAAATACCTAATGAAATTCTGTATGTTTCTCTCCTTATATACAACTGATTATCTAATTGGACTAGCCTTTTGGGCCATTCCAATTGGGCTCTAGTATATGGCTTGGAGTGGGACCAAAAGGGAACAAATAAGACTCTAGCTCCAATGGGCCTTGGGCTATTCTGTCAACTCTTGACAAGTCCAAAGTTACCATTAATTATATTCAATACCACTATAAGAATATAATTGCACTCTAGGCCTTATTAATAAATTATATCCTAAGACTTTATTATACATGCAACCCTTTCATTAAAATATTCGTAGTAATACAAAGTCATGAATGTTAACTGCCACTTTGAATATTACTACATCTTAATCCTTAAGTACCCGATTTAATAATTTATGTTATTCATCATATATTTATGAAATCCAATTTCATAAATATATACTTTAGTAACTCCTTACTAAAATGGTTGGGCCCAACACTCTGAATAACCAAACCCGTTAAACTTATCTCAAGGGAATATTTTATATCTTCGTTAAGAGATTATGAATTCCGTCTTAAGAATAAATGTTCCATCAACACTAAATGCGGCTACCCAACATACTGAGGTTTTGATTGTGACTTATAGATCTCACTCCTGATATATCAAAGCAACCTACACCTCATGATCAGGTCCATTATTCTCTCAAGATTTAGAGTTGATGTAAATAGAAGTCGTGAGATTTATTATTCATTTGACAGTCGTTAGGAGAATAATAAATCTCACAGCGGTCCAGTTCAATATGTCTTAACTCTTAAAACATATCAACATACCAACTAGAAGTCTCCACTTCCATGATCAAGACAAATCATCTTAGTTGATATGTTATAGTCTTTGCAAATGAAATGCCTAATTTTATCACCGACTACGAACTAAAATTCTGAGTTTACAAAGAACTTGTGATTTATATCTTTCTGTGACTAAATCACAGAAATCACATACTATGCATCTCATGGACTAAGATAATATCCTATTAGTTCATTTATAAATAGTCTCATATAATTAAAAAATTTAATTATTTATGACATGCCAATATATTGGATTTTAGGGCATAAACCCTACAATTGCTTACGTATTCTAGAAATTTTGTCCAGGCGCCGGGCCTTTGGGGTATGGATGGGTCCACCACAATAAGTGTGGATGGTGTCAAGAGTAACAAGCCTTTTCCAAGACCTCTGTGCAAAGGGGATCTCCAACACACTGTTTAAAAAATCCTCCTACTCTAGGGTGATCGTCGGGCGTTTCTTAGGTGAAAATAGCATGATAAAAGGGGGATTAGTTAAGTATAAGTAAGATAGACGAATAAAAATAATAATAAATAAATAAAACAAAAAAAAAACAAAAAAACAAAACAAAACAAAAGAGACGGATGGCCTACCAGATGGGTGCAAAATTCCCCAAGCATGATTGTAAAAATCACCCACGCTATCACACTCATCGGGCTTGCAAACCTAATACACCCCTTGGACAAAGAAAAATCTACTTTTCCACATACGATTGGAGTCAGGCATCCCAGACACCAACCTCAACGTAGCCCAACGACACACAAAGTTGTAAAAACCCTAAGACGCAGCTATCTCCTATGGTTTATAGTAGTAAAAGAACTCCTCAAATGTTAGGGAACTGTTACCCCCACTCAATTGCCCCCATAACACCTCAATACCTATGAAGATCCTCTAGGCATTAGGGGCTATTTGACAGACAGATATTCCCAAAAAATCCGCTAGCCGACGGTAGAGATGGCTAAGAGGCAGCCTCAACCCCGCGATAAAGGCTACCTCATAAAAGCCAACTTCGGGCAACAGGCTCGTGTAACACTTTTCCCCCTTGTTAGCCTTCCTTATGGGGATGTCGTCGGGTATTTGAAAACAAGGCCTAAGCCTGCTGAAAACCTCCTTCGTCATGCTCACAGGGAAGACATTGACTGACCATATGTCCGGGAGGATGACTTTTCAACTAACCTATCTCGACGGACAGGTCTCTGCCTCCTCCTCCTCCAAAGGAGAATTTGCTGACGACTCCCTCTTGGAGACAGACAACTCGTCAAAAGTATACTCACGTCCTGATGAATAAGACTTCTTATCGCCTGATTCCATGCAGACGGACACTAGAAATTCACTCGTCACTTCACTACTTCCTAACATTCTCTCACCTACAAGTGACGAATGAAAACTAAGAATCTACTCACTCGAACTCCCAAACATAGGACCAGCTATTGCTTATCAAAACAAAGTAGAATAAAATGGTAAAAGAACAAAGAACTTACCAATGAAAGGAGTAGACCAACGGGCATCTACGGGCGATGATCCTCTTAGAAAGACGAACAAAGGAAATCGACGAAGACACAAAACCTCTGGTTTGAACAAGAAAATAAGGAAATGGCAAATGAGGGGCTGGGTTGAGCTATTTATAGGGCGAAGAGGCACATGAAACGAAGAGATGTGATTGTTCGAGTTAGCTAATCATAAACAGCCACGTGTCACATAACCCCTTCAAAAGATCTAATAAAAAAAAGAGATGGCACATACCTTGAGAAGGGGTAATTAATGACTAGAAGATTCCTCTTTGATACTCCATGGCCCGTCAGCCATCCCAACGAACAATGGAGTAAGGGGCAGTTGATAAGGGTGTTTTCTATCTTTGAAACTTGTCGCCCTACGGGCTGTACCTCCCTCTAATGGGCCTATGAAGGTCTAAGATCTGTCAGTTTAGAAGGATATGTCCCAACGATGCAGCCACCTAGCATCTCTAAGGGTGCTATCAGCAACTACTTGAGTAGGCGACGAGCGATACTATCAGCTTGAGCCGACGGATGAACATGGGACAAGGCCAATGGATGGAAGTGGGACCATACCGACGAATATTGAGAAACCTCGCGTAGAAGGCAGATGAACCTAATAGACGAAGATACAAGCCTGACGAACTAATGCCCCTAACCCCGACGATTGATCCATGGGTCCCATAAACCTTTACGTGCACACCACTCATAAATCCCTACTTGGCAATAACTTGCACAACACGTCCAAATACCCTTCTATGCGCTCGTATCCTCCTAATATGGGAAGGAAATCCCTAAATCTCAGGACACTAAACTCTGTATCCTCCATACAAGGAAAATTTTGATATCCATGGGATCCCAGTCGGTCCTACACCACTATATAAGCACCTAAACTCCTCTTGCCTAAGGTACGCAGAAAATCCCTAGCCCTCACACTTTTGAGTTCTTGGCGATTATTCTCTCACTAACTTAACCTTCGGAGGGTCTTTAGCTGATACCCCACCGGTGCTCTCTGTTGGTTCTTGGTTTTCTTGTTTCTTAAGTACCCCATTGGAGCGCTCGTGAACAATCAGCTCACTAACGATTTTTGTGCAACACCACAAGTCCACTCTTTAATGGTAATAATTTATCAAGCACCGAACTACTCTCACTCTGCCAAAACTATGATAGTGAATACGATTAGTGAGTGTAATTTAGCAAGCACCGGACTACTCTCACTCTGCCAAAACTATGATAGTGAATACGATTAGTGAGTGTTTGTTAAGTGTATCGTATGATAATCATTTTCTTTCCCAATGTATCATTGTGAAGAAATTAATTTACCTTCTTGTCAAATTTTTTTGTTTCATGTTAGCAGCTAGATCCAATGGTACTCAAACCAGTTAAAGAGAACTGCCAATACAAGCACAATATCAAATGTAATTAGAATACGAAGTCTTTAAATCATTTCCAATTTATTCCCTTTGTGAGTTACTATTAATTAAGTAAGAAAAAAAAATCTATAGAAGTTTTACTTAGAAGTTATAGGATCTATCTAGGCACTAACTATTAATTTTGGTCTGGATGTTTCACCCGGGTCCCAAAATGTTGGAATTCCGCTAAAATGACAAGAATAGTCTAATACAAGCAAAATGGAGATAATTAATGTCACCACCTTAAAGGGCTGAGAAGTTGGTTTTGGCCGTGAACAACAATAGCCACACTGGAATTCCAATTCACTACCTTCTATGATCCCTTGAAGATTCCCTTCATAACTGTACGATGTACGGCCATAGGCCCACTTACTTTGGGCCCAGGCCCAAGGAAATTTGGATATCACGAAGCCCAAAACCAAAGTTAGGATCGGCCCATTGCTCATAAGCTCGGTATACGAATGCACCTCGCACATAAGGTTCTCAGGGAGTATCCTTATTTTGTTCGGCAATACACCGATATCCCGAGAATGCCCTTGGGAACCACGCTGTCGAACAGTTTTTAGAGGTTTGCACCAGTTCCAACGGTTCCAACCCCATTTCCAATGGAGCATATTCATTGTCAGGAATAATCAACTTGGGCCCCTCCCACACGAGTGGGATCAAGGGGCAATGATGATCCCTCCATTATCCTAAAGCTATAAATAAGAAAAATCAAGAAGGAAAAGGGGGTTGGACAATTGGGAGGTAAGAGAAGAGAGAGAAAGAGAGAACAAACACACAAGCACGAGAGTATAAGGAAGAGGAAAGGCATCACGACAAGAGGGTAATCCCTCTTTGAAGCTCGCCCAAGAGCTACCCAAGGTAGGAAACCTAATACCTACAATATAAGTAAATTGTAAGCCCAAAACACTAGGCCCAGTTAGGGAGGATGAATCTTGGGTACGTATAATTGGCACCGTCTGTGGGAATCTCCTACATAGCTGTAGTTTTGCCGAGGTTCAAAGGTAGGTGGACCGAGGAGTTACCAAATGTTTTATAGGCGTACCGAACAACCCCGAGAAGGTTCACGGGGGGAACCCCATATTCCTTAACATATGGGGTAGAAGCTGTCATACCCGCAGAAATAAGTCTATGTAGCACTCGTGTTTCGGGATTTACCTCAGCCGGGAATGAAGAATTAATGGTGAAGCAACTGGGCTCATTAGAGGAATGCCGAGAAGTTGCGACCATACGATTAGCAGATTATCAACAGAAACTTGCACGACAATACAACAGGGATATAAGGAGAAGGGAGTTCGGCGTTGGAGACCTAGTACTACGGAAAGCAGTGGGGAACGCACGAAACGTCAATGTAGGGAAGCTCAGCCCAAACTAGGAAGGGCCATACAGAGTTACTGCCATTGCTGGAGTAGGAGCATATTATCTAGGAGACATGAATGAGAGACCACTTCCCCGGCCATGGAATGCTCATAATTTGAAAAAATTTTACCACTAACCATGAGCGTGTAGTAGCTTGAGTTGTATGTAATTTAATATGTGAACAATGTTTATGTGCATAGTTTTACTCGAATTCTTGGCTTTGTTGTTATTAAGTTGTGAATTAGCTAAGGACAGAAACTTGGTTCGGTTCGATCCCGCTTACCAACCAGGTGAAAACCTTCTCAAATTAGCTAAGGACAGAAACCTAGTTTAGTTCGATCCCGATCACTGACCAGGTGGTAACCTTCTCAAATCAGTCAAGGACAGAAGCCTAGTTCGGTTCAATCCCAGTCATCGACCAGGTGCAAACCTTCTTAAATCAATCAAGGATAGTAACCTGGTTCGGTTCGATCCCGGTCACTGACCAGGTGGAAACCTTATTTCTTATAGTTAAGGACAGAAGTCTGGTTTAGAACATGACATCTACAAATAAACAGAACAAAAACATGGCAAAAATAATTTAACTCCAACAAGAAATAATAGCAATAAGAATTGTTCACAAATATGAGAGTTATAAAACCAAAGTAAATATGTCTTGTCACCACATCCCGGTGACCATAAGCAAACTAAGTAAAGCAAATAAAATAAATAAAAAATAAATAAATAAAAAGCAAAGTTAAAAGATTTCTTCTTCAAGTAGTAAGGTTTCTGAGGTTAATCCGGCTGAATTGGAATCGTGTCCATGGCTGGCTTGGCAGGAGAGTCCGGGAGCTGAGGTTGAGCTAAGTTCTACATGGCATTGGGGTTGCAAGTGATTTCAAGATCGATTAACTCCGCATGGGAGTCAATCTCTTGCACCAACTCCCTCATACTGGGAGTATCTTCTTCCTTAGCACCAGTGGGGTTTTGAACCGAGGGAGCGGGATCTGGGTAGTGTATTTGATTGGGGTTTCTAAGAGGGGAATCATCGGGCACTCCCATAACTTGCAGGGCCGCCATCCACCCCTCACTGAACCTGTATCGCCGAGATTGGTATATGATCAGCTCGACTAAGTTCTCGGCATCCGCGAAACCTGTGTTGTACCATTTGTCCTCACTGGCCTCCAAGGCCGCTTTCAACTCGGCATTGTCCTTAGCACTTGCTGAATTCAAACTCTCAACTTCGGCCAATTTGAGCTCTGTTCCCCCTAGTTTGACCTCCAAATCCTCCACTTTTTGCTCTGCAAGTGCTTAGGCCCTCTCAACCACCCTTATCTATTCCTCAACATTCTCCACAGCTTTGTCCTTGTCTTTCACCATGGCCTTGGCAACCTCTTTTAAGGCTCTCTCCTTGTCAGCCTCCTCTGCAGCATCCCTCAATCTGTCTTCCATCGTGTAAGCCAATTGCGTTGCCTGTTATAACAATATCAATGATTATACCAAAAATAATAAAAAGTAAAAAGTAAAAAAAAAAAATATATATATATATATAGACATAAAAAATAATAAATAAAATAAACAAGTAAGACGTGTTACCGCAATAGCCATTGCAACCGGGTAGCCAAGGCTTCATCACTCCCGCCGAAGAAATAGTGCTCATCCTCGGGAAATTGCAGGCCCTGCTCGAGGCTTCGGGCAATCTGTCCACCCTCACCTGAAGCCCAGTTCCTTACACTGGAGGTCACAAGAAGAGTCTGCTCCCAAGCCTGAAAATTGTTTGCCATCCAACGGCGAGGAGGGAGGAAGAGGACGCCACATTGGACCCAACCTGTACAGTTGGGCATGCGCCGCTGGTTGGTTCCCGGATGACCACGGCAGCCAGGGTAGAAGCTGGAGGAATCCTCATGGGAGTTTCTTCGGGCCTTCTAGGGGCTGGTCAGTAGTACAGGGCCTTTTTCGAGCACAGGCAGCAATAAGGGGCTGATCTTTGCCTTGGGCTTGTTGCTGCACAGAATGATCACCGGGCAGAAACCGGTCAACGGTCATGTTTCACTGGACCACCATCTCGTCCTCTGTGCTTTCGGCTTCAGCTTCCGAAGAATCTACCGACTCGACCTCTACTTGGTCAGCAAGTTGGACTTCGACACAGGGTTCCTCAACTGGGGTGTGGATAACGCGACCTTGAAAACCTAAATCAGCAACTCGTCCCTTATAGGTACCAATGAGTCTGCCCTAACCATCTGGGGGCCGAGGTCCCAAGCTTCACCTACTGTTAGGTTTGGGGGAAGGCAGTTTGGATGCCGTATGTCGATATATGACAATAGTGGACTGTTCGCCAACAAAGCCTATCCAAAAGGTTGGTAGCTTGTATAAACCGGGGTGCAGCCGAGTATAAGATGTTGGGGTTTATGCCCTAAAATCCAATTTATTGGCATGTCATAAATAATTAAATTGTTTAATTATATGAGACTATCTATAAATGAAATAATCGGACATTATCTTAGTCCATGAGATGCATAGTATGTGATTTATGTGATTTAGTCACAGAAGATACAAATCACAAATTCTTTGTAAACTCAGAATTTTAGTTCGTAGTCGGTGATGAAATTAGGCGTTTCATCTGCGAAGACTATAACATATCAACTACGATGATTTGTCTTGATCATGGAAGTGGAGACTTCTAGTTGGTATGTTGATATGTTTTAAGAGTTAAAACATATTGAACTGGACCGCTGTGAGATTTATTATTCTCCTAACGACTGTCAAATGAATGATAAATCTCACGACTTCTATTTACATGAACTCTAAATCCTGAGAGAATAATGGACCTGATCATGAAGTGTAGGTTGCTTTGATATATCAGGAGTGAGATCTATAAGTCACGGTCAAAACCTCAGTATGTTGGGCAGCCGCATTTAGTGTTGACGGAACATATATTCTCAAGATGGAATTCATAATCTCTTAACGGAGATATAAAATATTCCCTTGAGATAAGTTTAATGGGTTTAGTTATTTAGAGTGTTTGGCACAACCACTTTAGTAAAGAGTTACTAAAGTATATATTTATGAAATTGGATTTCATAAATATATGATGAATAACGTAAAGGATTAAACCGGGTACTCAAGGATTAAGATGTAGTAATCTTCAAAGTAGCAGTCTACATTCATGACTTTGTATTACTACGAATATTTTAATGAAGGGGTTGTATGTATAATAAAGTCTTGGGATATAATTTATAGATAAGGCCTAGAGTGCAACTATATTTATATAGTGGTATTAAATATATTTAATGGTAACTTTGGACTTGTCAAGAGTTGACAAAAAAGCCCAAGGCCCATTGGAGCTAGTGTCTTATTGGTCCCTTTTGGTCCCACTCCAAGCCACATACTAGAGCCCAATTGAAATGGCCCAAAATGTTAGCCCAATTAGATAATCAGTTGTATATAAGGAGAGAAACATACAGAATTTCATTAAGGCTTTTTCATGAGACTTTTCATTAAGTTTTTTCATGAGAATTCTCATAAGGAATGAAATGGTTTTTATGTGAGTGTTGAACACTCTTTATTCTCTCCTTGGAAACTGATTGAGAGACCACACATCTTGGGCATTAAGTGGAATTGGAGTGCAAATTAAAAGTCTTCTCAAGAACTTCTGATCTTCAGTTTTGAATTTCACCACACCAAGGTACACATTTTTGTTCTTAAATTCTGAAACTTACATAGTACATGTTATCAATTGCAAATGAAGTAGATCCGTTAATTTTTCCGCTGCGTATGTTTTGTATATGATACAAACATGCATTTTTCCTACATAAGATGGGACGCCCGAAGTTGCCTGTCAAAGTTAATGAAAATCTCTCACGTGCACGACCCTGATGTTTGATTTAAACCTTTTGCCATTTGCATCAAGGCAAACAAAATTGGTTAGCACATGCTTAAACAATAATAAAGACAAACAAATCACACTAAGTTAAAAACATAATTAAATGTGCATGGTATCGACCAACGTCCCGAAGCGAAGTGGGGCAGGTGAGTTCGTTGGCATGCCAATTGCCGTTCACTCAAACAAACTCTCCTGCTGAGTTTCTGTTAGAATCGGGAAGGCGTGATATCAGCCGTACCCGTACATCCCTAACCTTTAGGTAGTATGCTGATCTTAGGTTACCGCACAAGCTATACCTATAGTTTACATCATGGTGGTCTAAATGTAACCCGTACAAGTGATTTAACCGGTTGACACAACTCACTACAAGGTAAAAATTAGGTGGGAGTTGGTCGGGACACAAACCATAAAACCTAAGGGTCCTAAGTATTAAAAGGTCCACGGGAAACCTAACCCGTCCTTCTAAGATGGCCATTAAAGGAAAGAACACAACATGAGGACGCCGTTCAAGGGCGATGCTGTCCTCATGACAATACAATATCTCTATATCATTAGGGACAGCAAACCCAGCCCTAAAATTGGCTAAGGCTGCTTCAGTGTCAAGAAGGTGAGCAAATCCCATTCCTAACTATAGAATAGAAAAAGAAAAAGAAAGTAAATAAAGGAAGGAAGTGAGCAAGGAAACTTACTGTGGGCTCTAGGAATTTTTTTTATCTGGGGATCTATGCTCGGGAAGAGGAATATGCTCGGTAGTGAAGAACTTAGAGAAGTGAGAGAATGAAAAGATAATCTGATGGGAAGGAAGTCACTATTTATAGGGAGTGAGCAGTTAATGAAAAAAGAGGCGGGAAAGCCTTTTCGAATTATTTTTTGTAACTCCCACACACGTGGCCTCAGTTCACGAACCATCAATAATGATTATGGCCGGATATGACATGTTGTCATAACGCTTCTTTTAAGAAAATTAATTATTGTCTTATCCTGCATTAATAACTGACGGTTACTCTTCTCGAGGAATTGTTGGCACACTGATACAAGTCCTTGATTCGTTCCTGTTGCCGGACACGAATCAAGGGGAGGCTATTGTACGGTGTACGGCCATAGGCCCACTTACTTTGGGCCCAGGCCCAAGGAAATTTGGATATCACCAAGCCCAAGACCAAAGTTAGGATCGGCCCATTGCTCATAAGCTCGGTATACGAACGCACCTCACACATAAGGTGCTCGAGGAGTATCCTTACTTTGTTCGACAATACACCGATATCCCGGGAATGCCCTTGGGAACCACGCTACCGAACAGTTTTTGGAGGCTAGCACCAGTTCCAACGGTTTCATCCCCATTTCCGATGGAGCATATTCCTTGTCAGGAATAATCAACTTGGGCCCTTCCCACACAAGTGGGATCAGGGAGCAATGATGATCCCTCCACTATCCTAAAACTATAAATAAGAAAAAGCATGGAGGAAAAGGGGGTTGGACAATTGGGAGGTAAGAGAAGAGAGAGAAAGAGAGAACAAACACACAACACGAGAGTATAAGGAAGAGGAAAGACATCACGACAAGAGGGTAATCCCTCTTTGAAGCTCGCCCGGGAGCTACCCAAGGTAGGAAACCCAATACCCACAATATAAGTAAATTGTAAGCCCAAAACACTAGGCCCAGTTAGGGAGGAGGAATCTTGGGTACGTACAATAACCATTAACACATGTTGCTAAATGTTTGGGAAAACATTATCTATTTATCTGTCATAATACTTTACAAATATGTGTAATGAGAAGCATAAAATTATTTTATGCTCAAAATCAATGGTGGTCCCCGCTCACCATTGGAATAACGGAAATTTCTTTTCTTATTCTCCTAAGAAACTACAAAGTTTGGCATTTTAAAAACAAAATTCCTAATCTGCATGTCAAGTACCTAAGCTTTTGAATTTCCAGAAAGTTTAAATACAGCCTTTCTATTAATTTGGTGTTATTAATTTCATTGAAGAATTTTATTCATTTAGGATCTATGTTATTGACTTGTTAGTGTTTTTATTTTATTTTATTTATTAGAAATATTTAAAAAAAAATAAAAGAGAAAAAAAAAATAAAAGAAAAAAAAATTGAAGTTTAAGGTAGTAAAGTAATTTCCCCTATTTTTTAAGACGTATAACATATGCATTTTTTATGAATTTTTTTTTTAAAGAACTATTTTTGACTAATCACCCACTATTCCATTGTAATCCCCCCCCCCCCCCCCCGGCCCTAAATTCTTGGAAACTTGAAACTTCTTGCACCAAAAATAAAAAGACCATCAAGCAACTGATATCATCTGAAGGGTTATTCTACGGTACCCATGATACCCATATAAATTTTGACCATAGATCTTACTTGTTTTAATCTTGGCCATTTACTTATTTTAACGAGAGACTTGTCACCGGTCAAGTAGGTAATGTAAAAAAAAAAAAAAAAAAATCAAACAAATAAACAAATAAGAAGAAATTACAGATTACCCACGTGTAGTTTAACTCGAATTTAACTAACTCACCCGTGCTTTAAAAATTAACAATTTGTCTACCAATTACTACCGTTAGTTTGTCGTTACCTACCCATCACTTATACCGTTACAAACACAAAAATATAACAAAATTAGAAAAAACAAGATCAAAAAGTGATTTTTGTAAAAATATTTGAAGGCTTTAAGAGCTTCAATGAGTTCAGCAAAAAAAAAAAAGAGCTTCAATGAGAACACTACAACAAGATTAAAAATGGTTTATATTTACAGCTCTACTCAAACAAATTTCTCTCTCTCTCTACGCTTGTTGCAACCCCTAAGCAACAAGCCACCCTTTCATGGATCGAAAAGCCATTAGATTGAAAATTGCTGATAATCTGAGGCATAGTTTTGTGGGTCTTGAGAGTTAGAGTTTGAAACCAGCCCATATTTTCAATCTAAAAGAACATGTCGGCGCAAGAGAGAGATCCACGAGAACAGCTAAGATGTCTTGATGGTGAGGCTCTTCTCCAGGCGCAACAATGACTCGGATTAAAGGCAAGCAATTTTTGTATATTTTTTCTTTGGCGTTTTGAGATTTATTTCAGATTTGGGAGTTTTGGTTGGATTTTGATATGATTTGGTTTGGTAAATGTTGATTGTGGTTGATTCCATTGTTGGGTTGGCTAAGTTGCGGTCAGATGGTGGTGGGTATGGGCGATGGTGTGACAAAGGAATATGAAGAAGAATGGGCGTTGTGATTGTCGTTGATTTTTTTTTTCTGGGTTTTGGTTTGAGGTGGATTAGAGTGAAGAGTGGGTTTGCAAATTGTGTTGGTTTTATTTGGGCTTTTTGATTGCAATGGACTCCAAAACAAGATTAGTTTTTTTTTTTTTTTTACGGCAAGACTGGGGTTTGTTAATTTTTCTGGGATTTTTGAACTTTTCTGGGTTTTAGTTTTTTGAACTTTTCTAGGTTTTTAATTTTTGTTGGCAGGGACACGAGGAGTAGGAGATTTGATATGATTTATTTGAATATTGTTGAGTTAGATTAGGAATTTTAATTTTTATTCAGGAGTGTATCAATTGGATAAAAATTAAAACTCCAAGAGTGTACTAGAAAGGAACTAAAAAGAGTCTATCACTGACTCTTTTTTCGTGGGTCTCTCCTGGAATTGATACACTCTTGGGGAGTCCATTAACTATCACTGACTCTTTTTTTTTTTTTTTTTTCATTTTCACTAGAGCAATTGTATCTGAATAGTTCATTGCTCTGTAAAAATTGGATCTAAATTTGGATTTATATAAAGTTGTTATTTTTCTTTTCTCATACGGCTTTATCATGCTTTCAGATGTATAATTAGTTGTTTGTTTGTGGTTGAGATGATAGGTTCAAATACAAGTTGAAGCTCTAAGAAATTGCATAATTTGTTTTACCAATAGCACATTTTAATTTTGTTTGCTCTTGAATTTTTATGTTTTGGGAGGAGAAAGACATAAAAATGGTGCAAAAAAACATATTTACCCTTTCTTTTTAACAGAGGTGGATAACAGGAGACTAACGGTGGTAATCATAGGTGGACAAAGTGTTAAGTTTTAAACCACGGGTGGGTAAGTTAAATTCGGGTTAAACCACAAGTGGGTAATCTGTAATTCCCCCAACAAACAAACTCTTTGCTCTCGCGTTTCCTCTCAAATTACTTTCCTCTCTTGGGTTCAGTGAAAGCTTCTCAAAAAAAAAAAAAAAAAGACTTTACCCCATTCTCTCTTGCATTATCTCCCTCAAAATTCTTCTCTCTCAAACTTGTTTGATCAGAATCGGTTTGTTATAGTTGAAGGTAAGGATTAAAATGATAAAACCCTAATTTCATGCAAGTTGTCAAATCTCTTAATTAATTATTAGCATGTTTGTTTTCTTTCCTCAAATTGTTTGTTAGTAGGTATTGTTCTCTTAATTAATTAATTATTGGCCGGAGTCTAATTTTGTATCGTAGGTATTGTGTACGGGGTGGGTGGGGAGGAGGACTGGAGGCACAGGTTCTAGGAGTAAAAGATGGTGCTATATTTGGTTAATTAAAATTATCTCTACAAACTTCTACTTTTTGTTTTTCATTTTACTTTATTTGGGTAATTAAAATTATCATCCGACATTAGCAGAGATGCCATATCCAACTATGCCAAGAATTTATATGTTCTTCAGTTTTCTAAAGTACATGAATTATATTGACCAGGACATCTAAGTAAAGTATTATGAATTTATGATTCATATTTCTTGTTGGGAGAAATTGCCTTCGTAGATATATTTGGATTTATATGTTCTCTTTACAATTAAACTATTTGCCCTAATTTTCTTTGTAATATTCTAGATTTGTGTTCCTATTACTACAATAATGGTCTATACTACCCATTGTTAACTAGAGGAATCCAAACTCATTGACTACCATATATCTCAACCCCTATAATTAAAGACTGTTAAAAAAAATAAAAATAAAAATAAAAATAAAAAAAGAAGAAGAAGAAGAAGGTAAGACTCTTTGAATTTATGCTAGATTTCCCCTGTTCTTGTGTAGGGGTTTATTTTGCTTTAGGTTGGTCTTTGTGATTTAGAGGTCTGATGGTTTGGTTGTTTTAGGCGTGAGGTCTGATGGCCTAGACTTTGTAAAGTTTCAAATTGCCCTTTCGGTTAATCAAGAGAAGAAAGGCCTAAAGCTTTCAGATTGCTTTCTGCAAGTGTTTTCTGTGGACCTTGAATGTTTTGATCTTTAGGATGCAAATATGATAAGGCTTTTGGTACATAGCTACAACAAGCCAATTCTAGTTATTATGGAGATTCCTTCCAAAGACCATCCTTATGATCCTGCACATGATTTTTTTTTTTTAGGAGTAAAGTACCTATTCTCTGTAGAATCAATGGCATTTAGGAGGCATTAGTCACAGATATTTGCTTGATGCATCACTGTCACATCATGTTTTATCCCTCTTCCTAAATTGTACATTAAGATGTTGTCTTGAGTTACACCATGCCAGTTACAAAATTCCAATTTACATTTCTAATCAATGGCTGTTCGTAAGTTGTTGTTGTTGTTGTTGTTTTTTTTTTTTTTTTTGTTCCTAGTTTCTGGTCTTTGGGTTATAAAAGCTTACACCTACATTTTGGCTGTTACTAAGTTGTTCCATTGTTTTCCTTGAAACCCAATCAGGCACTTGATGCATTTTTAGAGCAATTTGGGTGGAAATGGTAGCAACTGGAGCTTCATTTGTTAAAGTAAAGAGGCATATACTCGGGTTTACAACTGTCTTGAAGTCTGTAGATTGTGAATTTTATTTTTCTGCTACTCGTTGATGTTGTATTATCAAATCTGCTGACAAAATTTGCTAGTTATTGTAAATTGCAACGCCTTGTATTTTGTGTTCCAGGCTAGATCATCTCTTGGGCCATGAGAAATTTGGTTAGTAATTTTAATTTCAATTGGGCCAGGTTCATTTTGCTCTCTCTCTCTCTCACATTTGTAGTGAAAGTGTAAAACCACTCATAATTTAATAATATTAGCATTTACTAGTTATTAATGTGTTGATTAGCTCTAAATTCTGTAATGCCCCTTGTTTTTGTGAGCCAAATGACTAATTCAAAATAGTAGAAGCAGCAAATAGCAATACAGAGAAAGCACAGGTTATAATGTCACTTTTATAGCTTTCTAAAAAGCTAGCTTGTTGCACTCGATTATTACTTGTTAGTTTGCTACGACTTTAAGTTAAAATAGTACATAAAAATAAATAAATAAAAAAGCTATTTCAATGGCATTTCGATGCCTATGGTATTATGTCAAAACCACATCTCAGATTGGTTTTTCTAACAAATTAAAAAAAGAAAAATTAAGGAACAGACCAATCATCAAAAAGAGTGTAAAATAAGAAAATTTAAATCACCTTAAGATAGCAAGGTTGTGTTGACTTTGCTAGCGTTTTTTGTACGTCTTTGCTTGAAAAAAAAAATGTTCTAAGTAAATGACCTTAAAAATGTTTTTTTGACCCATTTGTCCTTTAATTTTATTATAAAAAAATAAATAATCTTAAACATTTTTTTAACTTTGAGATCTGAGATGAAGATGATAATATTTTGGAACTTATACGAAATCATTGTCATGGGTTTTATTAAAATTGATGAGCAATGACAATTTGACTCACCCATTCCAATGAGTTACTTGAAGAGGTAGAGAGAGCGAATGAATGGTAGACATACCAAAACTATTTATACAATCCAATATATTTTGATAAAAATATGAAATTTATATTTTCATAATTTTTTATAAATATCTCAAATGCAAAGAGAGCAAGAGAGATACTCACTAAGAGAGAGAGAGAGAGAGAATATTCAAATAAGTTTTTTTATATATATTATTAAAAAAAAATTACTTAGGTCACGTGGCATCTTAAGTTGCATAACAATTAATTAATTATTTATTTATTATTTAGTCTATTAGCCACGTCAATCTTTAGGCACATTAGGTGGTAATATGTAATGTTTTGTAGGAACCATCCAATATGACTAAAAAAAATAAAAGAACTGCCAAATATCATTTAGTACTAACCAATGTGATATCGAAAATAAAGAGACCGTCAAATGTCATTTCAATAAGTATGCAACAAAATACAACAACTTAATGACAAAAGAAAATTTATAAGTTCCACTGAGACTTCTAGGGGGGGAAAAGCAAGTAGAGTGGTTATATAAAATTTTATTGTCATTTTGGTCTTGTAAATAAAGGTTTTAGGGGGTATTTTGGCCATTTGTTAGATTTCAAGGGTCTTTCTGTAATTTTTTAGGCTCTAAAGGTAATTGGTCATTTTTTAGGTTTCAGAGGTATTTTGGTAATTTTGTAGGTCTTAGGAGTATTTTAGTAATTTTTTAGGTTTTGGGGGCATTACTACAGTCATTTTTTAGGTTCTAAGGGTTTTTCATTCATTTTTTAGGTTTCAACCATTTGGGTAATTTCGGTCATTTTTAGGTTTTAGGGTCATTTCTGTCATTTTTAGGTTCTAAAGGTATTTCAATAATTTCAGAGGCTTTTAGGAGGTATTTGGTCATTTTATAGATTTCAAGAGTATTTCAGTCATTTTTTAAGTTTGAAGTGCATTACGGTAATTTTTAGGTCCTAAAGGTATTTCAATCATGTTTTAGGTTACAAGGTCATTTTAGTCATTTTCTAGGTTTCAGGGTCATTTTTTAAGTTCTAAGAGTATTTCGGTTATTTTTTAGGTTCCAAATGCACTATAGACGTTTTTTTTTAGGTTCTAAGGGGATTTCAGTCACTTTTTAGATTAAAATGTCATTTCAGTCTTTTTTAGGTTTCGGGGTTATTTAGGTCATTTTTTAGGTTCTAAGAGTATTAGAGGGTATTTCGGTCATTTTTTAGGTTTTAAGGTCATTTCGGTCATTTTATAGGTTCTAAGGGTATATCAGTCATTTTTTAGGTTTTAAGGGTATCCCAATAATTTTTTAGAGTTTTAAGGGGTATTTTGGTCACATGTGATGTTGATACTGCCTAATATAACAATAGAATAGTCAAATATGAGAAAAAAAGGGAACAATTGAATGTGATGAAAGTACGGTCACATGTGATGTTAGTACTGCCTAATGTGATGATGAAACTATCAAATGTGAAAAAACTAATAAAGTCACACCAAATGTGACAAAAATACGATTAGATATCACGTTGGTACTGCTCAATGTAACGATGAAACTGTCAAATGTGAGGAAAAAAAATGAGAGTACTACCAAATGTGACAAAAGTGTGGTTAGATGTAATATTGGTATTGTCCTATGTAATGATGAAACTATCAAATGTGAGAAAAAATAATAGTACCATAAAATGTGACAAAAGTACGGTCAGAAGTAATGTTGGTATTGCCCAATGTGACAATAAAACTGTTAAATGTGATAAAAAAATAGGGTACCACCGAATGAGACAAAAGTACATTTAGATATGATGTTGGTACTGTCTAATATGATAATGAAACCATCAAATGTGAGAAAAAAAAAAAAAAAAAACCATCGAATGTGACAAAAGTATAATCATATGTGATGTTGATACTACACACAATGTGAAGATGAAACCGTCAAATGAAGAAAAAAAAAATAAGAGAACCACCAAATGTGACAAAAGTATTATCAAATGTGATGTTGGTACTGCCGAATGTGATAATGAAACCGTCAAATGTGAGAAAAAAAAAAAAAAAACCACCAAATGAGATAAAAGAATAGTCACATGTGATGTTGAAACTACACAATGTAAGAATGAAACTATCAAGTGTGTGAAAAAATAAAGGAACCACCAAATGTGACAAAAGTACAATTACATGTGATGTTAGTACTGCACAATGTGAGGATGAAAATGTTAAATGTGAGAAAAAAAATAAGAGAACCACCAAATGTAATAAAAGTATTGTCAAATGTGATGTTAGAACCTCACAGTGTGAGGATGAAACCATCAAATATGAAAAATAAAATAAACAAACCACCAAATGTGACAAAAAAACAGTCACATGTGATGTAGGAACTGCACAATAAGAGGATGGAACCATCAAATGTGATGTTTTGATAACCTGGTATAGCAGGTTTAACGTAGGACAAAAGGGAACAACAAACTCTAATTTAGAAAATCCAGGCAGATCTACTATAGCTTGGGTTTTGAAGAATTGGGGTATTGGGGTTAGGTTTTGGTAGGGAGTAGGCTAGAAAATAATAGGGTTTCCAAAGGGGACAAAGATTAGGGTTTAGAAATGAAAACAAATGTGAAAATCAAGATTTGAGTAGCTGTGAATGGTGATGTGAATAGTAACTGTGAATAGTAAAATTAAATAAAATAAGTAAATTCTAAGAATCACAACTAGACTTCCTAAGTATCATACTTAGGGTTTTTTGGCATCACACCTCGGAGAAGGTTGCATCATACAAACCATAAAAGAAAGCATAGCTCTTAAATTCTGAAAACATTCATTAATAATCAACTCAATAGAAAGTACTACAACTCTTTAAATAGAAGACTAATACATAATCCTAGTCAAACTAGGATTTCTTAAAACCCTAATAAGACTTGAACTTGAACTTAGGCTTTTACTACTAAGCCCAACTAAATAACCAAACTTAAAATAATGCCCAAAAGTAGATCTAATGGACTGTTAGCACAGCCCATTCCAAAATATTATGAAATTACAAAATTGCTCTTGATATAGAAAATCAAATAAAATATAATAAATACGTCTTTCCATTGCCTCCTGCATCAAGGTTGCCTACTAGTGGGTACCGTACCCCAAAAAAAAGGGTACAGTAGAATTACCCTCATCTGAAAAATGAATTTCTGATTAGTGCACGCTGCCATAATAATTTCTTGATCCCCAGGAGAAGGTTTACTCACATTGATTCTATTCTTATAATTATTAGCCCTGTAAATACAATGGAGGAGGAAGAGTGTGGAACTCGTATGATAAATAATTATTGGCCCTGTAAAAACAATGGGGGAGGAAGTGTGTAGATTTCATATGATAAATGGGAGGAACGCAATTAGAGTGTGATTTAAGCCTCCGTTACCCGGAAAGACATGCAGATCCTGCAAGTATGTTCTCATTTCATGACATAGTTTGGCTTAGTTTCAAAACCTCCTTCAGCAATCTACTGACAGAAACCTGTATTTCATTGGGCATTCCCAGCTCTGGTCGCACCAACTCCAAAGCATACAAAATGATAACCCTCATCACAACAGCTAAGTTTAAGTTCTTGGTGTCACCTTTCCACACACTCTGATTCACAAACTTGCACGACTGTTTTAGAACGCATTTACTACAAACCTAAGGGTGAACAGAAAATTTGAAGAACAAAATAACATTATAAATTTTACATTGAATACTGAGGTGAAATAAAAGAAGGTAAAAGAGTCATGAGAAATTAGCTTACAGTGTTTTCTTGAATCTCAAAAAACTTTCGCAGTCTTTTAGCAGCAAAAACATTCTTTTTTGTAAGTGAAGGGCAACCAAAGAGGGCAACCTTTTTCAAGTCACTTCCTGATAACCATCTGTGAATCCAAAATTCAAGTTTATCAAGATGCTGGGTTTTATTGTTATTAATAGGAACTTGAATAATTTGTATCAACCTTTTAAAAAATAAAAATTAAACTAGATAATTTAAAGAGTGGACAGACTTTTTCTTCTCCAAAGTAATTTGGAGGAAAGTTCAACTAATACACTACATAGCAATTAAAACAATCATCCAACGTGTATTTTTAATCATATGGCTGATTTAATAGTCATGTAACTTGTTGAAATCACATAATGAGTTATGGAACTACAATACACATGGTCGATCATTTGATCGCTACATAATATGTTGGAAGAGATTCTTCCAAACTAGTTTAAAGAAAAACCTCATTCTTCAAAACCAATACTCATTGTCATTATGATAAGTACAAAATAAAGAACTGGAAAGCCTATCCCTAAGGTTGAGAAAGGAGACGCTCAACCAACCAGTCAGTGAAAGCATAGTTCATCAATAAAAAATGTGAGCATTCTGAACAAACAATATGACAAGGTTTTTATCGCTAAAAGCCTGTGAGATCCTAGTCAAATTTGATTCTAGATTATTCAATTTGATTTTCAGAATTAAATTATTACATGCAATGAGCATACTCCCCCCATAAAATTAATTTTGATCATGCATAGTACCCTCCTATACATGTAGTTAATCAGCCATGTCCTTGCAATAGCAGTATCTTATAATGACAATGAGGAGTCGTCTAGCAGAATAACAGACAAATTTAGCTTCTTCAACTACACTTGAGCTCCTTGATTGCGTAAATTAAACAGTACAAATCACTTTGGATGGATACAAGAAAAGATTACCAACTAAAACAAAAATGGTGAAAATAAATTACCAACCATCACCTCAAACAACCATTAGAATGAGCTAGCAACATTTGATCAACTAGTACCTCAGTCATTTACCAATTTCCAAAGTATGCCTATCTATGTTCTAATATGCTGTAGGGATTCTCATCAACCAAGTTCACATATTTATTTAGAGATTAGCAATGCATAGAATGACTGACCAAGTTGAGGAATCAAGGACTGCTTATTCAAATTAGGCCTTTAAATACCAGACACAGCCATCAAACTATAGATTGGCTCAGCCACTGAGATTTATCTCAGGAATAGGGTTCATTCCAAGAACTAGAACACTTAACTAATATGCTCAATTGTATTGTCAGTTTAAAGTGGTTTCTCCAAGGACCAAGTATAAATACAGCATTAATTATCTTCATGCTGCGACTCGGAATTTTCAAGGTGAGGTATTTTACTATCTCTATCAATATCTCATACTCTATACAGAATTTCTGCAAACAAGCTATACCAAAAACCCATGTGTATGATTTATAGTCGAGATTTTCTCACTCAGCAGTTTCACCAGACTAGTAGAAAATCATGGAAGTAGGCAACAGAACCTGATTGCAAAGCAACACTACACTATTATGTCATTGCTATGAGCATGTTCTTGTAAGTGGATCTACTGAAGAAATTCAAAGCCTCGGTTTTCTGCTGTAATCAATTAAAGAAGATGAACACTTAATGAAGTCCTAAAACTCTTGACCACCAAAGCTTTTGGAGATGATCATACCTACAATAAGGATAACAAAAGGCAGCACAAGGCTGTAGTTTAGCTGACCTAAATTCTCTATTTTAAAATTAAACCTTTTGGTATTGAACAATAATAGAGCTATCATCTAAACTTCTTCACCGTTGCTCCATCTCCTTTTATGAGCAGCAAAAGCCCACTTTTAGGAAGAAAAAGTTTCATACATGCACTGTTCAGCAAGCTATAAATTTGATAATAATTCCTAAAAACTAAGCCAAGAAGAGGTTTTGATGCTCAACCACAAACAGTGCAAGACTACCTTCTCATGGGGCAATGGGAGGGGACAAAAAAAAATCAAATAATGTAGGAAGCTTACCTCCTTTGAAGTGAACGCAAAGAACACATCTATAAGGGCCCGTTTGGATAGAGGGGAGAAGGAAGGGGAGTGGAATGTAGTAGAGTAGAGTTGACTGAAAATAGACTAATTTTAGGCTAAATCTACTTTACTCTACTCTACTCCCCTCTCTCCCCCTCAATCCAAATGGACCATAAGATTTAAGCTTGGGCCCATCTTCCCCTAAAAATGACACCCATACTGATTTCATGGAGATAACAACACAAGCCCTGATTGAAACGAAAACAAAATTCAGCAATGGGCAATGTTCCATCCAGAGACAATTGTATGGAAGAATTCAAACAAGAACCTGACTCAAATCTCTACAAATAAGAGATAGAATACCCCTTCAAATAACCTTTTTTTTTTTTTTTTAATTACTTTCTTTTTTTTTCTTTTGGATAGGTAAAAGAAAGTTTCATTTAAAAAAAAAAAAAAACATCTTGTTTATGATGATAAACAAACTGTACTTGAAACAATTACAAACAAATCAAAGAGAAACAGAAGCAGCTTGAAGGAAATCAAAAACGGAAATACATTGCGTAAAACCCCAAATACGAGACCACTCAAACAAAGTTCCAAATAGCAAAGACTTCAAAAGATCAATAGATCTCTCAACATCTGCAATAGTGCGGGTATTTCTTTCCCTCCAAATTAGCCACATCATACAGGCTGGCACCATATTCCAAACAAAAGAAGAGTGTGTATCCCCAAAATATTCCTCCATGCAAAAAGAAGAGAAACAACCATCCTTGGCATCACCCACTGCATTTCAAACATCAGAAAGACTTCACTCCATAAGGCATGAGCGATTGGTTTCACTTCCAATTGAATGGAAGAATCCAAAAAAGTACCAGACTCCAATCTCTACACATAAGAGATAGGTTTCTTTTTCAAGAACTTAATCCCAGAATATCTCTCTCTCTCTCTAATAACCATACAAAATATATCACTGCAAGCATAGGAAAATTGATAACAACCACAGTTGGAGGGCAGAATCAGAAACCATACTAAGGTAGCAAATCTGAGCCGGAATGGGTGGGAGATACTAGCTCATCCACATATTCAGAAATGTCTCTGGAAATTCATAATAACAACCAAGCAATTAGAAAAAATGGTGGCTACTCCCTCACTAGCATACAGGTACATATTGCACATATTCAGGGATGCTAAGGTTCCTCTTCTTAAAGCACATCATATGTAATAAGCTCTAACATATCGGCTATTATAGTGCTGGTTAAAACAATAAGTTATTCTGATAAGTTATAACAATTTGGAAAAGAAAAAAATCCAAAAAAGACGAGTGCAAAATCTAGCATTACACAGTGAAGACAAGGTGGACATCTAAAGAAAAAAAAAATACCAACATCCGAGTCATAGGTATTAAGGAACAACATGAGGTTCCAAGATTCACCTTGTTGGAAGGGATTCAGCGGTTTTCAATTTTGGGGTCTTGTAGCTTTAAGAGCTTATCATGACAAAGTCCTTGAAAAGAATGAAAATCCTCCACCAAAGGTCTTCCTAAACCTATTATTATAACCATGACCTGCAATGTAACTAAAGAATTAAAGAACATAATAACCTTGCATGATAAATTTCTAAGTCATGTGTCAAAGTTAGGACCTAACCACTTCAGTTCTCATTTGACACTCCTAAATCACTAGTATCTTGCACCAGCAAGGATAGAGAGGATCACAAATACAGTCAACTTTTATATTTCGGGTAAATTTCAGTAACTTACACTAAGGTTTGGGTTAATGCCAAACAGGTTCAAGACATTTCAAAACTGACTAACTTGGTCCCTAAATACCGTTAGCCAGTTAGTCATTCTGACCCTATCTTCTCTCTCTCCTCTCTCACCCCTCTCTCTTATCTCATCTCAACTTATCTTATCCTCTCCTTAACCCTAAACTTTGATCTCCCAAAACCTCATGGCTACTGCCAGCAAGCCATAGATGCCGTGAGCCACCACCACGGTGGCTCTCTCTATCTCTTTTTTCTCTCTCTCTCAAGCTCATGGCCGAGCTCCATGAAGCCCACGCCACCACGATGGCAGTTGAGCTCAATGGCACTACCACACTGATGGCCGCTGCCTTCTCCTCTTTATTTCTCTCTTATTCTCTTCTTTTTTCTCATTTATTTTCTTCTTTTTTATGGCCAAACCACCTTTTTTGTTTGGTTTTGTGATTGGTTTTTGGTTTGGTTAAGTTAGGGATTGGGTTTTCTATTCGTTGTACGGGTTTAGTGATTTTTTTATTTGGATAAATAATAAAAAATATATTAAATATGTAAAAAAAAGTGTGTATATAGAAAGTAGTGATTTTGACTTGGGTTTGTAAAATACTAGGTGTTTTTGATTTCGAGGATCTTAGCTTTTAGGGTTTGGAAAATGGGATTTTGGGGTTGATTTTAAAATGGGTTTGGATGTGCAGCTCATGTAAATGTTATGCATGCTCTGTGTATATGTACCTAAATCAGTGGGTGTGTGTAAGATTTGTTTGTGGTGGTGGGCGTTGTAACAATGGTGATGAGGTGGTGGTCTCATTGATTTGGTATGGTTTGGCTGGGTTTGGCACACACAGAGATAGAAGAGAGAGAGGGACAGGAGAGAGAGAAGAGAGAAGAGGGGTCAGAATGACTATCGGGCCTAACGGTATTTAGGGACCTAGTTGGTCGGTTTTGAAATTTCTTGGACCTAGTTGGCATTACTCTAAACTTCAGGGTAAGTTACTAAAATTTACCCGTATTTTTGTATAAGTAATAATGCTTCGTTCAAAAGAGAGATAGTACAATGAAACAAAGCACGGAGGCAGTGTGCTAAGGACCCATCAAAGAGACAACTAAAATGCATGGAAGTACAACTATCAAGCAAGTCAGGCAAACAAGTAAAGGTAAAAGCTTCCAAAGCATTGGTTCTCTCAAACAAAGTCTAGAATAGGGAAAGCTTCAATTCCAAAATCGATCTCTCACTCCCTTCAAAGGTCTGAGCATTGCTCTCCCCCCAAAGACCCACATAAATCAATGAGGGATCATACTCCAAATCACCGCATACTTATGCCTGCTGAATTTTCCCATCCAAGTAGCAAGAAGCTCCTTAACACCACTGGGCATAAGCCAATGAACCCTGAAGAGTGAGAGCATCATGTGCCACAACACTCTAGCAACAGGGCAATGTAAAAGTAAGTGATTAGTAGTCTCCCCATCCCTCTTACACATGCAACACCAATCAATCACAACGATTCAGCACCTTCGCAAATTATTAACAGTTAAAATCTTTCCCAATGCCATAGTCCAAAGAAAAAAGCTAACATGGGTTGGAACTTTGGGTTTCCACAAAGACTTCCAAGGAAAGGACAGCTAAGTTGTAGAATGCAGCACCTTATAATAGGATTTAACTTCAAAGATCCCCCATGAAGAAGGTTTCCAACACAGTCAGTCTCATTGAAGTTGAATAAATCATGTTCATAAAGGAGGCAACCGACTCTAATTCCCAATCTTACACTGATCTATTAAAACTTACATTCCAGTGGTAACTTTCCCCTGAAAAAGATAGGAGCTCTGCTACTGAAGCACCCTGATTACGAGCAATACCATAGAGTTTTGGAAAACTATCTTTCAGAGATAGTCCCTCACACCATTGATCATGCTAGAACCTAACAAAAGAATCATCCCCCACCTTAAAGCTAACAAATCGATGAAAAGTGTCCACCCCTTCTTGATACTCTTCCAAAGGCACACTCCATATGGCCCTTGCACACTGTTAGAGCACCATCCCCCTACATGCCATACTTGGTATCCACCACCCTTCTCCACAAGGCATCCTTTTCCAATGCATACCTCCATAGCCACTTCCCTAACAAAGTCTTACTAAATATGACCAAATCCCATATGCCTGAACCTCCATATTGAAGAGGTGCACAAACACTCCTTCGATTAAACAGGTGGTACTTTTTTTTTGATAGGTAATATGAGAACTATTATTAATGAAATCAGAAAGAAACATACAGGGTGTTCATGATGATGAACACAGAAAAGCATAAACAGTAAACAAAAGAGAAGAAATCAGGAGCCTAGTCTAAGAGAAGAAAAAAACTGTAGAAGAGAAGAGCAATCTGTAAAACCCCAACACCGAGACCAATCAAAAAGTCTACGCTGGCACAAGTCTTTTAACTCAACCAACGTCTTCTCAGAATCTTCAAAGAAACGACGATTACATTCCAACCAAATAGTCCACATCAAACAGCCTGGAATTAAATTCCAAACATCTGAATTATGTTTCCCAAGCCAGTAACTCCAACAAAATAATAACCCGTCCACAGAGCCAAGCAAGACCCACTGAATACCGAAAGCCCGAAGCATAAGGACCCATAAAGAGTATACTACAGGACAATGAATAAGGAGATGATCCACAAATTCCCAACTGTAGCAGCACATGCAACACCGATTTGACAAAGGGCAACCCCTAAGCATGAGATTATCCAAAGTAAGAATGCGGCCAAGAGCAGCCGTCCACAAGCAAAAAGCCACCCTTTTGGAAACCTTTGCTTTCCAAATGCCCTTACAAGGGAAAATACAAGGAGCCTTCCGTAACTCGTTATAAAAAGAACAAGCATCAAACTTACCATTTCCACTAAGGCCCCAACATAGAGTGTTGCTGCCTACTCCCTGTGGAAGACAAGCTTGAATAAAAGCAAGTAGAGAGAAAGATGCAGCTAACTCCTAGTCTTGGAATTCCCTATAAAATCTCAAGTTCCAGGTTCTAACATTTCCCCCCTCCTGATGACACAACACCTTAGAGATACAAGCTTCCTTATTAGCTAAAATCACATATAACTCAGTATAAAGGATTTTAAGGGGATCAGCCCCAACCCATCTGTCATGCTAGAAGAGGATTCGGGTACCATCACCCACTACAAAAGAGAAATGCTTAGAAAAGTTCTCCCATCCTTCGTTGATACTACGCCACAAACCACAACCATGAGCCCTCCTACAAACTTTAGTACTCCAACCCCCTTTACCCTCCCCATATTTAGAGGAAATAATTAAAGATGAGTAACTTCATGTCTGAACCTCCACAGCCACTTCCCTAATAAAGCTTGATTAAAGAACACCACATTTCTTATCCCCAATCCGCCCATTTCAATAGGTGAGCAAACTTTGTCCCAAGCCGCCAAAGGATATTTGAAACGCCCCTCAGAAGATCCCCATAAAAAATTTCTCTGAATTCTTTCCAACCTAACAGCCACAGCTTTAGGAATAGTAAACAATGATAAGAACTAAGTTGGAAGACTACAAAGAGTACTCTTCAATAAAGTTAGCCTACCACCCTTTGATAAATGGAGGTGTTTCCACCCCAATAATTTCTTCTCCATCTTCTCCAGAATGGGATTTCCAATAAAGGCTATCTTAAAAGAAGTACCTAGTGGCATCCCCAAGTATTTCATAGGCAGAGTACCCACCCTGCATCTAAGGATATTAGCCAAACCAGCCATATTAATCACCTCCCCAATAGGGACAATCTCACTTTTCCCCACATTCACCTTCAAACCTGTAAAAGCTTGAAAACATGACAAGGCCAACCTAATGGACAATAACTGCTCCCTAGCAAAAGCAAAATAAGATAGTGTCATCTGAAAACAACAAATGAGAGATGCACACACCAATAGAGTTCACTGGTCCCACATGAAAACCGTGAATCAAACCACTCCCCTCAGTCGTCCCTAGAATCCTGCTTAAGACCTCCATAATCAAAAGGAAAAGGAGAGGGGATAAAGGATCACCTTGTCTCAAACTCCGGGAGCTTCCAAAAAAACCTTCAGGGGAACCATTAACGAGAACTGAAAAACAGATAGAAGTGACACATGCCTTAATCCATCCACTCCATTTCATTCCAAAACCCATCCAACAAATAGAACAAGGCATCCCAATTTACATGATCATAGCCTTTTTCAATGTCAAGCTTGCAAACTACACCCAGTAACTGACTCTTCAACCTGCTATCTAAACATTCATTGGCAATGAGCACTGAATCCAAAATTTGCCTCCCACCCACATAGGAATTTTGAGACTCAGAAATGAGATTGTCCAACACCGCCCTCAATTGATTAGTCAACACCTTGGATAAAAGCTTGTGCATACTACCCACCAAACTAATTGGCCGAAAATCTTTAATATTCAAAGCATTACTCTTCTTAGGAATTAAAGTAAGAAAGGATGCATTCATAGATCGTTCAAACACAGAATGCCGGTGAAAGTGTTCAAAAAAAGCCATTACATCCTTTTCCACAACACTCCAACATTTGTGGAAAAAATCCATGGTGAATCCATCAGGACTAGAGGCTTTATCTCCCTCCATTTCCTGCAGTACCTGAATGACTTCCTCCTTAGAGAGGGTGACCTCTCTTCCTCCTCAAGACAAGAAAAATCCAACCCATCCATAGAAGGGCGCCTCATATCAGTCTCCTGATACAAATTCTGATAGAACTAAGCCACCTGAGATTGCACATCCAACTCATCCTCATATACAACACCATCCACCTCAATGCGTTTAATCTGATTAGCTCTTCTATAGGAGTTTGCTAATCTATGAAAAAAACGAGTATTGTTGTCCCCTTCCTTCACAAACAAGACACGTGATTTTTGCCTCTAGAATATCTCTTCCAAAGAAGCTAAATGTTCAATATCCTAATTTGTATAGAACGAGTTTGTTCCTCATTCGAGAGACCCAGCACCTCTTCAATAGCATCTAACCCCAATAATTCAGACAGCAAACTTTTTTCCCTAAAGGCCAAATCTCCAAGTTCCTCCCTATTCCACCTCTTAAGGTCAACTTTCAAAGCCTTTAGTTTTTTAGCCAAAATAAAACTCGGAGAGCCCACAAAACAGTACCCGTTCCACCATTGCTGAACTCTCTCAACAAAACCCTCAACTTTCAACCACATTTTCTCAAATTTAAAAGCTCAATGACACCTATGCAAACCACCAGCTTCCAACAAGAGTGGGCAATGATCAGAAATAACACAAAGGAGCACTCTTTGAGAAACATTCCCAAAATGTTCCTCCCAGTCCAATGAAACCAAAGCCCTGTCAATTCTTGAGATAGAAGGTGTCGCAGATTCCTTGAACCAGGTAAACGAAGCCCCCTTAACGGGAGGTCAACAAGGTAATTGTTTTCAATGAAATCTGAAAAAGCAAACATAGCTGGGCTGAAAGACTCACAGCCAAGTCTCTCACTCGGATATCTAATAATGTTAAAGTCACCTTTCAAACACCATGCCATGGTCCACCTAGCACAAGCAAGTTCCTCCCACAAAGCAGCCTGCTGTCTATCCCTATTTGGGCCATAAACTCCTGTACAGATCCAAACAAAACCATCCACAACCCCTCTCAATAAGACGTTAACAGAGAATTGTCTTACCACAAAGTCAATTTTTTCAAAAACCCTCTTATCCGAAACCAGCAGAACCCCTCCTAATGTCTGAACCGCATCCAAGACAACCCAATCTATGAAAGGACTACCCTAAAGACTACGAACAACAGCAACATCTATAGCAGATAACTCAGTTTCCTAGAAACAAACAATATTGCATTTCCATTCCTTGAGAAGATTCTTGCAAACTTCTCGCTTACGGGGGTTGTTAAGTCCCCTAACATTCCAAGATAAAAGACATAAATTCATTTATAAACACTTACTGCCCCCAAACCATTCAAAGAACCTCTGTTACTCCTTCTAGAGGATAAACCATCATAGTTTACAATAGAAGCCAGCCCCTTAAGCTCTCTGAGACCTTTCTTCCCTGAATTAGCAGGACGTTTAGGCACCCCATCATTACTCACAACACGACATTCCTGTTCAAGAAGTACTTAAACTCATCTCCCACCCTTCCCTATAGAAAGTTAGTCTGTATCTTTTCAATATGGCAGATGCTCATCAGGATTGGAAACAAGGATAAATAGTACATGGGTAGGTTAGACAGAGTGCTCTTTATCAATGTAAGGAGACCCCCTTTAGAGAGGGAAATCCTCTTCCATCTAGAAAAGCGCCTCTCGATTTTCTCAAGAACACCATTCCAAATGGCTTTCACTTTAAAAATGGAGCCTAAAGGAAGACCCAGGCATGTCATAGGTAGTTGGTTGGGTTACCTTACACCTCAAAATACCAACCAAGGCCTCAACCCCTGGCGCGTCACCAACTGGGACCAATTTAGATTTCCCCAAGTTAACCTCAAACCATAAATAAACTGAAACCATAATCTAAAATTTTAATTATAAAAAACATAAATCTTAACAAGTTACTTGTTCTTTTACTGTTTAAGCTTTATGTTTTTTATAATTAAAATTTCCATTCAAAGAAAAAATACATACAAAGGACAACTGCAATACATTCTAACATCAAATTATAAACTAAAAATTTACAAAGCTATGAAATCTGAACAAGAATCACAAAGCAAATTTCAAGGCCCCTATCCAACCATATAAGGGACTTAAGAAAATGTCTTTCAAAGAGTTCTTGGTGTGTGATGTATTACCGAAGGAATGACTATTCCTGTCTCTCACCAAATTATGCAAATGCATCTATCACCCTTCAAGGCATCACTTGGTGCACGCCAAATAAAGTGAAAACTACAGACTACACTCGTTGGCCACATCGCAGCATAAGGGATTAATTCACCACAAGATTTGCACATACAACATCCAATAAACTCAAAAGTACTTCATATATTGCTTTTCCTTTTGGCATGTTGGAACTAAACTACACCATTAGTTTTGACAATACACAGACAGACATATATTTCAGGCTTCAATTTTAAAAAAGGATCTTCTTAAGCTAAAAATTCTAAAGAACCTTTTTTTTTTTATCGGTAAGTTATACACCTAGTGGGTCTTGAACCCATGACTTCACCAATTACCTTGATATGCCTATATTATAAGGAAAAGGGGTGTTTTTACTTTTTAGAGCCGGAGCTCATTGGCAAAGCGAAGACCTCTATATAAGATACAGAACTTCACATTCTTCTTCTTATTTTCCATTATATTCTCAAAAACCATATACAGCAAAAATCAAAGACAACCTATATAATATAAACAAATAAAAGCAAGAAAATGCATAAAGCAAAAACAAAAAACCATCTTACTTTGCAATTTCTTGATGGTCCAGGGAAAACTTCTCGGCCGCAAACTTAATAAAATCCCGGCCATACCGACTCTGGAAACAACCGAATTCCAACTTATTCCCTCGCAAGAAATTGGCATTGTTGAAATACCCTTCCTTGTACAAATGATTCACAAACAATTCCATATCTGGCGAGAGCTCATTATAAACTTCTGGCACTTGTTCCCTTGTCCTCTCCACGCTCCTTTCACCGTATCCAGGTTGATTCGTAAACACTGCATATAAACTCTTACTTTTCTTCAATTCCTTCCTTTTCACATTTGAATTCGCTCTCAACTCTATCACCTCTCTCTCCAGTTCCCTCAATCTGCTCTTCAACTCATTTGTGTTTTCACCTTCGCAATTCCCTTCTGCTTTTTTGCATAACCCAACAGCTTCTTTGAAAATAACATCTATTGGTTTCTTGTTTTCTTGGGGTGAAGAAGGCGTTGTGGTGGAGGTGGTTGTACTGTAAAAGCGTGAGGAAATTGGAAGAGATTTGAGTGAAAAGTAGAGAGGATTTTTTTGGGGTTTAAGGAGGGTTTTGAAGACAGACATTGGTATTCCTGGAAATTATAAGACTTTAATGCAGTGGTGGGTTGAAGAAGAAGAGGTAGCCATTTTTTTCACACATGCGATGTGGTTTTTTTTTTTTTTTTTTTTTCATCTCAATTTGAGATTTACACTTTTTCCACAATATTACACATTTTTAATTGCTTTTTTTGTTAATACAAAATATAAATTATACTCTAGTCTAATCTAAGTATATATGTGTGTGAAGCTTCTTTTTGGAGACTTAAACCTTATCCCTTACCCCCTCACACTCCACAAGCACTTATACTTAGGGGTGTTCGCAGTTCGATTTTGGGCCATTTTTAGCACCGCACTTTGCGGTGCGGTTTAGCCAAAACTATAACTGCACCGCACCTTATTTTTGCGATCATATATGCAATGCAGTTTAGAGTTTAATTAAAACTATAACCGCAAAGCACCTCATTTTTGTGATCACATGTGTGGTGCGATGTATAAGATTCAGTTTGAACGGTTTGAAGTCGATATATTTTTCAATTTTTGGGCTTTTCCTACTCAGCCCAAAACTAATTTTTCCCTTTATTTTGGGCAAAGTTTTAAACAATTGAGCTAATTTTTCTTTATTTTGGGCTAGCTTTTCTAGTCAACATTTGCTAGGATTATCAAACTTTTTTTTTTTTTTTGAAAATTAGGGTTATTAAACTATTAATAATATATTTAATATTAAAAATCAATAAATATATTAATATATAGAGAGGGTGCAGTGCGGTGCGGTTTGTGCAGTTGTCTTATTATAAAACCGCAAACTGTACTACACCATGCGGTGCACTATTACTTGTGATGCAGTGCGGTTATGCCATTTTGCGAGCAATTTTGGTGCGATTTTTGTGATTTGTACAATTTGATGAACACTCCTACTTATACTTGTAGAGTGACCATCACGCCATAAAACTAGGAGTGTCATAAAGCTAGTTTCAAAAAATGAACAAATCCACACACGACCATATAAGTTCAATGCTATTTTAGTGTTTATTTGGTGGAGTCAACCTTATGACACTCCTAGTCATATTAGTACATTCCAAATTAAATTGAATTAAATCCCATCAAGATTCTTGCAATTCAGTGGTATAATATGTTTTTCTTTATTAGGAGAACCTAGCTTGTAACCGGTGCTAACCACGGAAACATTAAACAATAATAATTAATAAAAAAAGGTTCAAGAATTTTGCCAATATTTTGCAAGATTATATAAATTATAATTTAGGGGTAATTGTAGTAAACCTAACTGTGGTTTGGTCAGAAATGATTTTGTATACCTGTGATTTGAAAAATGTCACTTTGCAAGTTTGCTCCATTAGGATTTCATAACTCGCCTCATCACTTTTCCGTTTAAACATAAGCAACATAACAAAACCAATGAAAACAACATCAAAATGTGATATTTGTAAAAATTGTTTTACTTTTTTCTGAAGAACTTCGATGGAACAACTAATTTCAACATAAGAACACTAACCTTTAACCGAAAAAAAAAAAAGAAAAAAGAAAAAAAGAAAAAAAGAAAATGGAGAACCTTGTTGTTAAGATATATTACCTGCAAATAAGAAAAGGCACTGCCCATACATCCAGCAAAGCAACCCTTGTCTATTTCTAATTTTCTACTAATATATGCTAGTATGTTTTTCAATTATTTTTTTTAATCCAAAAAAATTTCCCTTCGCTTAAGACGTGATTGTGATCCATTATCTTCGTTTCATGCCTCCCAAACATGTAGTGGCAGAAGGCAATTCTATAGGGTTTAGATGGTATTTTGGAAAGTGGGACCTGTGGTTGGATCAACTTGGTTTGATGTTGAAATGGTGGCCATGGTGGTGAAGTAGCAGATTGGGGGTTTGGGAAATAGATCAGCTCTAGAGTTTGGTTACTAGAGGTTTGGATCTCGCTTTTGGTAGGTCACATTGTGGCAGATTTGGTGATTGTGTGGGTTCTGGGTTGTTGTTTGGCTTTGAAAATTTCACTTCGCTTCTACTATACCTCGCAAATAAATTTCTTAGTTCATGCAAAAAATATATATAAGGAAGAAGACGAAGAACACAAGCCTTTAGGCTTTCAGCCATTGGGTTCTATTTGGGTGAAAGAGTTAGAGATAGAAACACCCTCAAAGAAGACAATAAACCCAAATTGAATTTTGAGTTTTTTTGTAATCTTTTCTTCACGATTTAATATAAATGAGAGTTCCTTATAATTTTTTTTAAAAAAAATCCTAGAGTTTCTACGTTACAAACTTATAAATAACTTATGGCCTTTTTGGATGGAGGGGGGAAGGAGGGGGAGTAGAGGGGAGTAGAGTAGTATTGGTTAAAAATAAGCTAATTTTGTGCTAAATCTACTTTACTCTACTCTACTCCCCCTCCCTCCCTCTCAATCCAAACGGACCATTAGAGTCCTAAGACAACATTAGCTTAAAGTTTTTATAGCAAGTATAAGGTGTTTTTTGCTATTGATTATGGAATATTTATTATGATTGTTCTTAAATTTTACAAAATCGAACTTTTTGATCTTTATTTATTTATTTATTTTTTTTTGTGTTTTTTATGTTTTGAGAGGATAGATACATAAAAGGGGTACAAAAATATGTATTTACCCTTGTTTTTAACAGAAGTGAGTTATGATAGACAAACAGAGCTTACCTCAAGTATTTTTTAAACCACGGATAGACAAAGTGATCTCGAGTCAAATCACAGATAGGTTTACTGCAATTACCCCTACAATCTATTATTATTGTTATTCTTCTTGAAAAAGGTATCGATTATTATTAATAATATTCTTTTATATATATATATATGTATGTATTAATAGGCAAAGTTTAGAGAAAATCCAATTAGATTTTACAATTGAAGTATAATTTTGTGTCATGTGTCCTAAATTATTTATTTTTAGAGAGAGTTTTATTTCTTAAGTTTGGAGTTAAATGTGAGACCATATCATAAATATTCATCCAAGTGAGTTATTGCGTACAAAAACCAAAGAGTCTAGAATTAATGAATATAATTTTTTTTTTTAAATGGACAATTTACATATTCTACCTATTAATATTCTTACAAGACTTTTTAAAGAGTTAAAAAAATATATAAGAATGACTATTAATAATATTTAAATTATGTATGTAAGAATTATACTATGTATCTTAATGTATATCTTTTAAGTATATCCATGCATATGCATGGGGTTACAAGTTAGTTTGTATAATGAATATGACACTATGAAACTTTATGATTGTCAACCATCTTTTTTTTTATTTAAGAAATTGACGTAATTAAAAATTTTAGTTATTAATTGGAATTAAAAAAAAAAATTGAAATCAACATTTAGAATCTACCAACTTGCTTGCTTTTTAATAAATGCATGTCTTTCAATTTTGCATGAACTTTGTAATGTTAACTAGCATCATCACACACGCTTCGCATATGTGATAAGACTTTTTATTTATTTATTAATTTCATAATTTTTCATTCATCACAATTTGAGATTTACACATTTTCCCACTAATATTATGCATTTGGAATTACTAATACAGCTAGGAGTGTCATAAAGCTAGCTTCAAAAAATGAATAAATCCACACACAACCATATGAGTTCAATGCTATTTTAGTGTTTATTTTGTGGAGTTGACCTCATGACACTCCTAGTCATATTAGTAGTTCTAAATGCATCATATTAATGGGAAAATGTATAAACCTCAAATTGAGATGAATAAAAAATTATGATATTAGACCCAAAAAAAAAAAAAAATCCTTATTGCATGCGCAAAGCGCATATATGAGGCTAGTAATACTTAAAAGTGAACATATTATAAATTTTCAAAATAAATTTTTTATGAGGAAATGAATACACGTGCTAATAACTGAAAGGGAGTGAAAGATTTAAAGGTAATACCAATTTTGCAATAATTTATGTGTAGTATATCTGAAACTATCCATCATAATGAGAGAGATATGAACTTTTTGTTTTTTTTTTTGAGAACAAAAGGATTCAATCATTCATTGATATGTAGAAAATCATGGTTCAAAGCATCTACAGCAGATGGTGGTGCATCTTCTAACCAATACATTTCATCAATAATATTCCTAGCAAATCTAACTAATGAATGAGCCACCATATTTCCTCCTCTTTTCACAAAGCTAATAGAAGCATATTGCAGTATAGAAATATAGCAACGTATGTCCTCAAAAATATGGCCTAGCAAAGAACTACTAGCTCTGCTAGTGCTTTCATCACATTCGAATTATCCCTTTCAATCACAAGCTCTGAAAAGCCAGCTTCCATGAAAAATTCTAGTGCTTTTCGACATGCCAAGGCTTCTGCTTCCTCGCTATTGTTCATGTAGGGTCCTTTAACAGACACTCTTGCCATCACCCCACCCGCTGAATTTCTGATTATTGCTCCAAAGCCAAAATAGTTCAGGTTTGAGAGTACTGTTGCATCAAAAATTAATTTGTAAAAATCTTGTGGTAGAGGCTACCAAATGCTTTTGCTTGGGGCCGCGCCTGTAACCACTAGACTTTCTTGTGCCTTGTATTCCTCTTGAAATTCCGCTGCTCTGTTATTCAGCCATTATGGATCTCATTTGTCCTCCATGCACAACAACATTCCTCTGGTTCCATATGGTCAATGCTTGAACAAGGAAAAGTTCAAGTTTAGTCGCTGATAACCTGTCTAACAAAAACATAAATAATTGCATAAAATCAAATTGATTAGTTGAACATTTCTGTAGCAACGTGAAGCTTCCTACCCAAACATCCTGAGTAGCCCCACAATCCCATATGGCATGAATCGCAATCTCAGGTGCTCTTATGGCATGTATTATCCGAAATAATTTTTTGTTTTGCTAGATTCACACGAGTTGGAAGGATTTCATGGCAGGTTCGCCAACCAAATATCTTCAGTTTGCTAGTTACCCGCATCTTCCATAAAGATCTCCATATCTACTGCTCCCCTGAACCTCTCGAACACTCAGCCCAGCTATCCTTCCTCATCACCTTCCTTGCTAAATGATACCTTGATCAAACTGAATAAGCTTCACTCTTATTATGCAACCACACAATTGAATGCTCCAAATACCTTCGGCTCAGAGGTATTCTATAAATATCCTTAGCATCTTCCCTATTAAAAGTTGCCATGATTAGGGCTGTTTACGGGTCGGTCCGGGTCGAGTTTGTCCCCAACCCGCAATCGACCTAATCAGATCGGGTGAAGAAGTTCCAAACCCACCGCCGATCGCGAAAAGCCATCGGTCCAGTCAGATTGGGCTCGGGTGGACGGCGGTCGGCTTTGATTTTGACCGAAAATACAAAGATCAAACATAAACCCAAAGAACAAAACCAACAATTCAAAAGATCTACAACTACAAACCCAAAGAACAGATCAACAAACCTAAATAACAAATCGACCAACCTAAATAACAAAGAATAGAGAGATCTACAAACCCAAATAATAGAGAATATAGAGATCGAACTTGAGAGCTTGAACATGAGAGATAGAGATAATCATAGATCTGAACTGGTGAGGGCGAGTGGGTGATGGAGGCGAATCGGAGATAGAGACAACCTGGCGACATTGCGGCCAAAGAGTAGAGAGATTGAGTGACTGAGAGTAGAGAGATCGAACCTGAGAGATGGAGACGAAGACGAGCTAGCAACGTTGCAGACGAAGAGCATGTTGGGGTTTATGCCCTAAAATCCAATTTATTGGCATGTCATAAATAATTAAATTGTTTAATTATATGAGACTATCTATAAATGAACTAATGAGACATTATCTTAGTCCATGAGATGTATAGTATGTGATTTATGTGAAAAGTCACAGAAGATATAAATCACAAGTTCTTTGTAAATTCAGAATTTTAGTTCGTAATCGGTGATAAAATTGGGCGTTTCATCTGCGAAGACTATAACATATCAACTACAATGATTTTTCTTGATCATGGAAGTGGAGACTTCTAGTTGATATGTTGATATGTTTTAAGAGTTAAGACATATTGAACTGGATCGCTGTGAGATTTATTATTCTCCTAACGACTATCAAATGAATAATAAATTTCACGACTTCTATTTACATGAACTCTAAATCTTGAGAGAATAATGGACTTGATTATGAGATGTAGGTTGTTTTGATATATCAGGAGTGAGATCTATAAGTCACGGTCAAAACCTCAGTATGTTGGGCAGCCGCATTTAGTGTTGATGGAACATATATTCTCAAGATGGAATTCATAATTTCTTAACGGAGATATAAAATATTCCCTTGAGATAAGTTTAATGGGTTTGGTTATTCAGAGTGTTGGGCCTAACCACTTTAGTAAGGAGTTACTAAAATATATATTTATGAAATTGGATTCCATAAATATATGATGAATAATGTAAAGGATTAAACTGGGTACTCAAGAATTAAGATGTAGTAATTTTCAAAGTGGCAGTCTACATTCATGACTTTGTATTACTATGAATATTTTAATGAAGGGGTTGCATGTATAATAAAGTCTTAGAATATAATTTATAGATAAGGCCTAGAGTGCAACTATATTTATAGAGTGGTATTAAATATAATTAATGGTAACTTTGGACTTGTCAAGAGTTGACAGAAAAGCTCAAGGCCCATTGGAGCTAGTGTCTTATTGGTCCCTTTTGGTCCCACTCCAAGCTACATACTAGAGCCCAATTGGAATGACCCAAAAGGTTAGCCCAATTAGATAATCAGTTGTATATAAGGAGAGAAACATACAGAATTTCATTAAGGCTTTCATATGAGATTTTCATAAGGTTTTTCATTAAGATCATACAAAGAATGAAATTGTTTGTATGTGAGTGTTGGACACCCTTTATTCTCTCCTTGGAAACTGATTGGGAGACCACACATCTTGGGCATCAAGTGGAATTAGAGTGAAGATTAAAAGTCTTCCTAAGAATTTTTGATTTTCGGTTTTGAATTTCACCGCACCAAGGTACGCTTTCTTGTTCTTAAATTCTGAAACTTACATAGTACATGTTATCAATTGCGAATGAAGTAGATCTGTTAATTTTCCGCTGCGTATGTTTTGTATGCGATACAAATATGTATTTTTCCAATAGAGCAAAAATAGACAATGAAAAGGTAGAGATCGACGACGACGAGCAAAGATCAGCGACGAGCAGAGATCAGCGAAGAGTAAAGATCGACGAAGAGCAGAAAGATCGTTAAAGGAGAGAGTGAGAGTAGAAGAACTGAGTCTAAGGTCTGAGGGTGAGTTCTGAAAATCCTTTTAACCCATTTATAGTTCGGTTGGGTCGAGTGGCTCGAGTTTTGGAAGAAGAGACCTGCCACCGACTCGCCGGAATCGGTTTTGGAAAGCAAGGACCCGCCGCCGACTGGCTAAGTAGTCGGATCGGGCGGTGGATGGTTCAGATCCGGTTGGTTTGACCGGGTGGGTCAGTTCTGCAGGTTGTTTGGACAGCCCTAGCCATGATTGTGTCTCACCTCCACCAGTGTAGATCCGAATTAATAAGATCGGGTACCATCCAAACCTCCCCTTCCTCATGTACAGGATGTAAGATTTTATTTGATGGATAATTTAGAATCCATTTATCCGTACTCACCTTAATAGATTCTCCATTCCCCACTCTCTAACAACAACCACTCCTCAAAATTGGCATGACTGACATAATGCTTTTCTAGACCTAAGAGCTATTAGGTGAATCAATCGCGTTTAAGAAATGTCACCGAGGGAAGTATCCAGCTTTGAAGCATCTGACAAGAAGGGATTCATGGTCCTACATCATTCTCCACCCTTGTTTGGCTAGTATGGCAAGGTTGAAAAACCTCAAATCACGAAAACCCATTCCCCCTTCATTCTTTGGCTAAGATAAGCTATCACAACTCTTCTAGTGAATCTTACTTTCATCTCCAACTTGACCCCACCAAAATTTAGCACACAATGCGTTTAGTTCATTACACAATTTCACTGGCAATTGAAACACCCCCATAGTATAAGTGGGGATGGATTGGGCTATTGCCTTTATGAGCACTTCCCTTCCCCACCTTGGACAACATCATACCTTTCCATCCTTGTAATTTTTTCCAAACTCGATCCTTTAGAAAGGAAAAAGTTTGGTATTTAGCCCGTCCGACCAGGGTAGGTTAACCCAAATATGATTCAATATGCTCCACCTCTTTCACCCCTAAAACTGACAAAATTCTTGTTCTTTGGCTGCCTTGGGTGTTTCTACTAAAGTACACTGATGATTTTTCCATATTGATTCATTGGCCCGATGCATTAGCATATGTCTGCAAAACCTCATTGATCACCTCAACCTCCCTAAGTGTAGCTCGGCAAAATAGAATGGAGTCATCAGCAAACATTAAGTTTGAAATTGTTGGCACCCTTTTGCATGTAGAAACACCATTAATGCGTCCATCTAGCTTTGCCTTAGCTAATAATGAAGTAAAACTCTCTGCACATAGAAGGAACAAATATGGTGAAAGTGGATCACCATGCGGATTCCTCTAGATGGTTGGATGTTGCCATAGGGTTTCCCATTGATGAGAATGGAAAAAGAAGGCGTGGTTACACACCCCATCACCAAATTAATCCATGTTTCTAGAAAACCCAACATGGCCATTAAGCTTTGCAAGAAAGGTCATTCAACTCGGTCATAGGCCTTACTGATATCAAGCTTTAATGCAAGTGATCCTTTTTTTCCTTTTTTTTTTTTTTAGAGAATGCATAGTGTGCAAAATTTCATAAGCCACCAATACATTGTCAATGATGAGGCGCCCTGGAACGAATACACTTTGAGTAGAAGAGATAATATTTGGGAGGATCTGTTTCAACCTGTTAGCCAATACTTTGAAAATAATCTTATAAATAACATTACATAAACTAATAGGCCGGAAATCTGACATTTTCTCAGGTGACTTTACTTTAGGGATTAGCACAATATTAGTATGGTTAACATCAGGAACTATGATACCAGAATTCAGATAATCCAAAACAGCATTAACTACATTGTCACCCACTATGTTGGGTTAAGATAGCTTATGTAACGTCCCAGTCACCAAAAAAAAAAAAAAGTAGAAAAGTCAGATTTTTATGGGTCTCACGTGCTCCCACCTACCCCACCCTTCCCCACCACTCATTTTTCACTCTATCTCTTTATCTCTTTGACCGGCTGAAGCTCCTCACCTCACCTTTCTTTCTTTTTCTTCTTTTTCATTTTCTGTCTAACACTCCTCTCCACTGCCTCACACTCTCCCACCGGTACCTCCATGCCACCATCTCCACCATCATTTTTTCTGGCAATGTCACCGGAAAATCTTTAGGAACCTCTAAGCACCTTCACATCTTTTATTTGAGGTAAATATTTCTAATCTTTTTGGTGGGTTTATATGCTTTTACTTGAGATTATTTAGTCTAAGATTTGATAATGATATCCATGTGATTTATGAGCATTGGAAGTGATATTTATGCGTTTATATGTATGGGTTTTGTATTGGTGGAATTATTTGATGAGTGGGTTTATAGTTTATGTTAATGATGACTATCTAAGGTTTATTTATGGTGGAAAATTTAGGGGTTTTGAGTTATAACATGTGATAGTTGGTAAATCTAATTTTTCCATTGCTATTGGGTTTATTTAAAGTTAGTTGAAGTTTTAAATTTCTTGTCTTGGAGGATATTTTGATTTTGCTTACATGGGTCTCTTGATGATGTTGTGTAAATCTTATGGAGGCTAGTCATAATGTTGGAGATGATATTGAATGGGTTAACTTTATAAATTGGAGTCTATGCCTTGTGAATTAATTTGTTGAGAAACTTTGGAAGAGGAATATGTTATTGACAAGGTTAAATACTAGGCTTGCCTAATTAAGTGTTTATTTGGCAATTCCTAAATTGTAGCTAGATACAATTTCAAGCTCTATGCTTATTGTGATAGGTTTACTTTAAATTGTTTAGGTTCTAGCTAATCTCCTTGGAGCTTGGAGAATTAGGCTTTTGTGGTTGCAAGGTAAGTAGCTTTTTAATGGGATTTTTAGAAAATAGCCATGTTTTATAAATGTTTTTTTTGGGTCAAACACATTTTGGAAAATGATATATGGATATATGTTTTCTTAAAAGTATTGTGTTGTGACCCTATTATATATTATTATATATGAAAAATGCATCATATTTGGTATTGCATTTGGGGAAATGCATGAATTGTTGATATGGAAAAATAAGCATCTTTTATTTAATCTTTGATAAGGAAATCTTGGAATTTATGGTATATTAAAAAATTTAAAGATGCTTATTTTATCTTATTATGTGGGAAATTGATAGAAAATCTCTTGACAAGAATGAAGTTGAAAACCTTATAAACTTTGTAGAAGTTAGATTATTTAAGGTATTCTGAAACTACCTGAATATAAATTATGTGTTTCAAAGTAATGTAACCTATGAGCTTTATGTGGTTTTAACACTATGCCATGTGTGATTTCCTGGTGATCACCCCGATTTGGTCTCTGTAGTCTTTGCGACAATGGAATCAAATCCAGGTCAATGCCCTTTCACTTTGGATGATGCGTTCTTCCCTGCTGCCCATGGGGGGAAGAGGTTCCTTGATTGTGTGTGGGTGAGACTGCTGTCCATGGGGCCAAGAGACCACATGCAAAAGAGGTCCTATTTGACGCACTCTCTCTACTACCCATGGGGGGAGAGACAAACTTTGAGGGTATAGGTGAGGCTGCTGTCCATGGGGCCAAGAGTCTACATACCAGAGAGGACAATATCATGCCAGTTGTGAATGGGTGGATCCCCTGACCGATCTATGTGGTAGTGTGGTACATTTGTGATAATTTACCTTATGTTATATATTATGACTTTGGAAATTATATTATTAGTGCTCACAGATTATTGTATATAGTTTCATGATATTATTTTGAGAAACTTTGTGTTTCATCATTTAATCATTCTTGTCACATTATTATTGAAAATGATCTTACCGGACTCAGTTAGAAATTTCCCAAACTAAAACATGTTTTGTAAACTGTTCATTATCATGAAACTTGCATTTCCCCCACCCCCATTAATTATAATACTTACTGGGCATTAGCTCATCCTACCCTCTAACAGTTTTTCAGATTTATTAGCTATACCTTGGGTATGGAGTTTACTTCTTTGGTGATGATTAGAGTGCTATGTTAAATTTGGAGACTTTTGCTATAAATGGTTGGTGACTCGATCTTGCTATGTTCAACGAGACCTTAATTAATTCTATTAGAGGTGGGTCGCTTGAGGTTTGTTAGCGTTTGACGTGGTAGGCCTAGACTCGATGTTAAGGTCCTTATTCTTGATAAGATTGTGACTTTGTGTAATTTAATCAGAGTTTTGTAATATATTCATGTATTATGTGGAGGCATATGATTTTTAGTTATTGTTCGTAATTGTGTTATAGAGCTCTGACTTGTAATGTGGAGATTTTAATATGGTTGTATATTCTTATCCTTTGGAAGAGAAAGGAAAATAAAGATCTCCTATAGTTTGATTTGTCAAAAAGGAAAAATCTACAGGTACCCTTCAGATGTACTTCTCATGCTTTGGACCCCTTTGGGTTTGAGGCGTGACAGCTTAACCCCGGTTAATTAATTCAATTACCCAAGTTGATTAATTAAGTTCAATTGCATGCAAATCATGAAGGCACCAACAAATCACCAAAAATACTAAGTGCAGCGAAAAATAAATTAGACACGGTGATTTGTTGACAAATGAGAAAAGTCTTGCAAGGCAAAAACCCAACCGGGTGATTTTAAGGTCACCATTCCCAAGAATCCACTAATCAACAATCAAGCGGTTACAAGTATAAGGAATCTTACCAACTACCCTAGCCTATCCCAAAATACCAACCCACAATTGAACCTTCGCTCCAATACCCAATTGGACTTAATCTTGTAGTAGCCTTCTTTCCCTTTGATGCATAAACCTCCAATTTGTGACTAACCCTTTACATGGATCCCAATATGTGACTAACTCTAGCAACTTGAACAGATGTTATTGGCTGCAAAGTTTTTCACTTTAACAATAATGAAGATTTAGAAGCACTTGGTTACAAAACTCTATGGCATACAAATGCAGTAGCTTCACATAGAGAAAATAAGTCTTTTGGTCTTTGTATCTGTGTGTGACGGCTTTTAAAATAAGCCTTATATATGTCAAGGGTTGTGAGAAAAGAAACCATAAACAATTACACAAGCCTAGGCCGAATTTAAGATCTGGAAAACTGAAAATCGTAAATCTCGATAGATCGAGCTGCTGTCGAGCTATCAATTGAGCTTCACATTAAGTCTTGATTGCAGGCATCTGTCGAGCTATTTGTCGAGACTTAATGAACAGCTTTTCTTCACTTATTTCTTGGACCAATTTTCATGTCTTTAATACTTGACTTGAACAACATGTTTCTTAAAGTACTAAACCCATCTTAGATTTACCCAATTACAAGTAAAGTGCATTTTGTCAAAAGATTAACCAATTACAATAAAATATGACCTTAACAATCTCCACCTTTGGAAATCCGTGACAAAACCACATGCAACAATTATGAGAGAAGTCTAACACAACTATCCCATAACTTACATAAGTACATAAGTCTAACCCTACTACAAACTCTTGAAAAACTTTGCAAAAAGAGAGATCATGGCATGGTAGACTTGCAACCTATCTTAACTGAAACACATAAACAAGATTCATCAAGGCATCAAGTGTGAAACATAGACAAGTTGTATACAAGAAACATGTGCATAAAGAGAGAAAAGAAACAACACATGTGAGACAAAGGTGAAGAAAAGAACATACATCATCATATATCATCATATATTAAAAGAATACAGTGTATGTAAAAAGTGGTCACAAGACCATGGTACATGTAGAGAGAAACAATACAACAAAACCTCACTACATCCCTCAAAACACACTCTCCCCCTAACTAGTCCATCCCTATGCTAGCGCTCCCCCTAACAAAAAAGACTACTCTCATATACAAAACTACTTCCCCTTTTTGTCATGAGTGAAAAATGGTGAATCACTAAGAGGCAATCATCTCATCATTGGTCTCGGAGCAAGAAACATCATCACCATCATCATCTTCACCATCCAAAGATGACTCTGCTGGCTTGGGTGAGGGAGAGGGAGCAAAACCACTAAGGCGAGACTGACGGCGAGCAATGTGACTGTTGGGATTTATGCCCTAAAATCCAATTTATTGGCATGTCATAAATAATTAAATTGTTTAATTATATGAGACTATTTATAAATAAACTAATAGGACATTATCTTAGTCCATGAGATGCATAGTATGTGATTTATGTGATTTAGTCACAGAAGATATAAATCACAAGTTCTTTGTAAACTCAGAATTTTAGTTCGTAGTCGGTGATGAAATTGGGCGTTTCATCTGCGAAGACTATAACATATCAACTACGATGATTTGTCTTGATCATGGAAGTGGAGACTTTTAGTTGGTATGTTGATATGTTTTAAGAGTTAAGACATATTGAATTGGACCGTTGTGAGATTTATTATTCTCCTAACGACTGTCAAATGAATAATAAATCTCACGACTTCTATTTACATGAACTCTAAATCCTGAGAGAATAATGGACCTGATCATGAGATGTAGGTTGCTTTGATATATCAGAAGTGAGATCTATAAGTCACGATCAAAACCTCAGTATGTTGGGCAGTCGCATTTAGTGTTGATGGAACATATATTCTCAAGATGGAATTCATAATCTCTTAACGGAGATATAAAATATTCCATTGAGATAAGTTTAATGGGTTTGGTTATTTAGAGTGTTGGGCCCAACCACTTTAGTAAGGAGTTACTAAAGTATATATATTTGTGAAATTGGATTTCATAAATATATATTGAATAACATAAAGGATTAAACCGGGTACTCAAGGATTAAGATGTAGTAATCTTCAAAGTGGCAGTCTATTTCATGACTTTGTATTACTACGAATATTTTAATGAAGGGGTTGCATGTACAATAAAGTCTTGGGATATAATTTATAGATAAAGTTTAGAGTGCAACTATATTTATATAATGGTATTAAATATAGTTAATGGTAATTTTGGACTTGTCAAGAGTTGACAGAAAAGCCCAAGGCCCATTGGAGCTAGCGTCTTATTGGTCCTTTTTGGTCCCACTCCAAGCCACATACTAGAGCCCAATTGGAATGACCCAAAAGGCTAGCCCAATTAGATAATCAGTTGTATATAAGGAGAGAAACATACAGAGTTTAATTAATGCTTTTTTATGAGAATTTTCATTAAGTCTTTTCATAAGAATTCTCATGAGAGAATGAAATGGTTAGTATGTGAGTGTTCGACACTCTTTATTCTCTCCTTGGAAACTGATTGAGAGACCACACATCTTGGGCATTAAGTGAAATTGGAGTGAAGATTAAAAGTCTTCCCAAGAACTTTTGATCTTCGGTTTTGAATTTCACCACACCAAGGTACGCATTCTTGTTCTCAAATTCTAAAACTTACATAGTACATGTTATCAATTGCGAATGAAGTAGATCCGTTAATTTTTTCGCTGCGTATGTTTTGTATGCGATACAAACATGTATTTTTCCTACAGTGACCAATTCTGGTGTTCATCTGACACATCTCATCAGAAAGATGGTTAAGACGACTACCAAAATCAGCATGCATGTGCTAAAGCTACTTCATGATGTCAGCGAGAGAGACATCTGCCCTAGAGGAGGAAGAAAGGGCAGATGAGGAAGAGGGTTGAGAGGTAGGAGTTGCAGGGGCTACATCTGTCGTCTTCACCCGAGGCCACTTTGCAGCAAGCTGTGCTACACTCTTTCGGATAGACTCCTTACTTATGGCACCCATGACATGGAAGAGAGGATAAGGAGGAATAGTGACGTGCATGTGTGTGAGGATGCGTGTGATAGCCGAAGGAAAGATGAGCTTATCACGTGTAGTAGTGTCCTGATAGCTGTCTAGAATAGATACTATTATGTGTGATGGAAAGTCTATAGAGAGACCTTCCATGAAAGATAGAAGGAAACGAGCATGAGGCTCGGTGATAGTGTTATAGTGTGACCGTGGAGTGAATACAAATGTCATCACCATATTAAGGATCTGTGGACCCTTAGCAAACTCGGTCGTGGAGAAATTTAGGGTACCTCTCCACAACATGGCCTTCTCACAGAAGAGTGAGGCCAATTAGTCTTTAGAGATAGAAGAGAGATGATGATGACTAGGGTAATCCGGAAGATCCACCCTAGGGACACGTAGTACCTCGGAAGTGAGCTCCGTGGTAACTATGATACGTGTACCTCGGAATACCATAGTAAACCTAGGTATAGAGGTATCGATAGCATGCATGTTAGAGTAGAACTCTTGTATGAACACGTTGGGACACCTTGAGGGTTTCTCACAAAGATAAGCCCATCCCTGAGAGCTAAACGCACCGGGTAGAGGAGTGTCTAGGAAGTCAGATAGAATGACCTGGCGTTCCGAATGAATTGCCTGATCAAAGAAGTTCTCAAAGAAGTCATCGCATGCCTTCTCATCATAGAACTGAATAGAATTAGAGGGAAAAGAAAAAGAAGAAGAACCACGACGAATCGGGTTTTTAGACGGAACAAATTTTTTTAGGTGTCATGATAAAGAGATTAAACAAGAGAGAGAGAGAGAGAAGAAAGACACAGAGTCACAACAGACGGTAAGGCACAGGAAAGAAGAAAAAAAAAGTGCAATGCATGATAATGCATGAACATGTTACGTGCTAAAGAAAATTGCATCATGGGTAGAAAGCCAATCCAACCTAATAGCACTCACAAGATATAAGCAATCACACAATCCTAGAATGCATGAAACATTGTTATAATGAACATAGAATGCAATGCATGAGCATGTGAGATCAAATTAACAAAATCCATCCCAAAAATTTTGACAAAAACACAAAAACCCCAAATTTCCCAAAAGAACTTGAAAGCCTAGGTCTAAATGCATGAAATGCATGAAGAAAGAGAAAAAAGAGAGATCAAGAACACTTACCAAGCGAAAGAGGCTTGGATTAGGCCAAAAATGAAGAGGGAAGAAGAATTTTGGAGAGAAAAAGGGTTTTGGGTCGAGAGAGAAAAGAGAGAGATCGAGATATTTGAAATGGTTCAAAACTGGGTTGGACCTCAGAAGTATTTATAGAAAACACAGCTCGATAGATCGAAAATGTATTGAGCTTCTATCGAGAACAAAATCTTGATAGATCGAGAGGTATCGAGGAGGTGTCGACGGCTAAAAATCTTGATAGATAGAAGAAGGTATCGAGCATCTATTGAGCGAATAGAGACTCCAAAGAATTTGGCTCGATTGATCGAGATATTTGTCGAGAGGTATCGAGAACAAGCCTAGAAATCTCGATAGAAAAGGCATGTATTGAGAGGTATCAAGCAGCTATCGAGGAGGTGTTGAGTTGCTATCGAGATGCTTGAAAAGAGATTTTCAAGGAGGAGAAGCAACACAAGATGAATGCAAACAAGATACACACCAAAATAAGCAATCAAAGAGCAAATTAAACATAAAAACACAACCATTAACTCTAGATGCAAAGCATTCCTAGATGAAAACAAGCTAAACAAGTCTAAAGAAATTTTATTTCAAGACAATTTTAGACAGATTAGAGAGCATATACTATCACATGTATTCCTTGTGATGGCCAAATCACATTATACTTATACAATAGTAACAAAAGTAGCAAAGAGTATGCGTGTTGTGTGTGAAACTTTTGCAAGAGTGCATAAGTACATCATTATATGAAAAGTAATGATATAGGAGGATCAAATACATTCACACACAATCATAACTGTTTGATGGGGACTATCACCTTCGAGGTACATCATTTAACTCCCATATCTCCTAGAAACACGCTTGCAACCATATTAAAAGCATTTTTGATTTTTTTTGCTTTTCATGTTCTTTGCATATTTTTCTTTTAAGCATATCATGCATGGGCATATAAGAGAGAAAAGAAGGTACCCAATTATGTAAGCTTGAACATCCTTATTTTATTGTGCAAATGCTACACCTTACCGAGCACGGCTTTTATGAATTGCATACAGATTTTTATGATTGACGAGTTTTAGTGGTGAGATGGTTATTTATGCCTTTCTCTTAGGATTTTCTAGTCCTTCTCATCAAAAAGAGTGATTTAAGATATGAAAGATAAGAGATCAACCAAATCATACAAATCACATAAAAGAGCCACAAAGCTCACATTACTTAGTTATCCATGAAAATGCTCATCTAAGCTACATGTGATACAAAGTTGAGAAACTTTGTTTCAAAGGCCATCCAAGGTACACAAGTACCAATATACACAAACACACACTGTTTTTGTATTTTTCTGGTTTTTCCTTTTTTTTTTTTTTGGTTATTAAAAAAAAACTTAAAACAAAGCAAAAACAAACAAACAAAGCATCAAAACTAGACTGACTCAAACCACACTAGTGAACCATGCAAGAGATCAAAAAAGAGAAGAAATCACTTATAATCTTTTTCCTTCCAGATGGGAGGCTTGGATGGGGATCCTTTCTTTGGCATGAACCGTTGTTCAGATGGATAAGGAGGAGAGTTGAACCCAATGAAGTTTAAAAGAAGCATGACCGCCTTAAGAAGTTCTCCAAGAGGGGCTAAAGAAAGTTGGAGTTGATTTTGGCTCCCCAGAGATGACACATTATTGCTTTGTTGAGTGGCTAACCACTTATAGCAATTTGGATGAGTGTGCCCAGATGCTCCACAGAAGTGAGACTTCTTTGGTTGAGACTTCTTGTTGGTGGAGCGATGATTATTTTGCTTCGTTTCTTTCTTGCCAACCTTAAGGGGTGCTCCTAGAATGAATTTTCCTTTATCACTCCTATCCTCACTCACATTTTCAGTTTTAGGCTCAGTTACCTCAGAGTTATCATTATTAGCAAGTGGAACAAAAATAACTCTATTTAAAACATTGGAAGAGGTACTACAAGAGGAGAGAGAGTGATCATACCCGAGACCTGTTTTGTCAGATGTAGACTTCTGGAAGTTTAGCATTTCATCCAGCTTGGAACTTGAAGTCCTTTCCAGTTGTGCTCTATCCTAAAACAGTTCAGCATCCAATTTCTTGGTCTTTTCAACAAGAAGATTGTTCTCAAATCTCAGTGCTCCAATGGTCTGATTAGCTTCATCAACCTTGGTGGAGAGTTCCCCACGTTCCAACTCCACTTCATTGAGCTTTCTCGTGACCAGCTTGTATAGCTTCTTGTGCTTTTCAGAGACCTTGTACAACTTGGTGATGTAAGATTTTAACTTGGTATCCTCATCATCAGACGACTCATCCTTATCATCATTCTTAGTCTTCAAGGCCATGTTTTTGCCTTTGCCACCCTTGCCAACCCTTGCTAAACCTAGTTCATAGGTTTGTAAGTTTCCTATCAGCTCTGTCAAAGGAATAGAGTCGGGATCCTTTGATTCTTCGATGGCAGTGATCTTGGCATGGAATCTCTCTGGAAGAGACTTGAGGATCTTCCTAACAATCTTGGGCTTCGGAATTTGTTCTCCAAGATTGAAGGCTGAATTTACTATGTCCTTGAGCTTGGCATAGAATTCATCGAATGACTCGTTCTCATCCATCCTTATTTCCTCAAAACTGGTAGTGAGCCTTTGGAGCTTTGAATTTTTAATAGCTTTTATGCCTTCGTAGGTATTCTGAAGAATAGTCCAAGCTTCCTTGGCATTGTCAGTGGAAGAGATCTTCTTGAATTCTTCATTGGTCACAGCGCTAAATAGAGCATTCGGTGCTCTATTGTTAAAGTTTACAGCTTTGATCTTGGTATCATCCCACGTTGCAGGTGGCTCTTTAGGTTTCTTCTAACCTACTTCAACTGCAAACCATAATTTCTCATCTAAAGACTGCAAAAAAACTCTCATGCATACTTTCTAGTATACATAGTTAGTACCATCAAATAAATGAGGAATATTCAGAGATTTTCCATGATTCATAACAGCAGGGGTCAATGGATCACACAACAAAGATTAAAACCTAATCAGAGTGTGCCCGCTCTGATACCACTTGTTGGGTTAAGATAGCTTGACACTAGTTAATTAATTCAATTACCCAAGTTAATTAATTAAGTTCAATTGCATGCAAATCGTATAGGCACCAACAAATCACCAAAAATACTAAGTGCAGCGGAAAATAAATTAGACACGGTGATTTGTTGACAAACGGGGAAAGCCTCGCAAGGCAAAAACCCCACCGGGTGATTTTAAGGTCACCACTCCCAAGAATCCACTAATCAACAATCAAGCGGTTACAAGTATAAAGAATCTTACCAACTACCCTGGTCTATCCCGAAATACCAACTTACAGTTGAACCTTCACTCTAGTACCCAATTAGACTTGATCTTGTAGTAGCCTTCTTTCCCTTTGATGCACAAACCTCTAATTTGTGACTAACCATTTGCCCAGATCCCAGTACGTGACTAACTCCAGCAACTTAAACAGATGTTGTTGGCTGCAAAGTTCTTCATTTCATCAACAATGAAGATCTAGAAGCACTTGATTACAAAACCCTATGGCGTACATACGCAGTAGCTTCACACAGAGAAAATAAGACTCTTGGTCTCTGTATCCGTGTGTGACGGCTCTTAAAATAAGCCTTATATATGTCTAGGGTTGTGAGAAAAGAAACCCTAAACAATTACACAAGCCTAGGCCAAATTTCAGATCTGGAAAACTGAAAATCGTAAATCTCAATAGATCAAGCTGCTATCGAGCTATCTATCGAGCTTCACATTAAGTCTCGATAGCAGGCATCTATCAAGCTATCTGCCAAGATTTAATGAACAACTTTTTTTCACTTGTTTCTTGGACCAATCTTCATGTCTTCAATACTTGACTTGAATAACATGTTTTTTGAAGTACTAAACCCATCTTGGATCTATCTTATTACAAGTAAAGTGCATTTTGTCAAAGAATTAGCCAATTACAATAAAATATGACCCTAACACACTACATGGCAAAATTTTTGGTAAAAAAATGCATTCATATCATTAGGTCCAGGTGCCTTTGTTGGTCCTATTTGGAACAACGTTGCCTTGATTTCATCAGCAGTAAAATCACTGGATAATATCTGTTGCATGTCTGGAGTCATCTTGTGAGGCACTGTGTTGAGACAATCATCAATCTGAGAACATGTACCTGCATTAAACAAACTATCAAAATAATTAGATGCCACTTCAGCTATATCTTCCACCTCCTCCACCCAATTGCCATCATAATTTTTAATTCCCTGTATGTAATTTCTTTGTCTTCGTTGTGATGCTTTAGAGTGATTTTTTTTTGTATTTTTGTCCCCATACTTTAGCCAAGAAATTCTAGATCTTTGAGCCCAAAAAATCTCTTGTTTCAGCAATAAATCATCTAAGGTCTTGCTCATTCCTAAAAATTCAGCTCTCAATTCTTCAGTAATCTCCTTTGTATTTAACTTCTCTAATTTTTTTTTTTTTTTAAAGTTGCTTGATCTCTTCTGTATTCAGATTGGATTTAGAAGATCCCTAAGCCCTCAACTCCTCACCACAAGTCTTTATTTTCTGCTTAATCACGTCCAACCCATGCTTGCCACTCTAACTAGTAGCCCATGTTTTCCTAACCACATCTTCACAATCCTCCCATAACAACCAAGCTTCTTCAAATTTAAAGCCTTTTCGACCCTGTGATCTCCTCTTCCCATAGTGCTCTGTTTGAAGAACAATAGGAAAATGATCGAAGCATGAGGAGATAGGTGAGTTATGGAACTAAGCTGAAATTTATCTCTCCACTCCTTTGTTGCTACTGCTCTATCTAGCTGGAGTTTTGTGTTTGCATCACCAGGTCTGTTATTGTTTAGGTATACGGACAGCCCTTAAACCCCAAATCTTCAAACTGACAAGTCTCCAATGCATCATGGAATGAATCAATTTGGCTCATTTGGGGTGGTCATTTGCTAAGCTTCTCAGAATACTGAAGTATGGCGTTGAAATCTCCAATACACATCCAAGGGCCCTCCCACAAATGATTTGAGATGGCGTAGTAATTCCTAAGACTTATGTCATTGAGTCGCTTCTGGCTAGCCATAGAAGTATGTTAGCCACCATTCAAACCCATCCTCCTCTTTTACTTTCACAAGAATATGATTAGCTGTGAAATTTATTAAATCTATCAACACTTCATTCTTCCATATTAAAGCCAATCCTCCACTCATATCAAGTTTTTTGACAATGATCTTATTTGGGAAAGGTAACTCACCATATAGTCTTTCAAAGCCTTCTCTATCTAACCGTGTTTCCATAAGAAAACACACATTGGGAGCTTGTTCTCTCATAACTTTGCGAAGGCTACGACCTGTCCAAGGGTTCCTAAGCCCTTGGCAGTTCCAGCATAGAAGCCTTATTGCCCCCGGCAAGGGTGACCATCCACCCTCACCGATACATCATCAGAACTTGGAACCACTTTCTCACGTTTTGCTCTCTGTGCTTCTTCCTCTTCACACGGTGTGGACAGGTTAGTGTTATGTGTATTAACTCTTTTTTTCAGAAGTGGACCATCAGATGTCCTAGCAATACTTCCAAGCCCATAATCCATCCTCATGATTCTGGTCCAAGTAGACTTTGGCTTAGACAGATTTAGCCCACTCTGTCCGTCAACGTGTATAAAATTTAGTGTCTTAGGATTTGAGTTTGAATTGTCATCATTTTTTTCCACGATTATAGGGATCGAGTTTCCTTTATCAGCATCCTCTACTCCTTTATTCTCGGGACAAATCTGCCGGTTAGTCTATCCCATGATTCTCAGCATGATCATCTCGTTTGGAAAAATCCACACCAAGATTCTCGGGTATCCATGATTCAGTCCTAGGATCCGAAGCACCATCCCGTGGTGGTGATCTCTGGTGGCCACTAGCAACTTTCAACGAATCCCCATATTGGTAATCGACGTCTCCTCCATTTTTTTCAATTGCAAAGTGACTAGCACAATGCCGTAAGTCATGTCCAAGAAGTCCACAAAAGTGACAGAAAATAGGCAGTCTTTCATATTTGAATTTCACCCATGTATGTTCACCATCTGAATCTGCAATAAATCCTCCACGCCTCAATGGTTTTGAGATAGGCAGGGCAACGCAGATCTTCATAAAGTAATTCTAAATATCTTGTCTTCTATGCCTTTCAACGTCTTCCACCATATGTAATCGACTTCCTACTTCAGCTGCTACTTGAGGAGAAACAATATCAAACAGAGCCCCCCAAATCTGAATCCATAGAGAAGCACAGTCAAGTTTAACATTACTCGCAGTCATCCCTTTATGCCATCTCTTAAGCATAAGCAATTGATTATTGAAACTCCAAGGTCCCCCTCTCAAAACTCGGTTTAAGTTGAAATCATTCTGAAACTTGAACTGAAACAGGTTCAATCCAACTTCTAAAATCTATAGGCCAGTATATGTCCCCCATATTGTATGTAGTGTATTCATGGCTGCCCTTTTTTTAAACACCTTGCAAGTCAGAAACTTACCAATTAGACTCAAGTTGCAGCTTTCGATCTCAGGCAATCTACCCTCATCAGATATCGCAATAACTTCTTCCTCTTCAGCCCTTAACTTCATATTCTCCAAACTATCAATCACATCTTCCGCCATAAGGAAAAGAATGAAAAATAAAATAGAAAATTCAGACCCTTAGGGTTTAACTTGAGGGTGGGAGAGACTCGTTTGGAAAATGAGAGAGAAGGCTCCTACGGGAGGAGAGAATTTTTTGAGTTTGTTTCTTCCTAAGCTGACTTTAGTTTTAGATATGAACTTTAATTACCTTCTTTCTTTTACAAACACTACATAGAAGAGAACCACTGTAAAAATGACATTGCTGCCTTCAAATCATACAATTCTATCCAAGTATTAATGTCTTTGACCCATACTTGTCTAATCTACTCATTGCGGTCAAACTGTTGGGATTGGTCTTTATACACCCAAAGGATGAGTACTGAAAAACAACAAAACAAACACGGGAAAATTTGTTTTATTTGCATAGCATAAGTAGATTTGAGACATTTGTAGAATGGTTGACTTTGAGATTTTGTATTAAATGATTAACCAACGGCATCCCACAACATACTTGTTGGTTTTCTGTTTTGAGTGGTTGCCACATTACGCACGTCCTCTTCAGATATTAACAAAATGCTAAAATGGACGACGCTGTCAGTAATGTATAATGATAGAGTAATAGAAAGAAAAGATTTGAGTTCATACCTTATGGATTTTATTTTGGGTGGTGGCCTCCTTGGCTCTTTTGCATTTCCTTAACGACTTAAGATTGGTTTACGGTTTGTTTCCAAATTGTAGAAAATGGAACGCGAGGAGAGGGATGGGTAGGAATCAGAAGAAATTGAAACGCTGGCAATTGCTGGGTGAGTTCAAATTTGTGTGTGTCTAGGGAATATGGGAGAGTTAGTGTGCGTTTGGGAAGAGATTAAAAATGAAAATTATTTCACTATTCAGCTTATTTTTACTACTATTTATGGGCTCCACTGCACTTTTTGGTACTATTCATGGGCCCCATTGTATTATTTCAACTAATTTTTACTTTTATCTACAGTACTTTCAGCAATAATTTTTCAGTTTCAGCAAAATAAGTGGTATCCAAACACAACCTTAGAGTGGTCCTATTTTGTAGGCAATGTTGTACGTGGGAGTAATAAATGTATTTTTATCGGGTTGTCCTTCAGTTTTGTTACAGCTTAACCTAGAGTGTAGGGATATTTTTAAACCAACGAAAATGAGGATCCCAAATAGAAAAAACCACTTAAATAATAGTATAGATAAGAGAGACTAATTTTCCCTAAAAAAAAAAAAGATAAGAGAAACTAATAAGAGAAACAAAGTAACAAACCTTGAATGCTGTTTGGTTTTTAGGAAGAAGTTGAGGAGCCCATTGCATGGATAGATAATTAATCCCTATTGGGTTTTGGTGAACCCAATACAAAAAGCTTCGACTTGAAGCCAATTTGTAATTGGGTTTTTGAGGAAATGAAACAAGATATAGTTGGAGTTGGTAAGCAGCTTAAAAGTTAATAATTTGCATCCATTATAATTTGAGATTATTACAATTTCCAATCACAAAAAAAAAAAAAAAAAAAAAACCTAAGGGTGTGATAAAAAATTATTTTACCTGCAAACACATAATACTTGTGTGGACCAAGAAGAGTAGGCCGGCCCCGAATTGCAAGCCCACTTATCGAACCATCTCAGCCCACTTAGCCAAATTGAGATGGGCCTGACTGAGCATATGAATTGAGTACCCCCTAAGATTGGCCGTGAACAAGGGATAATACCTTGAGGGAATTCGAACAATAACTGGCATCAAGCATAAGTTACTAGGAGGTCTTGTCAGCGGTAGAGGATGGGCCCCCTCTGTTCAGTGATATGATATGGAAGGGCCCATTGATGTAGGGAATATCCTCTCATCATGACAATCCCACTAAGTGGAGGGCATATATAGAGGATGAGAGGAGAGATTTAGGGGTTAGAAAATTTTGGGAAGTGAAACACGAGAGTAGTAAGAAAAAATACATCTTGGGGACTAAGATTTCCTGTTCGGATTTTAGGGTAATGGCTCGGCTATACAATCATCATCTTGGCTAAGCCAGGATCAAGAGAGTTTAATGGACAAAATTATAGCTAAACTCCCTTAGTAACCTCTAGAATCATTTCTTGGACCTCCCATTGTGGGATAAGCCCAACCTAGAGTACAAGTAAATTGGGGGTCTAAGCCCAAAAGCCTAAGGTTGTTGGGAATGGACCACCACAATTGGCGCCGTCTGTAAGAAACTCCCACTATGCTGAAGGTCTAGAGGTGGTGGAGGTAATTACCAGATGGAGGGGCAACACGCAGGCATAGGGTCAGTGGGGTTTGGCAGGAACCGATCTAGGGGCTCATCCCGGGCTCTTAGAAGAGCACAGGAAGGAGCGCCACAGACGTGATGGACATAAGACTCAGGATGACACGCATGCAGTGTCGTCCTAAGGAGAAAGGATGGTCTCATACGTGTCGGAAGGTTTATACCACAGTGAATGAGACAACAAGTAGGAAAGTCTACGAAAGTAGGTTAAGGATTTGGAGTTGGAAGCAAGGAGTAGGCACTGAAGGAGGACCTTAGAGGGTCGTCTCGTGACCATGACTTGGTAGGCGGGTATACAGAGAGGTCGTCTTACTAGAGTCATTCTCAGGTGTTAAGGGACAGATCAAATGAATCCAGGGACAGAAGTTCGGTGTCACCTAGGAAAGAAAAAGTTAGGCGTCAAAACACTGCTACGGATGCCATGAGTCGAGCACTTAGGAGAATAGCCCGGTCACATTTTTCTGAGGAAATAGAGCGTTCCAAAATGCTGAGACACTTTACTTGCCTGCCGTTCACCTGTTACGACGGCAAGACAGACTCGGTAGAGCACCTAAGTCATTTCACCCAATATGTCTCTTTACTCTAGGAATGATGGGCTTTTGTGCATGGTGTTCCTTATACTCTTGGCCCCACGACGATGCGATGGATCAATGGTCTGAGGAAGGGTTCCATCCACAACTTCGGGGAGCTAATCCAGGTGTTTGGGGCTTGCTTTGTGACGTGTAGCTGAGTATTCCACCTATTGATGCCCTGCTATTCATGAAAATGGGGAGTGGGGAGACGCTTCGGTCCTAGACAAACGGATACTAAGAGCTGTATAATGAGATTGGAGGAGGTAATGAATAGGTGACCGTGAGCACTTTTAAATGGGGGCTTTCTTACAAGTTTGAATTAAGGGACTCCTTGACTATGAAGCCCTCCAAGAACATGCATCAGCTGATGAGGCGAATAGAGGAACATAGGAGATTGGAGGACAATAGGTTACAAAGTAAAGGGAAGGCCCTTGTTACGTTTCAGTACCAAAAGGAGCATCGAACTTGGGGCTTTCAACAAAGGCCTAGAAGAGAGGTCAGGGGAAAAACCTTGTTAGCTGAGTAGAAGGGGTGAATATTGCTTTTAAGGAGCCTATACACAAGATCTTAGAGAAGATCAAGAATGAGCCTTATTTCTGCTGGCCTGGTAAAATGAGCGGAGATCCTACTAAGAGGAACCAAAACTTGTACTGCACCTATCATCGGATTAAGGGGTATACCACCAAGCAGTGCAGGATGTTCAAGGATTACTTGGAAGAGTTAGTCAAGGCGGGGCATTTGAGGGAGTATATGATTAGCCAAGGGAGGAGTACTACGTGACAAGAGTTAGAAAGCTGAGGAGGGACAGTGCCATCTCCCTTCGACATCATCGAATTCATACACGCTGCGTCAATCGGGGTCAGTACTAGCCATTGAAGGGGGATACTCAGCATTACTCCCCAACAGGAATATGAGGTAGTGGATCGCCCCCGGACGAAGCTCAAGTCAAGCAAGGAGAAGATAGCTTTCGATGACGACGATCCTTGAAGGAACAACCTAATTACATGATGATGCGCTGGTCGTAACCTTCAGGATCGGGGGGTTCCTCATCAAAAGAGTTATGATCGATCAGGGTAGTGGGGCAGAGATCATGTACCCCGATCTATATAAGGGTTGGGTTTAAAAGATGAGGACCTCACTAAGTGTGATACACCATTAGTAGGATTTGATGGGAAGATGGTGATGCCTGCAGGGCAGATTAAGCTCCTTATGGTAATGGAAAGAAAGGAGGTGATGGTGAATTTCATAGTGGTTCACGCTTTCTCACCGTACACGGCGATCTTGGCGCGACCATGGATCCATGCCATCAGGGCCGTGCCATCCACGTTACACCTGAAGGTGAAGTTCCCCACCGAGCAAGGAATAATAGTAGTAAGGGGTAATCAAAGTGTAGCTCGACAATGCCTGGTGGTTGTGATCAACCATGAGATCAAGTAGGAGCAGATAGAGTCGAACCCATTATAGCAATTACAGAGCCCTGAAGATTCCAATGGGGCTGACAGTGCTGAGGACTTGATCAAGGACTACATCTTGCCATATGAAGACAAGCATTTTCGGGTAGGGAAGAGCCTTCCAATTGAAGATCGTGTTAAAGTACTGCTATCTCTTGTCCAAAATTTGGATATCTTTGCATGGAGCCCATATGAGGTGTCCGGGGTAGACCCAGAGTTTATAGTGCACAGATTGAATGTGGACCCCTTGTATCCCCCCAAGAAGCAAAAGCTGAAACAGTCGACTAAGCCTTATGTAGAAGTGTGAAGGAAGAAGTGGAGAAGTTGAAGCAAGTTAAGGCTATAAAAGAAGCGTTCTTTCCAGACTGGTTGGCCAATATTGTGGTGGTGAAGAAGAAGAACGGGAAATAGAGGGTTTGTGATGACTTCATAAATCTGAACAAAGCATGCCCTAAGGACCCCTTTCTTGTCTCGAAGATTGACTAGTTAGTGGACACCACGTACGGCCATTCGGGGATGAGTTTTCTGAACGCTTTCCAGGGGCATAACCAGATTACCCTGGCTCTCGAAGACCAGGAGAAGACATCTTTTATCTCTCCTAAAGGCAATTACTACTACACAATCATTCCCTTTGGTTTGAAGAATGTTGGGGCAACCTATCAGCGAATGGTCACACGAATGTTCAGACAGTAAATTGATAAAACGGTGGAGGTTTATATTGACCACATGGTAGTCAAAAGTAAGAAGTCAGAGGAGCACGTGCCATATTTAGCCGAGGTGTTTGAGATATTAAGGCACCTCTCTTTTTGGGTAAGTGGTGTGGAGTCACCACTTATTTTTTATACAAAAAAAAAAGAAAAAAAAAAAGAAAAATACAAATTTACATGATTGAAATGCTTCATTGTCATTGATAAAATAAAAATAAATACAAGCTTGATAAATTGAATTTTACAAGGCTTTGAGTCCTAGTTACAATCTACCAAGAGAATACATGGCTTTTTGTCCTAGTTACAATCTACCCAAAAATAAAAAGAAAGACAAGGCATAGATCTACCTATCCAAAAGAACTAAATTCGGAGGCTAGGTTACGGAATGGAAAGGTGTTAGGCACCCATTCCGCCCAGACAACGTTTGGTTTTCTAGACTCTAATGACCAATATACCCTTTTTGCATGATGTGAATGATATGTTGCATATATGACAAACACTTGACTCAAATAAATTTATCTTATGAATGAATCCTCTTTTTAGAAAAATGCAGATATGCTTTTGTGAATTAAAAAAATTGATTTGATTCATTTAAAAAAGAAACCAGATCTGTTTTTGTGTGGATTAAAAAAAAATTTGTAAAGAAAATCAGATCTGTTTTTATATAAATAAAGAACAAGGTTTTTGTAAAAAATATCAGATCTATTTTTGGGAAAAATTAAAAAATGTGATTTTATTAAGAAAAATCAGATTTGTTTTGAATAGTAAAAAAAAAATATTTTTGGTTTATATGTAAAAAAAAATTCAGATCTGCTGTTGAACATAAAAAAAAAAAAAAAAAACTTTTTGAAATAGGACTCATACTGATGAGATAAAATTATTTTACATGCATCACACGTTATGAAAAAGAAAAGACTTCAATCTAATTTTTAATTTCTTCTTTTAAATCCCAAAATATGCAATTGAGTCAAAGAAAACTTTTTTTTTTTCTAAGAAAATCAGATTTGTATTTAATGAAAATACTGATCAGTTTTATGTGTTAAAAAAATTCAGATTTGTATTTAATGAAAATACAAATCAGTTTTATGTGTTTAAAAAATCAGATCTGCATTTAATGAAAATGCAGTTTAGTTTTTGGAATTAAAAAATCACATCTGAAAAATTCAGATCTGTTTTATGTGTTAAAAAAGAATCTTTGATAGCAGATTTTTGAGACTCAAAAGAAAAATCATAACAACAAAATTTAGCAAAAACATGCTTTAAAGAAAAGTTTAACAACACATGGCAACAACATCAGAAATCAAAATAATAAAAAAACCCTAAACCTATTCATGCATCATCAAGTAAAATTAATAAAAACGAACAGAAAAAGAAAAGAAAAACTACCTCTTGCATGAGCGTGCTCTTCTTAGTGAAGGAATATTTTAGGGTTCAAAGAAATTTATTCAATTCTCTTTGAAACCTAAAATATTTTTCTTACAGAAAAGAAATTCTTAAGGTCAGAGCCTCCAGAACGTCTTTAACGTAAGAGGGAAAATAAAAGAAGAGAAGAGTCAGAAAGAGGGGAGTCGGAGAGTGTGAAAAAGTGTGCTGAATTTTGAGAGGCCCCCTCTATTTATAGAGGCTGGGATGTTCGAAAAATTAGCTAAATGATCAGAATACGAACTGGGACACCTCCTTATCTCTAAAAAACCGAAAAGGATGAGTTTTATATTAATCCAAGTGCCCTCGGGCTGTGGCTCGCATTTGTGCCAATCGGCACTCCAAAAGTGCCATTTGGGTGCCGAACCCGTGTTTGAGTTCCAGTCCATTTTGGACTCATTTTTTGAGGTTTATTGAGCCGGGACTTGCACTTAGATGCGTTTTTAATCCATATTCTAAAAATTAAACTCTTTTTATGATAATTTAGGTCTTTTCAGTAATGATTATCTTGTAGATAAATACTCCAAAAAGTCTTGATTATCCACAATTTCGTTGTTGTCTGATTATCCTCTTTATTCCTATGCATGCAAGTCTATTTTTAACACTAGCTAACAACCAATCACAAAATTATTTAATTAATTTTAATTGTCTAGCCAATCAGAATTAATTTAAATTAATCATGTGTGGTTGGTTCCATCCAAACAAAATGCATGCAAATCGTGCAAACCTGATCATGCGACATCTTTCAATCCGACGGTCCGATTTGGAAATCGGGCATACCGTCGTGACCGTTAGAATCTCAAGATCTTTTTTTATGATATACAATGAATGAATTAATGCATGTAATGCAATCATGATTTTTTCGGGTATATGAATGGTCATTCTAGCCATCTTCCTTGATTAAATTATGGGTGCAAAATCGAGTGTCTACAGCACCATCACAGGTTGCGGCTGAACGCTACTAAATGTGCATTCGAAGTAGGATCTGAGAATTTTCCCAGTTACATGATAACATGCCAAGGAATCAAGGCCAATCCCGATCAAATTAGTGCAATTCAACAGCTCAGTCCACCGAGTAACCCGAAGGAAGTACAAAAGCTCACGAGAATGATAGCGGCCTTGAATCGGTTTGTATCCAAATTGACTGACAGATGCCACCCCTTCTTCTAGCTGCTCAAGAAGTGGAAGGAATTCCAATGGACCAAGGAATGTGATAATGATTTTCAAAGTTTGAAGCTCTACCTAGCTCGCCCTTCTATCTTATCTAGTCCTGAGCCTGGTGAAGACCTATACATGTACTTGGTTGTATCCGAGCATGCAGCGCAGTGCTAATAAGAGTGCAGGACAGCATGCAGAAGCCAGTATGCTACGTTAGTAAGACCCTGGTAGATTTAGAAACCATGGTATTTGCCTTTGGAAAAGATAGCCCTGGCCTTGGTATATGCTACGAGGAAGCTACATCATTACTTTCAGGCCCACATAGTGTATGCTTTGACTGAGCACCCCCTGCAATCCTTGTTAAGAAGGTCAGATTTCATGGGGAGAATAGCTAATTAGGGGACAAGACGGGATCTTTTGACGTCAAATACATGCTATGAAATGCTATCAAGGGGCAGGTGCTGGCAGACTTTGTGGCCGAATTCACTCTAGCGGTTAATGATGCACACAAGATTTACCAAGTGTTAGTTCAGCCATGGATGGGACGTCAAACGCTTGGGGTTTTGGAATAAGAATAGTGCTAGAGTCATCAGAGGGTTAAGAATAAAACGTTTGCTTAGACTGGGCTTATAGACCTTGAATAATGAAGTTGAGTATGAAGCATTGGTGGTCGAGCTCTGAGCAGCAATGAAGGTAGGAGCTACAGAGGTGAAAATTTATTTCGACTCGCGTTTGGTGGTGAGTCAGGTCAAAGGGAGTTTTGAGGCAAGGGACCCGAGAATGGTGGATTACCTGAAACTAGTTTGTTCATTGCAAGCACATTTGGATCAGTGAAGGTGGCCCAGTGGTGTGCTGTAGCAGGCAACCAAAAATAAAACCTATACTCCTAAAAATATATGTAGTAGTGCGAGTAAGGATCGTTCCCATGGAGAGTATCTAGCCTAGTTTTATGCTACGTGAACAAGGAGGGGGGGGGTTGAGTATAATGAAAACAATTTTAAGAAAAAAAAAACTAAGGAACAATTCAAATTAAAGTATCAAAATCAATCAAAAGAACAAACCTTGGTCTAAGTCAATAACCACCATCGGAATTTTACAACTGATCATCAATGCAAGTATATATCAATTCACACTTTGAATATTCACCGTTGGAACTATTTTCCTATCTCTCCTTAGTCGCATTTAATTAGAAAACAAGCGATCTAATTAACCCTAACTACTAAACAACCCAAGACAAGCGCTAAAGGTTTAATCTAGCAGCAGCCTTAAGAATTAGAGAGATTGATGAAACTAAACAACACAAGCACAAGCGGTTGTATTTAATTTAGTCGAGTGTTCTTCCTAAGATCTAATAATTTCTGACGCAACAAATCATTAAATCTTGGTTGCTTCACAAATTAGAGAGATCAAACAATTATAGATTTGATATTGAACCTAGCAGTAGATTGCAACGAATAATAAACTAGTAGGTCTCCTAGTAATTAAACAAGACAATCATGAAAATAGACACAGAAGAACATCCGATATTCAAAACATAAATTGAACAATAAAAACAAATTAGATCTCATAGTTTTATTGATTCCGAGGCTTCAATTTCCTTCGACCAAGTATAAAAGTTTAGCCACGCAGGGCCATGACAGAAAACTCGAAGGAGAAGTTAGAGAAGAGGGGAGAGAGAGACGTGTGTGTCCAAGATCTTCTAAAAATATTCTAAATATTATCCTAAAATAACAACATCCAAATCTAACTAATTAAAGAAAATAAATAAAATAGAGTCCTAATATAACTAGGAAAGTGGTGTTTTCAGCTAGAAATTTCGTGCACCAGATCTGGAAACTTCCGAAAATAAAACGCATTAGATCTGCATATTAGAATTTCAAGCAAAGGAACATTCCAGAACGTTAGCAGTGCTAGTGCAGCAACTTCAAGCCCGATTTCGACCTTGATGCGGCCCGTATCTCTCAAAACTCAAAACACGAAAGTTGTAGAGATTTGTCTTGGCGTTCCATAGAATCTTGAATAATCTCAATCGGAGCTCGTATGAGAGAGTTATGCCTAGATTACAAAGCAATGTCAAAGCTGTCCAGAATCGCCCAATTAAATACGTTTTGCACTTAATGCCTCCATTTGCATCCTAAATCAAAATGTAAGAATAATGAGTACATTTAGGCACCAAATAAGTGTAAAAGACTAAACATTAAGGGAGAAAAATATGACAATTTGCATTCTCATCACCCAGATCTCTAGAGGGCAGAACAGCCATGCAAATTCCCTAGCCACTCTAGCTTCATCCGTGGGGAATTCTGTACCCTGAATTATCTCTATAGACTCATTGGAACTTTGAGCATAAATCATCGGGTGCATTGTCTAGTTGCGGCCTTAGCTGTTTCCTCGAGTTGGATGGATCCCATCATCTCATTTATCTTGGACAAAACCCTCCTCGATGAACAGAAGGAAACCGAGAAGGTACAAAGGAAGTTAACTAGATTTTGGTTATCGACGAAGTGGAAACTGTACCGAAGATCATTTGGTGGGCCTTATCTGTCATGCGTGCACCCGAAATTTGTGGGTTGGCTTCTTGCCGAACTACACAAGGGTTTATGTGAGAGCCACATGGGTGGTCGGTTTTTAGCTTATCGGGCAATGACTTAGGGATTTTAGTGGCTGAGCATGCAGAGGGATGCCGCAGATTATGTCAGAAGTGCAATCAATGCCAGAGGCACGCACCGAACATCCATCAGCCAGGAGGAACTCTCAACCCAATCTCTAGCCCATGGCCTCTTGCTTAGTAGGGCCTAGATATTGTGGGCCCATTCCCTAGAGCCACTAGGAATAGAAGGTTTGTGATAGTAGCAACTGACTATTTCACTAAGTGGCTAGAGGTCGAGGCTTTGGCAAACATCCAAGACGTTGACGTGAAGAGATTTGTGTGGAAGAACATCGTGACTCAGTTTGGGATACCAAAGACATTGATCTCGGATAACGAGTTGCAGTTTGATAGCAAGGCGTTCGGAAGCACTGTGGTGACCTAAAGATCTCTTATACTCTTCCCTAGCGTATCCTCAAAGCAACGGGCAAGCTGAAGCCACAAACAAGACCGTCGTTAATAGGCTAAAGAAGAGGTTAGAGAATGCTAAAGGGAAATAGGCCAAGGAACTACCCAACGTGCTATGGGCCTACTGAACTACTCCTAAGAGTTCCATTGGCAAAACCCTTTTTTCCATGACCTACAGGACTGAAGCAGTGATACCAGTGGAGATCGGCCTATCAAGCATGAGGACCAAGAGTTTCTCCTCAAACGAGAATAACTCGATTATGACCGAGCAATTGGACTTCATGTAAGAAAAGAGAGATAGCATTCATTCGATTGGCCGACTTGAAGGTATAACGAAAATATGAAGCCGAGAGAGTTCATTGTTGGAGACCTTGTTCTACGAAGAGTACTGGGGGTATGAAGGAGCCGAGTTTGGGAAAGCTAGCCCCAAACTGGGAAGGACCATACCACATGACCGCCGTGGCTGGGATTGGAGCTTACTACTTAGAGGACCTTAAGTAAAGCCCACTCCCTCGACCGTGGAACGTAAGCAATCTCAAGAAGTATTTTTATGAACTTTCGAGCGATCTTGATGTATAACTACCCACTTTATGTTGATTGCTAGAAGTTTGATCATTCAAATTCCACTGTGTATAAGTGAACTATTAGTATGTCAGGAGATATGAAGTCAATTCCAAGAAAGAAGATAGAAGGTAAAAATCTTCTAAGGACAGAAACCTAGCCTTGGCCTGACCTCGGTCACCGACTAGGTGGAAACCTTAAGAAAATCCACTAAGGATAGAAACCTAGTCTCGGCCTGACCCCGGTCACCGACTAGGTGGAAACCTTAAGAAGATCTACTAAGGACAAAAACCTAGCCTCAACCTGACCCCAATCACCAACTAGGTGGAAACCTTAAGAAAATCCACTAAGGACAGAAACCTAGTCTCGACCTGAACCCGGTAACCGACTAGGTGGAAACCTTAAGAAGATTTACTAAAGACGTGAGCTTAACCTCAACATATCTTCAGCCACCAATTAGGCAGACACCTAGGTAAACAAAAAGAGGGGGGAGCAGTGTAAGCATTCAAGAGCCGAGCGTTGTGCAGACACACTTAATTTTATTTATCAACAATTAAGGGATTGCGTCATTCAAGGTCCAAGCCCTATGCAAATGCCCTGTGTTATGTTTTTACTAAACAATTAAACGTCGTGCTTGTGGACACAATGGGGGAATTGCCACTTAGTTTTTGCAAAAGTCTAGGAATCATATATATAGCATCCTCTCGAGGAAGGACGTTTTTGATCTTACTACTAAAGATAAGGGTTCAGAGTTAAGGTACGGTCTTGCGAAGGTGTTAGGCACTTGAAACCGCTTAACCTTAAGGTTGGCTTCCTCTTATTGTGTCTTATGTCTTAACCCTGTTAAAGGCATAGTCAATATTGTTATTCTAACTCACACACACACACTAGCATTCATCTAACAATCAACATGGCATCAATCATCCCCAAAAAGACCTAATCATACATCTATCATGGCAGTTAACCAAAGCCTAGCATTCATCTAGCATACATGTCATATCATCATGGCATTCATCTAACATGGTATACATAAACCCTAGCATGCTACTATCATCATATCTCATCCAAGGCAGAAGCAGATGAACATTAAATCAAGGTAGAAACAAGGCAAACAAATCATGTTATCACCCAAAGCATTAAGAACGTAATCGTATCATCAAACCTAAGCAAGATCATATCACAAACAAATGCATGTACATTGTGAATGCATGACTTACCTCACTTACCTTGCAGCAACTCAGCACCTATGGCATTATGCATGAACATGTGAATGCGTGTTCATGGTATCAAATCAAGGAAAACATAAGATAAACCCTAATTCTAACATGTGAAAGGCAAACAAACAATCAAACATGTGAAATAGAAGCTCAAAAGCATGAATACATAAAGAGAGATCCAAAACAAAAGCACTGCATATGAAATCTTAAACAAAATCATCAAAATTAGGGTAGGGTTTCTAGGAAGAATTATGCGCATGCATGAACAACCCTGCGTGCGTATAATCAAGCTTGCGTGCATAGGCAGGATTATGCGCACGTGGGTTTCAGCCCAGAAACCCTAGAAATACCGTAAATAGAGCAGTACTTCAAAACACTAAATCTAACATCCTAACATGCTTTAAAACATGCAACTACACAAACCTAGACTATACAAACATATTAAAACATAAAACAAGTAAAGAAACAAACAAGAAAACATAATTAAACTAAAGAAAATAAAAGAAAAAGCTTAGAACTATACCTCAAAGAAAAAGCTCTTCAAGCTTATTTTTTATCATTCCCCTCTCAGTCAAATCTATTCACAATCAATAAAAAGAGTAATTAGTAATCTTAAACTCGAAGATCAAGGCCAGAAAAAGCCCTAATCAAAAGAAAATTGACTTGAGGATGTTTTGTGAAAAACTCCCTCTTTGATTCACTATTTCTAGTGAAACTTAGTGTTTTCCCATGGGATTTCTTTGTCTTTGGAAAGGTATCATGTATGGCTATTTATATTGAGAAAATAGGGGTTTGAAACGACTCCCAGAAGATGTGGGATTCGTTCCAAACCTCAACATTAATGTAGAAAACTTTCCTTGTTTAGTTTCTGGAATCCGCCATGCACGTGCAAGATCATGCCTACGTGCATATGATCATGGCTGCATGTGCAGTCTGATTCCTGTGTGTGCATGCCGAGAGTTTCCTTGGCTTTACTTTCCAAAAATAGATTCATTTGCTCATTAAAATTTATATTTTTCATTTTAACATCGCTCAAGTCAATTTAACATCTGATTAGGCCTTAAACCAACCTTGGGTCTTAGAATTTTAGCATCACTGGGGAACGGGGGCCCAAATCGTAAGGGGTACAAAATGTGGTGTCTACAGATGCCCTTCTTTTGATTCATGAGCTTTGCTAATGAAATCAAAAGACTAAGAGATAAAAAAATTTGTTTTGACGTACGACTTGGGTGTAACCCAAGCACACGAATGTGAATGACTCACTATCCCAGAACCTGTTTTGCCAATTGCATGCAAAAGGTGAGTGACTCACTATCTTAGAGACACTAAAAAGAAAAACAAACAAGGCGAATGGCCATAGCCAGCAACCAAGCAAACAAAGGTGCTCTTACAAGCTTAAAAGGATATATATCTGTGGTGTCCATCTGGGGCTCTTGCCTCAAACTTCTCTAGGTGGCTTGCGCCTCTGGGTAATATTTTTCTTCTCCATTTCTATCTCTACCCGTTCTGGTGAGGCTCTTGCCTCGGGGTGACCTTGGTCTCTATCTCTATCTCTACCTCTTCTACTGTGCCTACATATTCAATTCCCTCGGGATATGTGCACAATTTCTGTGTTAGGTGCCTGTATGTTCAACTCCCTTGGGATATAAGCACAAGCTCTATGTCGTTCTTTTCTAATTTGTATGGGGTTTCGTGCTTGTATGTTCAATGCCCTCGGGATATGTGCACGAATTCTGTATTCTGACTTTCTGACTTACTTGACTATCTCTTGGATGAAAGATCCACTGGGGATGCTGGAGGACTCACTTGGGAGTATAATTCCATTAAGAAGTGTTTTGGTGATGATTCTAACCTACCACGAAGTCTCGATGCTCACTGGGGAACTTTCCTCCACTGGGGGATAATTATTTTCTTCTTTCTTATAGCTCACTAAGGATTGATGTTGACTCCACCCTTGAGGGGGTTTTACCAAACTCCATTGGGGAAATTTTATTTTACAACTCTTGAAGGGGTTGCTTCTGTGTCTTGGACCCACGGGGAAGTCCTTCTGTGATACGAAAATCTGCTTGGAGATTTGGTTGATGATCTTGACTCACTATGATTTCTAATCCACTGAAGGATGTTTTTGATACTTTCGATCCACTAGGGATATTTTTGAGGGTTTCGATCCACTGGGGATGCTTTTTGTTGTTTTCAATCCATTGGGGATGTTTTTTAGGGTCTTCATGTTCCTTACCTACTGAGGGCATTTCTGTCATTTTTAGGTGCATTTTTTAATTTTCCTTTGCATTTTTGACCTCCTGGTCACTTTCTGGGGATATTTGAAATTATTATTTTTTGCTAAACTACACGTAGTTTAGCAGGAAGGCCTAAACTACATGTAGTTTAGCCACCAGGTATGTTCCCGCCTTTTCATCTTTTTTTCTCCAACGGTTACCAACCGTTTCTTTTTCTTTTCATTCTCTTCTTCTCCCTTATCTCTTTACATTCTTTAACTTCTTCTACAAAAACCTTTTGCCTCTCTCTCATTCCCTCGCAATCTGACCCTTATCTTCTTCTTTAATCTCAACTTCTCTCTTAGACTCTCTCATCTCCTTCAATGGCACCTAAGTCCAAGAAGAGTTCCTACATCCTCTCTACCAATGCCTTCCATCTCACCCACTGGAATGGAGCGGTAGGGCTAATGACGGCTCCTCCCTTGACCTACAGATCACAACAACACCTTTCGGAGGGTGCAAGGGCTGGATTAGTAAGTTTTTAAAACTTTTTTCATTTTCGTGTTTCCATTGATCTTCCATTTTAATATGTTTTTAGGCTTGTAAATGCTTAGGTTTTACTTTGGGATGGGTTTAGATGAAAACCTGACACTATAGGAGGGGTAGGAACATGTTTATGTTGAGTTTTTGTTGAGAAAAGTTTAAGAACGTCGAAGAACACCCTTCTTTGTTCGTTCCTTGTGTGCATAGGTTCGAGCCTGCGTGTGTAGACATGTTTTTACGAGCGCAGCTTGTATTCATACGCACGCAGGCTTGTTCTTGTATGAATGTATCTGTTCTTTAGTTCATGCACGTGTAGGTTCCATCCTACATACGTGTACATAATTCTGCGTATGTAGGATCCTTCCTACGCAAGCATGGCACTAGGCAGAAACCCTAGTTTGGGTGTTTTAGCTCCTTTCTCATCTGTTTTGCAATTATAACATCATTCTTCACCATTTTTGCATTTAATTGTACATCCCATGTCATATCTCATCCTATTGTGAATCCATTATCATTTTCCCACCATTCTTTTCACCTAATCATGAATTTAATCCCATTCTCTTTTTGCAAGTTTCAACCCCATATTCCGGTAGGGGAAGTACTAGCCAGGTATTGGTGTGGTACAACATCCTTACTGAGGAGACTCGGGGCCACATCCATGCTGCAGGTTTTAAGCTCGTCATCTATCTGATGCTTGAGAGGTCTGCCAGTGCTGTCTTGGTGTAGACCTTGGCCGAGAGGTGGTGGGACACTACCTACACCTTCCACATTGCTGACCAGGAAATGACTATCACTCTCCACGACTTCCACCGCATGACTGGCTGTGGTTTGATAGGGTCTTGATATGTCTAGAGGACAAGTCGGGCACTTGGTTGGGTGCAGAGCTTCTTGGGAGGAGGTATGCTATTGAGACGATCTACTATACCAATCTGGAGGCGGACTTCATGCATTGTCCACTAAGCACGGCTGAGGAGTATATCTGAATGGCTAGGGTCTTTCTACTGTACTTGTTGGGGGCGTACTTATTCACCAATGGTGGGCAGACGATGTCCTTGAGGTGGCTGGCCCTTTTCTAGGACTTTGAGAGGGCTCAGACTGCCAACTTGGGGCAGGTATGCTTGACCTACTTTTAGTCCTCCTTGGACACTCTCAGTCGGGGGACTCTGTGCTAGCTAGTAGGGCCTTAGAAGCTCCTCAAGGTTAGTTTCTTTCCCTTTTCTCTTGTAGCTCATGGATTCTCACCATTTAGGTTAAAACTTATGTACCATATTCTTGCTGACTCCATTCATACCCATATCTTGCAAACTGTTATCTTGTAAAATGCCATATCTGTGTCTTGCAAACTGTATCATAACATCTCGCAAACTGTCATATTTGAATCTTGCAAACTGTCATCTTGCAAACTGTACCATAACATCTTGCAAACTATCATAGCTGAATCTTGTAAACTGTCATCTTACAAATTATACCATAACATCTTGCAAACTGTCATCTCGTAAATTGTTATATCTTTTCAGTGTTGGGCCGTGGAGTATGATCTCATTACTCGGGGGACTTCGGTGGACTTAAAAAGCGTCACCTCGATTCAGGCCCACCTCGACAAGCTCTTTCCTGATGATGTAAGTTAGGGATATATTGTTTTTCATTGCTTGGATGCTTCTTAGGATTCTCTTTCTAACCCCATGTGCTGTCACAGATTATGTGGAGTCCTTGGGCTAGTGTTGACCTTGTAGTGGACCCGAACTTGGAGGCAACTACTATTGTTACTTCTAGGCTCTCCCAGCCTTTTAAGGGTGGTGGACTGAAGGTGATCTTTTTGGCGGAGAGGGTGCATTGCCAGCTGGCAAGTGAGGACGGGCCCTAGGTTCCTATGGATCCTCTGGTGTTCATGCTCACTCCTAGCTTCGTGACAAATGTGGAGTACGACCTGTGGGGGTCGGGCATCCCTTTCACTGAGCGAGTCAAGGCTGAGCTAGAATATGACGAGTTTAGTGGGACTCGCCTTATGCCTTCCCTCAGCAAGCTTTCCCTCATTGCTGCGATATATGTTTATGCTTCTCTCATTTTTCTTTAATCATTCATCATTTGCATTTTTATGCATTGGCAATATTCAAATGAAACACTTGTCTCAGGAGAGCCCTGCTACTGGTGCTCTTATTGATCCTTCCCGTTTGCCTTGGTCAGTCTATGCCTGCGGCCCTGATGGCTTTGCTCGGGAGCGTCCTATTTGGTGCAATACAAATGTCACGGGCTACCCTTTTCCTGATGGCACATGGGTGGTGAGTTCTCTTTCCTTTCTATTCTTGCATCCTAACACCTGTTTTAACAACCTTTTCTTCAAAATTCATCCCACTGTTCAGGAACATGAGGTGCTCGTTTGGCTTGTGGGAAACCTCAAGCTGGAGTTGACTGAGTATTCCTGATAGCTATATGGTGGAGAGGATGCTAGTGATGATGATGATGATGATGGTGATGATGGTAGTGGTGGCAATGATGGCAGTGATGGTGGTGGAGGTTCAGAGTCGACTCCAAGCTATCAGCCTAGGAAGAGGCGCTTCTAATGACCCTACGGACAAACAAACACAGACATAACATAGTATAGCATACTTTCTTTTTTGTTGCTTTTATTATTTTTCTCATTTTAGCATACATGCCTGCACTTTAGATTTGGTTTGAGACATTGGGTTGTATTTTAGGAACACCTTTTACATTTATGCTTTTATTTGGGATATGTACTTAAATCACAAACTTATGTATTTCAAGAACACCTTTCACCCCTTGGTCTTTGACATTTGGAAGTTTTGTGCTTGCATTGTGCCTTGAGTAGTCTTTTAGGTTGTAAAACTTACAAGAGAACATACTAAAAATAGGAGGACTTGGTTCTGCATGCGTTCCTTCACCTTTTCTAGTTCCAAAGAGGCTCTCACTTCTTTTGGTCTCCCTCACATCTTTCTTATACCATCAAGTCAAAATGAGCAAATCCATTCTCTCAATCCCTAATTTTTGCCTAGATCTTTGACCTAGTGGGATTCCTCTAACTTTTGCATGGATTTGCCTTTCGGTTTTCAACCCATCGAGGCTCCTTATATCGTCTTTGAATCTTATTTTTTATTTTTTAATCTCTCTTTCTTTTCCTTTCACTCACGCCTTCTCTCCTTTTTTCTTTCCTTTTTCAGATATGGCCATACGAGAGGTTCCAATTGCTTCATCTAACTTTAGGATATAAGAAATTGTTGGGATTAGTGCCCTTAAATCCTATTGTATAATGTTATGTATTATATTATGTATGACATTATGTATGACTTAATATTGTGTTTAATAAAATTGTTTTATTATTATCTAAAATAATGGTAACATGAATATTCGGACATTATCATATAGTCCATGAGATGCATAGTATGTGATTTATGTGAAAAGTCACAGAAGATATAAATCACAGGTTCTTTGTAAACTCAGAATTATAGTTCGTAGTCGGTGATGAAATTGGACATTTCATCTGCGAAGACTATAACATATCAATTACGATGATTTGTCTTGATCATGGAAGTGGAGACTTCTAGTTAATATGTTGATATGTTTTAAGAGTTAAGACATATTGAACTGAACCGCTGTGAGATTTATTATTCTCCTAACGACTGTCAAATGAATAATAAATCTCACGACTTGTATTTACATGAACTCTTAATCCTGAGAGAATAATGGACCTGATCATGAAGTGTAGGTTGCTTTGATATATCAAGAGTGAGATCTAAATTAATGGTCAAAACCTCAATATGTTGGGCAACCACATTTAGTGTTGATGGAACATATATTCTCAAGAAGGAATTCATAGTCTCTTAACGGAGATACAAAATATTCCCTTGAGATAAATTTAATGGGTTTGTTATTCAGAGAGTTAAGCCTAACCACTTTAGTAAGACTAAAGTATATATTTATGAAATTGGATTTCATAAATATATGATGAATAACATTAAAGGATTAAACCGGGTACTCAAGGATTAAGATGTAGTAATTCACAAAGTGGCAGTCTATATTCATGACTTTGTATTACTACGAATATTTTATGAAGGGGTTGTATGTACAATAAAGTCTTGGGATATAATTTATTAATAAGGCCTAGAGTGAAATTATATTTATATAGTGGTATTAAATATAATTAATGGTAACTTTGGACTTGTCAAGAGTTGACAGAAAAGCCCAAGGCCCATTGGAGCTAGAGTCTTATCTGTTCCCTTTTGGTCCCACTCCAAGCCATACATTAAAGCCCAATTGGAAAGGCCCAAAAGGCTAGCCCAATTAGATAATCAGTTATATGGAGAGAAACATACAGAATTTGTAAGAACATGAATTGGTATGTGTGTAAGGGTGAGACACTTCTTCATTCTCTCTAAGAACACATAACTAATTAAGAGACCACACATCTTGGGCATCAAGTGGAATTGGAGTGAAGATTGAAAGTGTTCCCAAGGGCTTCTGATCTTCGGTTTTGAATTTCACTGCATCAAGGTACACTCTCTTGTTCTTAATTCTGAAACTTACATAGTGCATGTTATCAATTGCGAATGAAGTAGATCCGTTAATTTTCCACTGCGTACATGCATATTTCCATCAGAAATGACTTAAGGCTATCATGAAATGGGTTCATATTGTTGAGAAAGCTTACAAAATTCCAATCAAAAGAAAGAAATACTGACCAACCACCTTGATACGTTCCAAATTTTACTTTTCTACACTTTATGATTCTCATGTCTTTTCTTATGAATTTCAACAAAGGATTGGAATGTTCCAAATCCCCTATAGAAACAATTTATCATCTTTTAATTTGAGCAATGAGAGAACCATCCATTTATTATCTTTGCTTATTGTCATCATTTTTTCTTTTCTTTTTTCCATGCCATGTAATTTTTGCCCATGACGTCCTTTGAAGAATTTTCGCCATGCCCGTGGTCCCTTGCCTAGATCCCACTTTCAGGTTTTCAACCTAGCGGGGTCTTTTTGCCTTAATTTTTGCCTAATCTGCCCTTTCGGGTTTTCAACCTAGCAGGCTTTTTTTCTTCTTATTTTTTTCAAATGTGGTATCTTCGAAGTCTATCCATGTTGATTGGGCAAAGCATCTCTTCCCCATCCAAATCTGTAATTCTCGTAGCACCTTCTGACATGTTCTTTTTGATAATAAAAGGACCAGACCATCTTGGCTTCATCTTTTCTCTTGGATCAAAAGTTTCATCTCTAAGCATTTTTAGGACCAAGTCTTATTCCTTAAGGTTTCTAGGTCTCACCTTTTTGTTAAATGCTCTAGCAATCCTCTTTTGGTATCCTTGTGCATGGTATTGTGCCCTAGCTTTCTTCTCATCTATCAAAGCCAGTTGCTCATCTCTTTGTTTCATCTAATCCCTCTTTAAGACCTTGGTTTCCACTAGTACTCTCAAAGATTGTATCTCCACTTCAATGGGAAGTACCACTTCACTACCATAGACCAAAGAGTAAAGGGTTGCCCCAGTTGATGTACGGATAGAAGTTCTGTAGCCCTATAACGCAAATGGAAGTTTCTCAGTCCAATCTTTATATGTCACCACCATCTTGGCTATGATGTTCTTGATGTTCTTATTGGCTGCTTTTACGGCCCCATTGGTCTGTGGTCGATATGGTGAAGACTTGTGATGCTCAATGTTGTATAGTTCCATGATTGTTCTAACCTTTTCCTCAAAATGGGAACCATTATCGAAGATAATCTCTTGGGGTACCCCGTATTGGTAGATGATGTTATTCTCTATGAATCGAGCCACATGCTTGGCTTTCAACATGGAGTAAGAGGCCGCTTCCACCCACTTGGTGAAGTAATCAATTGCCACTAGGATGTATTTGTGTCCATTCGAGGCCTTAGGGGCTATTCTTCCAATCACATCTATGCCCCAGACTGAGAAAGGCCATGGATAGGTCATGTTGTATAGCTCACTAGGTGGCGTGTGATTCAAATTCGCATGTGTTTAGCAATCGTAGCAACGCTTCACAAAGTCTACACAGTTGGTCTCTATTGTGTTCCAATAGTACCCTATCCTCAATATTTTCTTGGCTAACATTCTCCCATTCATGTAAGGACCACAAATCCCTTGATGAATTTCTTTCATAACTTTCTCAACTTCTTCTTTCTTTAGACAACGGAGATGTATACCATTATAGGACCTCCTACAGAGTTGACCTTCACATAAGATGTATTGCATTGCCATCATTCTAATCGAACGACGCTCTCTCTTGTTAGCACCATCAAGATATACCCATAACTCCAAGAATTTTGTGATATCATAATACCAAGGAACCCCTTCCTCTTCTATAACCAAGACTGAAGCTTCGGCCCTCTCTTTGTGTACCATCCCATAACTTTATTCAATCTCTAAGGGTCGTGTTCATACTCCTTCGAGTATTTCAACCATGGAAGCTAAAGTAGCCAAGGCATTTGTAAACTGATTTTGAGCTCTAGGGATGACCGTATATTCAATTTTATCAAAGGTTTTGGTTAAATTCTCTAAATATCTCTAATAGGGATTTAAGTGCTCTTCCTTTACTTTCCACAACCTTTGTGCTTGAGCTATAACCAAAGTCGAATCTCTAAAGACCTCGGCTTCTTTCACCTCCTAATTCTCAGAGAGCTTTCATTCCAGCGATACAAGCCTCATATTCTGCCATGTTATTAGTTGCCTCAAAGTTCAACTTAATTGCCAAGGGTATGTGAAATCCTTCGGGAGTGATCAAGAGTACTCATATCCCATTTCCATATTAATTCATGGCTCCATCAAAATACATCCTCCATGCCCCTAGCTTAATGTCCAAAATATCCTCATTCGGAAAATCTTCTCTACCATCTTCTCCTTCCACAGGGTTCTCAGCACAAAAATCTAATACGACGCTCCCTTTGATAGTTTTCCTTGCCACATACTTTAAATCGAATTCCGCTAATAGGATCAACCATCTTGACAGTCTTCCACTTAAAGCAGGCTTTTCAAACAAGTACTTCAATGGATCCATCTTGGCTACTACCCATATTTGGAAAGGTAGGATAATGTGTCTCAATTTCTGTATGGCTCATACGAGAGCAAAGTATAATTTTTCTATGGGTGTGTATCTCATTTCATAATCATGGAACCTTTTGCTTAAATAGTATATGACTCTTTCATTCTTATCATCGTCATCTTGTGCAAGCATACTTCCAACCGCATCTTCTATGATAGAGAGATAGAAGAGTAATGATTTTTCGTGCATCGAGGGTACCAAGATAGGTGGATGGAGGAGATATTCCTTAATGAGCTCAAAAGCATTCTGCCATTCATCATTCAATTCATGAGGTTCATTCTTTCTTAGAAGCTTGAAGATAGGCTCACAAGTGGAAGTGAGTTTGGCAATTAAACGACTGATGTATTGTAATCGGCCAAGAATCCCCTTATCTCTTTCTTGCTCTTAGGTGGAGGCATTTCTAATATAGCTTTGATCTTTAAAGGGTCAACTTCTATCCCTCTATCACACCAAGAAGCCTAACAACTTCCCTGCGATTACCCCAAAGGTGCATTTTTGCGGGTTCAATCTTAGCCTATACTCCTTGATCCTCTCGAAGAACTTCTTCAAGTTAACAATGTGACCCTTTCTCTCCTTGGATTTCACAATCATATCATCAACGTACACTTCAACCTTATTATGCATCATATCATGTAACAAGGCAGTGGCCATTCTTTGGTAAGTCTCACCCGTATTCTTAAGCCTGAATGGCATCACGATGTAAAAATAAATTCCTCATTATGTGGTAAAGGTAGTTTTGATCATATCCCTAGGAGCCATTTTGATTTGGTTATACCCTGAGAAACCATCAATGAAAGACATCAAAGCACTACCAACTGTGTTATCCACTAAAACATCTATGTGAGGAAAAGGGAAGTCATCCTTAGGGCAAGCCTTATTCAAGTCCCTAAAATCCACGCACATTCTTACCTTCCCATCTTTCTTGGGTACGGGCACAACATTGGCTATCCATTCGGCTTGGTGTACTGGTTTGATAAACCCAACCTTCAATTGCTTGGTGACCTCTTCTTTGATCTTTAAAAGCCATTCGGTTCTTATACGTCTTAACTTTTTCTTGACAGGTACCATATGAGCATGGGTATTAATGTGGTGCTGGGCTATCTCAGGAACAATACTGGGCATATCTTCATAGGACCATGCAAACACTTCTTGAAATTCTGTGAGCAACTCTTTGAGATCTTTTCTTTCTTTTTCATTTAAGGTTGTGCCAATTTTAATTAAGCGTGGATTCTCATCATTGCCCAAATTAAGAGTTTCAAAAGTTAGTTCTATGGGTTCGTTTTTCTTTTCCAATTGTTTATTAATTTCATTTTCAAATTCATTAGAATCATTTAAGTGCAGAATTTTAATATTATGGGACACATCAAAATAAACCAAATCAAAATTCATCTTATTAAAAATGTTGAAAAGTACATAGGGACTTGCATTACAAACTTTCTTTCCCACATTTTCAGAAATCCTAACCCAAGTCCAATTATTAAGTTGCCCCACAGCAAGCACAATGAATTCCGTCTTCTTTCTTCTTTAGGGCATGTCACCTCCATTCTTGTCTTCTTCTTGGAATAAAGTCTCTAGCTCAGCATACCAGTCTTCATCCCTTAGAGGTCCCCATGTGCGTATAGCTTTAGTTATGTTATGTAGAACTTCACCCTCATTGGGGAAATCTTTTCTTGCCTCGTCAAAAAACAAGTTGCCGTCATCTTCACTCCAATAGCTAATCACTTCGTCGTCACCTTCCTTTGCTTCTTCTTCTTGAGTCAGCACAAGATATTAATCATTATCTGAAGAAGGATCCATGTCGCGTTCAAGCATAAAGCGAGTCGGGGTGACTTGAGTTGCCCCTACCATTGAGGTCCATTTCAGCTAGTCATGATCTTCCAAGATCCCGCATCTCCCGATTCAGAGAAGTCGTCGACGTGGGCTCTCTTGAAAGTCCATGGTCTGGGGGTGCTCCTTAGTTGCAGGTTGAATTCGAGTAGAAGTAGGCAGATCTTTCCTTCTGTCATCATCTGATCAATATCTTATTGAGTTAGCTTGTTTCATTCATAATCAGCCTTGTCTCCTTCCTCCCATTCTTCTCCTTCCTTTAGCTCATCTTCTTCCATCTTAGAGAGGCGGCCTATTATCTTCTTAAGGACTTCACCTTGTGCCTACACACTCTAGAGTAGCTTTTGCATGAGGGCTTCTTCACTTAAAGTATTCATCCTTTCTTGGAATGTCTCGCCTTCCATTCTTCTCTTGGACTTGGATTGGAGTGGGGACTTAATCTTGACCTTGGTGGTGCAATGGTGCTTGAAAAGAAGTCCCATTTTCATTAAGTCCATGTCCCATTTAAAATGTTCCTTTTAGACTTTTAAATGTTCTTAGGAAGTCTTTAAGTCCATTTTAAAGAAGGCCCAATTACAAAGTCACTCATTTTCCTTTCATGAACCTTGCCCCCTTGTTTCATTGGGCTTTGGTCCATTTACAATAATGCTCTCATCTTACTCTCATGGGCTTTTATTAGAATGTACTTAGAGATTTTCAACCCTTTGTCTCAAACATGGGCTTACAATATATTTGCCTCCTTTAGGCTTTTCTTTTTCATTTCATTATCATCATTATTTTTTTTAAACCCTTTAGCTAGAATATATTGTAGCTTTCCTCTAAGGTCCATGAAGTTCTCATCATTTTGGGCCTAGGTATACAACAAAGAGGCAAAAGATTAGGGAAATTCATATTGACTTTATAGGATTTTGAATGTTAAATCCATCGCATACTTGTTATCTTAGGCCCAAAGTCCTCTTTTTCAAAAGGGCTTTTTTGATTTGGGCTTTATGATAGCAATTAGGATAGTCTTATGAACCTTTCAAGTTAAGATATACCTTTGGATTTAGGGATAAGCCTCTTATATGTGAGAACTTCTTTTCTTTTATCCCAATTGTCTTAAGGTATGCCATAACTTTAGGGTCATCCTTCCATTTTTATATCTTTTATTTGTCCTTTAGAATTAGGTGATCACAAGATATATGGTTGAACAAACAAGAGATATATAAAAGGGTATCTTCTTTTGATAAGATCTAGGATCTCTCTAAGTGTGGGTAAGCTCCTTAAGACTAAAGGGATAGATAAGTTGGTCACTCACAACTAGGTGAGCCATGATTCCAACCGAGTGCCTAAGTGGACCTTTGTGGATTGGTGGCAAACCTTTAACGTATTCAAAGCCCATCACAGGCAACGACACCGATTGTGAGTTGGTGGGATGAACTTCGAAAGACTTGGGCTCGAATGGAGCCTTCCATCTTCCCACTCATCACTAACCGAGGCAAAGGGACAAAAGAACCAAGTGAATGTGTGTGCAAATAAGTATTGAATAAGCCTTAATTAAGATTAAGACATAAGACATATAGGAATTAAACTCATTGTCCCTAATGGAGTTGCCATTGTAGACATAACAAATGAGTCACCACCTAGTTTTTGCAATGGTCTAGGAACCATATATATAGCGTCTTCTCAAGGAAGGACCTTTTTGATCTTACTACCAAAGATATGGGTTTGAAATTAAGGTACGGTCTTGGGAAGGTGTTAGGCACCCAAAACCGCCTAACCCTAAGGTTGGCTTCCTCTCATTGTGTCTTATGTCTTAACCCTATTAAAGGCATACTCAATATTGTTATTCTAACTCACATACACACACACACACACACACACTAGCATTCATCTAACAATCAACATGGCATCAATCATCCCTAAAAAGACCTAATCATACATCTATCATGGCAATCAACCAAAGCCTAGCATTCATCTAGCATACTTTGATATCATCATGGCATTCATCTAGCATGGTATACATAAACCCTAACATGTTACTATCATCATGTCGCCATATCTCATCCAAGGTCGAAGCCTATGAACATTAAATCAAGGTAGAAACTAGGCAAACAAATCATGTTATCACCCAAAGCATTAAGAATGCAATCATATTATCAAACCTAAGCAAGATCATATACAAACAAATGCATGTATATTGTGAATGCATGACTTACCTCACTTACCTTGCAGTAACTCAACACCTTTGGCATTATGCATGAACACGTGAATGCTTGTTCATGGTATTAAAGCAAGGAAAACACAAGATAAACCCTAATTCTAACATGTGAAAGGCAAACAAAAAATTAAACATGTGAAATAAAAGCTCAAAAGCATGAATACATAAAGAGAGATCCAAAACAAAAGCATTGCATATATTTAATACCACTATATAAATATAATTGCACTCTAGGCCTTATTAATAAACTATACCCCAAGACTTTATTGTACATGCAACCCCTTCATAAAATATTCGTAGTAATACAAAGTCATGAATATAGACTGCCACTTTGAAGATTACTACATCTTAATCCTTGAGTACCCGGTTTAATTCTTTAAGTTATTCATCATATATTTATAAAATCCAATTTCATAAATATATACTTTAGTAACTCCTTACTAAAGTGGTTAGGCTTAACACTCTGAATAACTGAACCCATTAAACTTATCTCAAGGGAATATTTTATATCTCTGTTAAGAGATTATGAATTCCATCTTGAGAATATATGTTCCATCAACACTAAATGTGGCTGCCCAACATACTGAGGTTTTGATCGTAACTTTATATCTCACTCCTGATATATCAAAGCAACCTACATCATTTCCAAATTGGCTTGACAACCAAACCTTTACTGATGACATTACCCCTACATCATTTCCAATGAGTAGAATATCATCAACATAAAGTACTAGGAACATTACTACTTTATCTCGATGTCTTTTGTACACACATGGTTCATCAAGATTTTGTTCAAAACCAAATGACTTGATTGCTTGATCAAATCTGATGTTTCATGACCTAGATGCTTGCCTAAGCCCATAAATGGACCTTTTCAACTTGCATACCATATGCTCTTGGCTCTTTGCTATGAAACCTTCCGGTTGCATCATGTAGATTTCTTCTTCAGGATTTCCATTTAGAAAGGCAGTCTTGACATCTTTTTGCCAAATCTCATAATCATAATGAGTAGCAATGGATAAGAGAATTCTGATAGATTTAAGCATTGCTACTGGTGAAAAGGTTTCTTCATTGTTGGAACAAGTGCTCTGATACCACTTGTTGGGAAATTTAGACCCCGGTTGATTAACAAGTTTTAAATCCAAATTGTTAATTAGATTTATTATGAATAAAACTTGTTAAAACAAACAAACAAACATCAATATCATGTCAAAATCATGCAGCGGAAAAATAAATAAGACAAGATATGATGACCTAGGAAAACCAATGAAACCAACCAGTTTCACAGTAAAAAACCTAGGGGGAAACCTTCTCGAAAAGCAATCCACTATAATGAAAAGAAGTTTAAGATCTAGTACAAAACCTTTGTCCCTAGACTCTACAATCTCCGTAGATGAACTCACAGCAGAAACCTTCTACCGCTTCAGAACCTCTGAACTCTTCAATATATGAATGCCACCCTTTGATGCACGAATCCCAGTACGTGACTAACCAATTGCGCGGATCCCAGTACGCGACTTAATCACCAACTAGAAGAAGATTGTTGGCTGCAAAGTTCTTCACTTCATCAACAATGAAGATCAAGAAGCACATGGTTACAAAACCCTAAGGCGCAAAAACGCAGTAGCTTCTTTCAGAGAGAATAAGGCATCGGTCACCTTTTGCATATGTTCTCCTTGTATTCTTTCATGTGACGGCCTCTAAGATAACCTTATATAGGTCTAGGGTTGTGAGAAAAGAAACCCTACACAAATACAAAAGCCTGGCCCAAAAATCAGATCTAAAAATTCTGATTTCCCGTAACCTCGATCGATCGGGAGGTGTCGAGGAGGTGTCAAGCTTTAAACATCAGACACAAAAGATGAGGCTCGATCGATCCACCAGGTGTCGAGAAGCTATCGAGAGAACAGGAGCTTTCTCGATTGATCCACCAGCTATCGAGAAGGTGTCGAGATTGCGATAAGAAACACCTTAAGAGCTCGATAGATAGCTAACTGTCGAGGAGGTGTCGAGAAGCTGTCGAGCTATCTGTCAGCAGGTGTCGAGCTATCTGTCTAGCTTTAATGAACACCTTTTCTTCACTTGTTTCTTGGTTCAATCTTCATGGCTTTAATACTAGACTTGAACAACATGTTTCTTGAAGTATTAAACACATCCTAGATCTACCCAAATACAAGTAAAGTGCGTTTTGTCAAAGGATTAACCAATTACACAAAATATGTCCTTAACATTCATAATCAATACCTTCTTTTTGTGTATACCCTTTCACCACTAGCCTTGCTTTAAAGGTTTCAACCTTTCCATCTATCCTTTTCTTCCTCTTGTAAACCCATTTGCAACCATTAGGTTTAATGCCGTTAGGCGCCTTTACAAGATCCCAAACATGATTGGAATAGATTGAATCCAATTCAGATTTCATAGCTTTGACCCAATGATGTGTATCTATATCATTCATTGCCTCTTCATAAGTGTAAGGATCAGTTTCAACCTCTTGTGAGATAGCTTCATAAGTTTCTCCCAGACCTATAAATCTTATAGGTGGCCTAACAATCCTCCCACTACGACGAGGCTCCTATGTACTAGTTATCTCTTGAGTAACATCTTGTGGTGTATCTAATACAGCCACATCATCCCTAGTTTCATCCATTGGTTGTTCAATTATAGGTTCATTCATTTCAGCCAAAACAACTCTACTTCTAGGAGTAAAATTATTCATATAGTCATTTTCCAAAAATTTAGCATTTGTACTAACAAAAACTTTGTTATCATTTCGACTATAGAATAAATAACCCCTAGTTTCTTTTGGATAACCCACAAGCAAAGATACTTCTGATTTTGGTTCCAATTTATTAGGCTTCCCTTTTAGCATAAGTGCTGGACAACCCCAAATGTGGAGGTATTTCATACTAGGCTTATGCCCACTTCACAATTCCATGGGTCTTTTAGGAACAGATTTTGATGGAACTAAATTCAAAAGATGCATTATTGTATTTAAGGCATATCCCCAAAAAGAAATTGGTAAAGTTGAATAACTCGTCATGGACCTAACCATTTCCAAAAGAGTCCTATTCCTTCTTTCTGCTACACCATTTTGTTGGGGAGTTCCAGGTGCAGTCAATTGGGATACAGTCCCATTTTGAGTTAAGTAATCTTTGAAATCCCCAAGAAGGTAGTCGCCACCTCGATCAGATCGAATAGCTTTTATGCGATTACCTAATTAATTCTCAACTTCAGCCCTAAACTCTTTGAATATTTCAAAAGTTTCGGACTTCTGTTTCATTAGGTACACATAACCATATCTTGAGTAATCATCCGTAAAAGTGATGAAGTACTCATAACCTCCTTTTGCTTGGGTTGACATAGGACCACATACATCCACATGAACTAATTCAAGCAACTCTTGGGCTCTTCTATCTTTTGCATTAAAAGGTCGTTTGATCATTTTACCCTCTAAACAAGATTCACAAACTGGAAATTCATGAAATTCCAATGGCTCTAAGAGTCCATCTTTGATCAGTCTTTGAATTCTGTTTGGATTAATATGACCCAAACGCAAGTGTTAAAGATATGCATCATTAGTAGAAGGAAATTTTCTCTTTAATTATTTTACATGAGAGTCATTATGTATAATTCATGCTTATCAGAAGTTAAAATATAAAGACCATCCACAATATTTCCAGAACAGATAAACACTTTATCCTTTTTTATTACAACATTGTCTTTTAAGATAACACAATATCCATGCTTACCTAAATAAGTTGTAGAAATTAAATTCCTACGAACATTAGGTACATATAAACAGTCTTCCAATATTAAAACCCTAGATTCAAAGCATAAATTAAATACTCCAATAGCTACAACTGGAATTCTGCTCTCATCGGCCAAAGTAAGACATAATTCCCCTTCATTCAACTTTCTGGTCTCCTAGAACCCCTGCAAAGTATTGCAGATATGGTTAGTACAACCTGAATCCATACACCAGGAATTTGTGGTATTTTGTACTAAACATATTTCAAGAAGAAATGTACTTTTCATACCCTTATTATTGGCAGCTCTAAATTTTGGACAATTTCTCTTCCAATGTCCTTTCTTAGCACAATCGAAACACTTTCCTTTGATTTTCTTTCCTTTGTTGGCAACTCCTAAGGCAATTTGTTTACCATCTTACTTGGTGAAGTCCATCTTCTTCTTCTTCTTACCCTTGCCTTTCTACTTAGGTTGAGAAGTAGAAGCTTCAGCCATATTGGCATCAACACTGGATGTACCAAGAATGCCTTCCGTCGCTACCAATTCATTCATTAATTCAGACAATGAATAAATCTTTTTGTTCATATTATAATTAAGTTTGAATTCCTTGAATGATTCTGATAGTGACTGGAGTATCATATCCACTTAGGATTCTCCATAAATATCGGCAACTAAAACTTCTAATGTATTCAGATTAGAGATTATCTTTAGACAATGCTCCCTCACTGAAGTACCTTCAGCCATTTTGGTATTATAAATTTGCCTCATGGTTTCTTGCCTTGCAGAACGGCCTTACTCACCAAACATCTCCTTTAGACTTAACATTATGTTTGAAGCTAGTTCTACATCCTGCATTTGATGCTGTAGAACATTTGAGATAGATGCTAGGATATAGCACTTGACCATCTCATTAGATTTCTGCCAACGATCATATCACTGTTTTTCCTTAGGAGGAGCATCTAATGAAGGAAAGTTAGGACATGGTTGAGTAAGCACATATTTGTGCTCTTCAGCAGTAAGAACAATGTCCAAATTTCTTTTCCAGTCAACATAGTTGGATCCAGTCAGTTTGGTTTGATTAAGAATGGCAACAAGTGGGCTAAATGATGCTATGATTAAATCTGAAAACAATAAACATGAATATAATAAGTAAATTGGACATTATCAATTTAGCATATAAACATATAGTATGGAACCTCAATAAAATCATAATATAAAATATAAAACGACAACCCAATCCCATGTTTAAAATTCCTTGGTAGGAAGTAAATTTTAAATACAGTGACTGATTGAGAACTATTCTCTTTATTAGTGCTATCATGATAACTCTTATCAAACACTAATAATATGTTGTATTTCCTTTAGCCTCTAAGTAATAATGGCATAGCTCCATAGGGAGGTTAACATTAAACTTAGTCTAGTGTACACCATTGCCTAAAATCTATGTGAGTCATTAAGCAACTCCACGGTGGCGTGGTCGTTCTTAATGTAAAAACACATATCATCCATTATTAAGAAGTTTAATCTGTAGTACCATGAATTAAACACCCTCCGAAGGGAGCAAGGCATATACGACAAGGCAAGGTGCTTAATCACACTACTATAAACCGACAATGGAGGCTGTGAGATCCAACCCTTGTATCTCTCTCCCACTAGATGTTTTAAAATAAAGGTTTTTAATTGGAAATCATGTGTAATCTAATCAGACATAGCCTTGCACTTCATACATGTGAAAAAACTTAGAAAAATTCAAAATTGACAATTTTTGATCGATTGAATGTGTATCTCTATCGGTTGAAAAAAATTGAAAAATTCTCACTAAACAATCTGCTTGGGTCGATTGGTGCCCGATCGCTTTTCGATCAATTGAAAAAGAACATTTGATCGATGGACTAGCAATCGAATATCAATTGAATTAAACAGATTGGTCACTGTTTCACTCGATCGATCGAAAGCAATTTTCGATCGATTGAAACTTGTGAAACTCGAATTTTCCAGAATTTTTCTGAAGCAGTTTTCAACGGTTTTTCATGAACAAACAACCATCATATGAACATAATAGACAGAGATTGATATCAAAACTAAATTCCATTGATGCTATAGCCTTAAAGTTCAATTTAACATATTTAATGTCAAACTTAAACAACATCATAACATCAATATCAGTTTTTGTCAAACAATAATTTCAACAACCATGCAGAAAATTAAATGCATAATCTTCTAACATCATGAAACTATTATCTCTAATTCCAAAACTCACAAAATATGTAATACATATTCAAAATTGAAAACCTGGCTCTGATACCATTTGTTGGAAAAATACATGTTTGTATCGTATACAAAACATACGCAGCGGAAAATTAATAGATCTACTTCATTCGTAATTGATAACATGTACCATGTAAATTTCAGAATATAAGGACAAGAGAGTGTACCTTGGTGCGCTGAAATTCAAAACTAAAGATTAGAAGCACTTGGGAACACTTTTAATTTTCACTCCAATTCCACTTGTGCCCAAGAAGTGTGGTCTCTCAATCAGTTTATATGAATGTATTCAAGAGAGAATAAGAGTGTCCAACATTCACATACAAACCATTTCATTCACATACAAAATTCTGTATGTTTCTCTCCTTATAACTAATTATCTAGTTGGGTTAGCCTTTTGGGCCATTCCAATTGGGCTTTAGTATGTGTCTTGGAGTGGGACCAAAAGGGAACAAATAAGACACTAGCTCCAATGGGCCTTGGGCTTTTTTGTCAACTCTTGACAAGTCCAAAGTTACCATTAATTGTTAGGACATATGTGATTCAATGTCAGGAACATATGTCACTATTTTATGTAATTGGCTAATCCTTTGACAAAACGTACTTTACTTGTAATTGGGTAGATCTAGGATATGTTTAATGCTTTAAGAAACAAGGTTTCAAGTTCAAGTGTTAAACCCATGCAAGTTTGTCCAAGAATCAAGTGAAAAAGTGCTGTTCATTAAATCTTGACAGCTAGTATATATTGAGGTTTAAGAGAGCTGTTTTAGCCTGAGGCTCGACAGCTGCTCGACAGATAAGGTATCTGTCGAGATTTATGAAGTTTAATTTTTCAAGCTGATTTTCATCCAATCCGTGGGTATATGTTTGGACTTGCTTTTCTCACAACCCTAAACATATATAAGGATTATTTTAAAGGCCGTAAAAGGTTACACACAGTTGCACAAGAGCACAATTCCACTAGTGTGAAGAAAAGTGTAACCAAAAACCTAGTTTGCCCTAATTCTTATTTTCTCTGAAAGAAGCTACTGCGTCTTTGCGCCTTAAGGTTTTGTAACCAATTGCTTCTTGATCTTCGTCGTGTGATGAAGTGAAGAACTTTGCAGCCAACATCTTCTTCAAGTTGGTGAGTTAGTCACATACTGGGATCCGTGCAAAAAGGGTGGCATTCATATATTGAAGAGTTCAGAGTTTTTGAAGCGGTGGAAGGTTTCTACTGTAAGTTCATCTACGGGGATTGTAGAGTCTAGGGACAAAGGTTTTGTACTAGATCTGAAACTTCTCTTTACTATAGTGGATTGCTTTTCGGGAAGGTTTCCCCCCAAGTTTTTTACAGTGAAACTAGTTTGTTTCATTGGTTTTCCTAGGTCATCATATCTTGTTTTATTTAATTTTTCGTTGTGCATAATATTGACATGATATTGATGTTTGTTTGTTTTAACAAGGTTTATTCATAATAAATCTAATTAACAACTTGGATTTAAACTTGTTAATTCTATCAACCGAGGTCTAAATTTCCCAACATTAATTATATTTAATACCACTATATAAATATAATTGCACTCTAGGCCTTATTAATAAATTATATCCCAAGACTTTATTGTACATGCAACCCCTTCATAAAATATTCATAGTAATACAAAGTCCTGAATATAGACTACCACTTTGAAGATTACTACATCTTAATCCTTGAATACTTGGTTTAATCCTTTAAGTTATTCATCATATATTTATGAAATCCAATTTCATAAATATATACTTTAGTAACTCCTTACTAAAGTGGTTAGGCCTAACACTCTGAATAACTGAACCCATTAAACTTATCTCAAGGGAATATTTTATATTCCGTTAAGAGATTATGAATTCCATCTTGAGAATATACGTTACATCAACACTAAATGTGGTTGCCCAACATACTGTGGTTTTGATCATGACTTTAGATCTCACTCTTGATATATCAAAGCAACCTACACTTCATGATCAAGTCCATTATTCTCTCAAGATTAAGAGTTCGTGTAAATAGAAGTCGTGAGATTTATTATTCATTTGACAGTCGTTAGGAAAATATTAAATCTCACAGCGGTCCAATTCAATATGTATTAACTCTTAAAACATATCAACATACCAACTAGAAGTCTCCATTTCCATGATCAAGACAAATCATCTTAGTTGATATGTTATAGTCTTCGCAGATGAAATACCAAATTTCATTACCGACTACGTAAACTCAGACAAATCATCTTCGAACTAAAATTCTGAGTTTACAAAGAACTTGTGATTTATATCTTGTTGGGATTGATGCCCTTAAATCTTTTTTGAGATTCAAGTTGATAGTGCTCGTTTAATCTCACGTGGATTCATATCAGCCATGCTCATTTAATCCTTTCTATCTTTTACGAGATTTGATTCGATCGTGCCCATTTAATCTCATGGGATTCAATTCGGCCAGGGTCGTTTAATACTATCTATCTTTTCAAGATTCAATTCAACCCTGATAGTTTAATATCTCGCAAATTCAATTCCGCCATCCTCGTTTTATCCAATCTATCAGTATTGAGATTCAATTTGACAGAGCTCATTTAATCTCAAACGGATTCAATTCGGCCATTCTCCATTAATCCTATCTATCTTTTTTGACATTCAATTCAACCTTTCTCATTTAATCTCACACGGATTTAACTTGCTTGTTTAATCCTTTCTATCTTTTTCGAGATTCAATTCGAATGTGCCCGTTTAATCTCACACGGATTCAATTTGGCCATGCTCGTTTAATCCTATCTATATTCTTCTAGATTCAATTTGACCGTTCTCGTTTGATCTCACGCGGATTCAATTCGGCCATGTTCGTTTAATACTATCTAACTTTTTTGAGATTCAATTCGACCGTGCTCGTTTAATCTCACGCGGATTCATTTCGTCCATGCTCGTTTAATCCTATCTATCTTTTTCGAGATTCAATTTGACAGTGCTCGTTTAATCTCACGTGGATTCATTTCAGCTATGCTCATTTAATCCTTTCTATCTTTTTCGAGATTTTATTCGACTGTGCTCATTTAATATCATGGGATTCAATTCGGCCAAGCTCATTTAATACTATCTATCTTTTTAAGATTCAATTCAACCCTGATTGTTTAATATCTCGCAAATTCAATTCCGCCATGCACGTTTTATCCAATCTATCGGTATCGAGATTCAATTCGATAAAGCTCATTTAATCTCAAGCGGATTCAATTTGGCCATTCTTTTTTGAAATTCGTTTAATCCTATTCATCTTTTTTGAAATTCAATTTGACCGCTCTCATTTAATCTCACTCGGATTGAGCTCGCTCATTTAATCCTATCTATCTTTTTCGAGATTCAATTTGACTGTGCCCGTTTAATTTCACACGGATTCAATTTGGCCATGCTCGTTTAATCTTAACTATATTTTTCTGGATTCAATTTGACCGTTCTCGTTTAATCTCACGCGGATTCAATTCGGCCATGCTCGTTTAAGACTATATATCTTTTTCGAGATTCAATTCGACCGTGCTCGTTTAATCTCACGCGGATTCATTTCATCCATGCTCGTTTAATCCTATCTATCTTTTTCGAGATTCAATTTGACAGTGCTCGTTTAATCTCACGTGGATTCATTTCAGCCATGCTCATTTAATCCTTTTTATCTTTTTCGAGATTTTATTCGACAGTGCTCGTTTAATTTCATGGGATTCAATTCGGCCAAGCTCGTTTAATAGTATCTATCTTTTTAAGATTCAATTCAACCCTGATAGTTTAATATCTTGCAAATTCAATTCCGCCATGCTCGTTTTATCCAATCTATCGGTATTGAGATTCAATTCGACAAAGCTCATTTAATCTTAAGCGGATTCAATTTGGCCATTCTCAATTAATCCTATCTATCTTTTTTCACATTCAATTCGACCGTTCTCATTTAATCTTACTCGGATTTAACTCGCTCGTTTAATCCTATCTATCTTTTTTGAGATTCAACTCGACTGTGCCCGTTTAATCTCACATGGATTCAATTTGGCCTTGCTCGTTTAATCCTATCTATATTTTTTTAAATTCAATTTGACCGTTCTCGTTTAATCTCACGCGGATTCAATTCGGCCATGCTCGTTTAATACTATCTATCTTTTTCGAGATTCAATTCGACCGTGCTCGTTTAATCTCACGCGGATTCATTTCGTCCATGCTCGTTTAATCCTATCTATCTTTTTCGAGATTCAATTTGATAGTGCTAGTTTAATCTCACGTGGATTCATTTCAGCCATGCTCATTTAATCCTTTCTATCTTTTTCGAGATTTTATTCGACTGTGCTCGTTTAATCTCATGGGATTCAATTCGGCCAAGCTCATTTAATACTATCTATCTTTTTAAGATTCAATTCAACCCTGATAGTTTAATATCTTGCAAATTCAATTCTGCCATGCTCGTTTTATCCAATCTATCGGTATCAAGATTCAATTCGACAGAGCTCATTTAATCTCAAGCGGATTGAATTTGGCCGTTCTCCATTAATCCTATCTATCTTTTTTGATCTTCAATTCGACCATTCTCAGTTAATCTCACTCGGATTTAACTCGCACGTTTAATCCTATCTATCTTTTTCGAGATTCAATTCGACTGTGCCCGTTTAATCTCACACGAATTCACTTTGGCCATGCTCGTTTAATCCTATCTATATTTTTCTAGATTCAATTTGACCGTTCTCATTTAATCTCACGCGGATTCAATTCGGCCACGCTCGTTTAACACTATCTATCTTTTTCGAGATTCAATTCAACCGTGCTCATTTAATCTCACGCGGATTCATTTCGTCCATGCTCGTTTAATCCTATCTATCTTTTTTGAGATTCAATTTGACAGTGCTCGTTTAATCTCACGTGCATTCATTTCAGCCGTGCTTATTTAATCCTTTCTATCTTTTTCGAGATTTTATTCGACCGTGCTCGTTTAATCTCTTGCGGATTGAATTCGACCAAACTTGTTCAATTCTTTCTATCTTTTTTAAGATTCAATTTAACCCTGATAGTTTAATATCCCACAGATTCAATTCCGTCATGCTAGTTTTATCAAATCTATCTTTTCGAGATCCAATTTTACCGTACTCGTTTAATCTCAAGCGGATTCAATTCGGCTATGCACATTTAACCCTATCTTTCTTTTTTGAGATTCAATTCGACCGTTCTCGTTTAATCTCATGCAGATTCAATTCGGCCTTGCTCATTTAATCCAATCTATCTTTTTCGAGATTTTATTTGACTGTGCTCGTTTAATCTTATGGGATTCAATTCAGCCAAGCTCGTTTAATACTATCTTTCTTTTTCGAGATTCAATTTAACCCCGATAGTTTAATATCACGCAGATTCAATTCCGTCATGCTAGTTTTATCCAATCTATCTTTTCGAGATCCAATTTTACCGTTCTCGTTTAACCTCAAGCGGATTCAATTCGGTTGTGCACATTTAACCCTATCTATCTTTTTTTAGATTCAATTCTGACCGTGCTCATTTAATCTCACACAGATTCAATTCAGCCTTGCTCATTTAATCCAATCTATCCTTTCGAGATTCAATTTAACCATGCTCATTTAATCTCACGCAGATTCAATTCGGCCATGCTTGTTAATTACTATCTATAGTTTCGAGATTCAATTCGGCCGTGCTCGTTTAATCCTATCAATCTTTTTCGAGATACAATTGGACCGTGCTCGTTTAATCTCACGCGGAAACAATTCCGCCATGCCTGTTTAATCCTATCTACCTTTTTCGTGATACAATTTGATTGTTCTCATTTAATCTCACACAGATTCAACTCGGCCAAGCTCGTTTAATCCTATTTATCATTCTCGAGATTCAATTTCACCGTGACGTTTAATCTCAGGTGGATTCAATTGAACCATGCTTGTTCAATCCAATCTATCTTTTTCGAGATTCAATTCGACCATTCTAGTTTAATCTCTCGCAGATTCAAATCGAGCATGCTCGTTTAAGCTCACACGGATTCAATTCCGCCATGCTCTTTTTAACCAATCATTCTTTTTTGAGATTCAATTCGACTGTGATAGTTTAATCTCACGCGGATTCAATTCGGCCATGGTCGTTTAATCCTATCTATCTTTTTGATATTCAATTCGACCGTGCTCATTTAATATCAAGCGGATTCAATTCGGCCATTCTCCATTAATCCTATCTCTCTTTTTTTATATTCAATTAGACCATTCTCGTTTAATCTCACTCGGATTTAACTCGCTCGTTTATTCCTATCTATCTTTTTCGAGATTCGATTCGACTGTGCCCGTTTGATCTCACGCGGATTCAATTCGGCCATGCTCGTTTAATCCTATCTTTATTTTTCTAGATTCAATACAACTGTGCTCGTTTGATCTCACGCGGATTCAATTCGGCCATGCTCGTTTAATATTATCAATCTTTTTTAGAGATTCAATTCAACCGTTCTCGTTTAATCTCACGCGGATTCATTTCGTCCATGCTCGTTTAATCCTATCTATCTTTTTTCAGATTTAAGTTGATAGTGCTCGTTTAATCTCACGTGGATTCATATAAGCCATGCTCATTTAATCCTTTCTATCTTTTACGAGATTTGATTCGACCGTGCTCATTTAATCTCATGGGATTCAATTCGGCCAGGGTCGTTTAATACTATCTATCTTTTTAAGATTCAATTCAACCCTGATAGTTTAATATCTCGCAAATTCAATTCCGCCATGCTCGTTTCATCCAATCTATCGGTATCGAGATTCAATTCGACAAAGCTCATTTAATCTCAAACGGATTCAATTTGGCCATTCTCCATTAATCCTATCTATCTTTTTTCACATTCAATTCGACCGTTCTCATTTAATCTCACTCGGATTTAACTCGCTCGTTTAATCCTATCTATCTTTTTCGAGATTCAATTCGACTTAGCCCGTTTAATCTCACACGGATTCAATTTGGCCATGCTCGTTTAATCCTATCTATATTTTTCTAAATTCAATTTGACCGTTCTCGTTTAATCTCACGCGAATTCAATTCGGCCATGCTTATTTAATACTATCTATCTTTTTCAAGATTCAATTCGATCGTGCTCGTTTAATCTCACGCGGATTCATTTCGTCCATGCTCGTTTAATCCTATCTATCTTTTTTGAGATTCAATTTGACAGTGCTCCTTTAATCTCACGTGGATTCATTTCAGCCATGCTCATTTAATCCTTTCTATCTTTTTCGAGATTTTATTCGATCGTGCTCGTTTAATCTCATGGGATTCAATTCGGCCAAGCTCGTTTAATAGTATCTATCTTTTTAAGATTCAATTCAACCCTGATAGTTTAATATCTTGCAAATTCAATTCTGCCATGCTCGTTTTATCCAATCTATCGGTATCGAGATTCAATTCGACAGAGCTCATTTAATCTCAAGCAGATTGAATTTGGCCGTTCTCCATTAATCCTATCTATCTTTTTTGATCTTCAATTCAACCGTTCTCATTTAATTTCACTCGGATTTAACTCGCTTGTTTAATCCTATCTATCTTTTTCGAGATTCAATTCGATTGTGCCCGTTTAATCTCACACGAATTCACTTTGGCCATGCTCGTTTAATCCTATCTATATTTTTCTAGATTCAATTTGACCGTTCTTGTTTAATCTCACGCGGATTTAATTTGGCCACACTCGTTTAATACTATCTATCTTTTTCGAGATTCAATTCGACCGTGCTCGTTTAATCTGACGTAGATTCATTTCGTCCATGCTCGTTTAATCCTATCTATCTTTTTTGAGATTCAATTTGACAGTGCTCGTTTAATCTCACCTGGATTCATTTTAGCCGTGCTCATTTTATCCTTTCTATCTTTTTCAAGATTTTATTCGACTGTGCTCGTTTAATCTCTTGCGGATTCAATTCGACCAAACTCGTTTAATTCTTTCTATCTTTTTTGAGATTCAATTTAACCCTGAGAGTTTAATATCGCATAGATTCAATTCCGTCATGCTAGTTTTATCAAATCTATCTTTTCGAAATCCAATTTTACCGTACTCGTGTAATCTCAATTCCTCATATAATCCTATTTATCTTTCTCGAGATTCAATTTCACCGTGACGTTTAATCCCGTGTGGATTCAATTCGACCATGCTCGTTTAATCTCTCGCATATTCAATTCGACCATGCTCGTTTAAGCTCCTGCGGATTCAATTCCGCCATGCTCTTTTTAACCAATCGTTCTTTTCCGAGATTCAATTCGACCATGCTCGTTTTACCTCACACGGATTCAATCGGCCATGGTCGTTTAATCCTATGTGTCTTTTTGATATTCAATTTGACCGCGCTCGTTTAATCTCTCGCGGATTCAATTCTGCCACGCTTCTTTAACACTATCTATCTTTTTCGAGATTCAATTCCAACGGGCTTGTTTAGTCTCTCATGGATTCAATTTGGCAATTGTCCATTAATCCTATCTATCTTTTTTGATATTCAATTCGACTGTTCTCGTTTAATCTCACTCGGATTTAACTCGCTCGTTTAATCCTATCTATCTCTTTCAAGATTCAATTCGACCGTGCCCGTTTAATCTCACGCGGATTCAATTCGGCCATGCTCATTTAATCCTATCTATCTTTTTTGAGATTCAATTCGACTGTGCCCGTTTAATCTCACGCGGATTCAATTCAGCCATGCTCGTTTAATGCTATCTATCTTTTTCGAGATTCAATTTGACCGTGCTCGTTTAATCTCATGCGGATTCATTTCGTCCATGCTCGTTTAATCCTATCTATCTTTTTCGAGATTCAATTTGACCGTGCTCGTTTAATCTCACGTGGATTCATTTCGGCCCTGCTAATTTAATCCTATTTATCTTTTTAGAGATTCAATTCGATTGTGCCCGTTTAATCTCACGCGGATTCAATTCGGCCATGCTCGTTTAATGCTATCTATCTTTTTCGAGATTCAATTCGACCATGCTCGTTTAATCTCATGCGGATTCATTTCGTCCATGCTCGTTTAATCCTATCTATCTTTTTCGAGATTCAATTTGACCGTGCTCGTTTAATCCTATCTATCTTTTTCGAGATTTTATTCGACCGTGCTCATTTAATCTCATAGGATTCAATTCGGCCAAGCTAGTTTAATACTATCTTTCTTTTTTCGAGATTCAATTTAATCCAGAAAGTTTAATATCACGCAAATTCAATTCCGTCATGCTAGTTTTATCCAATCTATCTTTTCGAGATCCAATTTTACCGTGGTTGTTTAATCTCAAGCGGATTCAATTCGGCTATGCACATTTAACCCTATCTTTCTTTTTTTAGATTCAATTTCGACCATGCTTGTTTATTCTCACGCAGATTCAATTCAGCCTTGCTCGTTTAATCCAATCTATCCTTTGGAGATTCAATTTGACCATGCTCTTTTAATCTCACGTAGAATGAATTCGGCCATGCTCGTTAATTCCTATCTATACTTTCGAGATTCAATTCGGCCGTGCTTGTTTAATCCTATCAATCTTTTTCGAGATACAATTGGACCGTGCTCGTTTAATCTCACGCGGATACAATTCTGCCATGCCCGTTTAATCCTATCTACCTTTTTCGAGATACAATTCGACCGTGCTCATTTAATCTCACGCAGATTCAACTCGGCCAAGTTCGTTTAATCCTATTTATCTTTCTTGAGATTCAATTTCACCGTGACGTTTAATCTCACGTGGATTCAATTGAACCATGCTTGTTTAATCCAATCTATCTTTTTCGAGATTCAATTCAACCAAGCTAGTTTAATCTTTCACAGATTCAATTCGAGCATGCTCGTTTAAGCTCATGCGGATTCAATTCTGCCATGCTCTTTTTAACCAATCATTCTTTTTCGAGATTCAATTCGACCGTGATAGTTTAATCTCACGTGGATTCAATTCGGCCAGGGTCGTTTAATCCTATCTATCTTTTTGATATTCATTTCGACCGTGCTCATTTAATCTCAAGCAAATTCAATTTGGCCATTCTCCATTAATCCTATCTCTCTTTTTTGATATTCAATTAGACCGTTCTTGTTTAATCCTATCTATCTTTTTCGAGATTCAATTCGACCGTGCCCGTTTAATCTCACGCGGATTCAATTCGGCCATGCTCGTTTAATCCTATTTATATTTTTCGAGATTCAATTCGACCGTGCTCCTTTAATCTCACGCGGATTCATTTCAGCCATGCTCATTTAATCCTTTCTATCTTTTTCGAGATTTGATTTGACATGCTTGTTGAATCTCATGGGATTCAATTCGACCAAGCTCGTTTAATACTATATATCTTTTTAAGATTCAATTCAACATCTTCTCATGCACAAAGTGTTTGGAGGTTTAGAAAGGAAATGATTCAAACAATCGAATTATAAAGGGAATTACTTAATACCAATAATTCAATTGTTTCAACAAGTAAGAAGGAAGATTTGAATTTTTTTTATCCTCATAAAATAGACTAGTCAATAAACTTAATATTACTGAGTTATAAAACTTTCAACGTTATTTAATTACTAGCTTGTAACTCCATGCATATGCATGAATACACTTAAAGACATACAATAAGGTGCATAATATAATTCCTATATATATAATTTAAATACTATTGATAGTCATTTTTATATTTCGTTAACTTTTTAAAAAATTTTGTAAGGATATTATTAGGTGTAAAATGTAAATTGTCCATGTTTTTTTTTTTTTTTTTTTTTTTTTTAAATTATTGTGAATCATTTTTTTTTTTTTTTTAATATTCAATTATTCTAGACTCTTTGGTTTTTGTACTTAATAACTTACTTGGATGAATATTTATGATGTGATCCCATATTTGATTATAAAATTAAGAAATAAAACTCTTAAAGAATAAATAATTTAGGAAACATGGTGCAAAATTGGAACTCTAATTTAGAATTCTAATTTGAGTTTCTCTCAGCTTCACCTATAATTTGAGCTCATTTAATCTCAAGCGGATTCAATTTGGCCATTCTCCATTAATTCTATCTATCTTTTTTGATATTCAATTCGACCGTTCTCATTTAATCTCACTCGGATTTAACTCGCTCGTTTAATCCTATCTATCTTTTATGGGATTCAATTCGACTGTGCCCGTTTAATCTCACAAGGATTCACTTTGGCCATGCTCATTTAATCCTATCTATATTTTTCTAGATTCAATTTGACCGTTCTCGTTTAATCTCACGAGGATTCAATTCGGCCACGCTCGTTTAATACTATCTATCTTTTTTGAGATTCAATTCGACCGTTCTCGTTTAATCTGACGCGGATTCATTTCGTCTATGCTCGTTTAATCCTATCTATCTTTTTTGAGATTCAATTTGACAGTGCTCGTTTAATCTCACGTGGATTCATTTCAGCCGTGCTCATTTAATCCTATCTATCTTTTTCAACATTTTATTCGACCGTGCTCGTTTAATCTCTTGCGGATTCAATTCGACCAAGCTCGTTTAATTCTTTCTATCTTTTTTGAGATTCAATTTAACCCTGATAGTTTAATATCACGTAGATTCAATTCTGTCATGTTGGTTTTATCAAATCTATCTTTTTGAGATCCAATTTTACCGTGCTCGTTTAATCTCAAGCGGATTCAATTCGGCTATGCACATTTAACCCTATCTATCTTTTTTGAGATTCAATTAGACCGTTCTCGTTTAATCTCATGCAGATTCAATTCGGCCTTGCTCGTTTAATCCTATCTATCCTTTCAGGATTCAATTCGACCGTGCTCGTTTAATCTCACGCAGATTCAAATCGGCTATGATCGTTAAATCCTATCTATACGTTTGAGATTCAATTTGGCCGTGCTCGTTTAATCCTATCAATCCTTTTCGAGATTCAATTTGGCCGTGCTCGTTTAATCCTATCAATCCTTTTCGAGATACAATTGGACCGTGCTCGTTTAATCTCACGGGGATACAATTCCACCATGCCCGTTTAATCCTATCTACCTTTTTCAAGATTTAATTCGATCGTGCTTGTTTAAGCTCACCCAGATTCAACTTGGCCAAGCTCGTTTAATCCTATCTATCTTTCTCGAGATTCAATTTCATCGTGACATTTAATCCCATGTGGATTCAATTCGACCATGCTCGTTTAATCCAATCAATCTTTTTTGAGATTCAATTCGACCATGCTCGTTTAATCTCTCGCAGATTCAATTCGACCATGCTCGTTTAAGCTCCCGTGGATTCAATTCCGCCATGCTCTTTTAAACTATCATTCTTTTTCGAGATTCAATTCGACCATGCTCGTTTAATCTCACGCGGATTCAATTCGGCCATGGTCGTTTAATCCTATCTATCTTTTTGATATTCGATTTAACCGCGCTCGTTTAATCTCTTGCGGATTCAATTCTGCCATGCTTATTTAATCCTATCTATCTATTTCGAGATTCAATTCCACCGGGCCTATTTAGTCTCACACGGATTCAATTCGTCCATTCTCCATTAATCGTATCTGACTTTTTTGATTTTGAATTTGACCGTTCTCGTTTAATCTCACTCGGATTTAACTCGCCCGTTTAATCCTATCTATCTTTTTCGAGATTCAATTCAACCATGACCGTTTAATCTCAAGCGGATTCAATTCGGCCATGCTCGTTTAATCCTATCTATCTTTTTTGAGATTCAATTCGACTGTGCCCGTTTAATCTCACGCGGATTCTATTCGGCCATGCTCATTTAACGCTATCTATCTTTTTCGAGATTCAATTCGACCGTGCTCGTTTAATGTCACGTGGATTCATTTTGTCCATGCTCGTTTAATCCTATCTATCTTCTTCAAGATTCAATTTGACCGTGCTCGTTTAATCTCACGTGGATTCATTTTGGCCCTGCTCATTTAATCCTATCTATCTTTTTCGAGATTTTATTCGACCGTGCTCATTTAATCTCATGGGATTCAATTCGGCCAAGCTCGTTTAATACAATCTTTCTTTTTCGAGATTCAATTTAACCCCGATAGTTTAATATCACGCAGATTCAATTCCTTCATGCTAGTTTTATCCAATCTATCTTTTCGAGATCCAATTTTACCGTGCTTGTTTAATCTCAAGCGGATTCAATTCGGCTATGAACATTTAACCCTATCTATCTTTTTTTAGATTCAATTCCGACCGTGCTCGTTTAATCTCACGTAGATTCAATTCAGCCTTGCTCGTTTAATCCAATCTATCCATTGGAGATTCAATTTGACCATGCTTTTTTAATCTCATACAGATTCAATTCGGCCATGCTCGTTAATTCCTATCTATACTTTCGAGATTCAATTTGGCCGTGCTCGTTTAATCCTATCAATCTTTTTTGAGATACAATTGGACCGTTCTCGTTTAATCTCACGCGGATACAATTCCGCCATGCCCGTTTAATCCTATCTACCTTTTTCGAGATACAATTCGACCGTGCTCGTTTAATCTCACGCAGATTCAACTCGGCCAAGCTCATATAATCCTATTTATCTTTCTCGAGATTCAATTTCACCGTGACGTTTAATCTCACGTGGATTCAATTGAACCATGCTCGTTTAATCCAATCTATCTTTTTCGAAATTCAATTCGACCATGCTAGTTTAATCTCTCGTAGATTCAATTCGAGCAGGCTCGTTTAAGCTCACGCGGATTCAATTCCGCCATGCTCTTTTTAACCAATCATTCTTTTTTGAGATTCAATTTGACCGTGCTAGTTTAATCTCACGCGGATCCAATTCGGTCACGGTCGTTTAATCCTATCTATCTTTTTGATATTCAATTCGACCGTGCTCATTTAATCTCAAGCGGATTCAATTCGGCCATTCTCCATTAATCCTATCTCTCTTTTTTGATATTCAATTAGACCGTTCTCGTTTAATCTCACTCGGATTTAACTCGCTCGACTCGTTTAGTCCTAACTATATTTTTCTAGATTCAATTTGACCGTTCTCGTTTAATCTCACGCGGATTCAATTCGGCCATGCTCGTTTAATTCTATCTATCTTTTTCGAGATTCAATTCGACCGAGCTCGTTTAATCTCACGCGGATTCATTTCGTCCATGCTTGTTTAATCCTATCTATCTTTTTCGAGATTCAATTTGACAGTGCTCGTTTAATCTCACGTGGATTCATTTCAGCCATGCTCATTTAATCCTTTCTATCTTTTTCGAGATTTGTTTCAACTGTGCTCGTTTAATCTCATGGGATTTAATTCGGCCAAGCTCTTTTAACACTATCTATCTTTTTAAGATTCAATTCAACCCTGATAGTTTAATATCTCGCAAATTCAATTCCACCATGCTCGTTTTATCCAGTCTAGCGGTATCGAGATTCAATTCGACAGAGCTCATTTAATCTCAAGCGGATTCAATTTGGCCGTTCTCCATTAATCCTATCTATCTTTTTTGATATTCAATTCAACCGTTCTCATTTAATCTCACTCGGATTTAACTCGCTCGTTTAATCCTATCTATCTTTTTCGAGATTCAATTCTACTGTGCTCGTAAAATCTCACATGGATTCAATTTGGCCATGCTCGTTTAATCCTATCTATATTTTTCTAGATTCAATTTGATCGTTCTCGTTTAATCTCATGCGGATTCAATTCGGCCATGCTCGTTTAATACTATCTATCATTTTCGAGATTCAATTCGACCGTGCTCGTTTAATCTGACGCGGATTCATTTCGTCCATGCTCGTTTAATCCTATCTATCTTTTTTGAGATTCAATTTGACAGTGCTCGTTTAATCTCACATGGATTCATTTCAGCCGTGCTCATTTAATCCTTTCTATCTTTTTTGAGATTTTATTCGACCGTGCTTGTTTAATCTCTTGTAGATTCAATTCAACCAAGCTTGTTTAATTCTTTCTATCTTTTTTGAGATTCAATTTAACCCTGATAGTTTAATATCGCGCAGATTCAATTCCGTCATGCTAGTTTTATCAAATCAGTTATATAGAGAGAAACATACAAAATTTGAGTAATGAACAAGAATTAGAATGTATGTGAGTATGAGACACTCTTTCATTCTCTCTAGAACATACACATATAACTGATTGAGAGACCACACATCTTGGGCATCAAGTGGAATTGGAGTGAAGATTGAAAGTGTTCCCAAGTGCTTCTGATCTTCGGTTTTGAATTTCACCGCATCAAGGTACACTCTCTTGTTCTTAATTTTGAAACTTACATAGTGCGTGTTATCAATTGCGAATGAAGTAGATCCGTTTATTTTTCGCTTCGTACATGCATATTTCCATTATATCTTCTGTGACTAAATCACATAAATCATATACTATGCATCTCATGGGCTATATGATAATGCTCAAATATTCATGTTACCATTATTTTAGATAATAATAAAACAATTTTGTTAATCACAACATTAAGTCATACATAATGTCACACATAATGTCAAGCATAACATCATACAATAGGATTTAAGGGAACTAACTCTAACAGTTGAGGTATATGTTGATGACATGATCGTGAAGTCCAAAGATAGAGAAAGCCATATAGTTAATTTGTGGAAATTCTTCGAAAGGATCAAGGAGTATAAACTGAGATTGAACCCACAAAAAAGAACCTTTGGAGTAACTGCTAGGAAATTGCTTGGCTTCTTTGTAAGTGATAGAGGGATAGAAGTTGACCCATCAAAGATCAAAGCCATATTGGATATGCCTCCACCTAAAAGTGAGAAAGAGATAGGAGGATTCTTAGGTCAACTACAGTACATCAGCCGATTCATGGCCAAGTTCACCTCCACTTCTGAGCCCATCTTCAAGCTCTTAAGGAAGAATGAACCCCATACATGGAATGATGAGTGTTAGAAAGCCTTTGAACTTATCAAGGAATACCTTCTTCATCCACCCATTCTAGTTCCCTCGATGTAATGCCCGGAAAAAAAAAAAAAAAAAAAATTTAAAGGAAGGGTATTTAAGTAAATCTTTTGTGGGGTCAATTTTATAATTTATTTTTCTAAGGGGTTTTTAGAATATAAGATTGAAACCCTAGTTATATATATAAGCTTATTATGTCAATGTATATGAAGAGATATTTTGGAGAGATAAGACTACTCAAATGACTGAAGTAGAGAATGATTGATTACACTCATAAGGTAAGAGCTTAAGAAATCTTATTCTTTTGTCATATTTAGACTTTAATACGCTTGTGTTTACATTATTCGGCACTTAGTATTAAGTTAGTGTAAAATCAACCAAGCCGTAACTTTAATTTGGGGGTCTAAACAGCTCTTGTTTTTTCAACACATTTTCGAGCTTTCAATTTTCAACTCCAAAAACTCCACAACAGAATGGGGTGGTTGAAAGAAAGAACCAGGTGATCCAAGAAATGGCAAGAGTAATGTTACTAAACAAAAGCATTCCACAGAAGTTTTGGACTGAAGCAGTGAATACTTCGTGTCACATTAGGAATAGGATTTACTTCCGGACAGGAACAAAGAAGACATCGTATGAAATATGGAGAGAAAAGAAGCCGAAGGTGAAATATTTCCGAGTATTTGGAAGCAAGTGTTATATTCTTAATGATAGGGAATCCTTAAAAATTTGATACTAAGAGTGATGAAAGGATATTCCTAGGCTACTCAACAAATAGCCAAGCATATAAAGTGTTCAATAAGCGCACCAAGACAGTGATGGAATCGATAAATGTTGTCATCGATGACACTATCTCTGAAAAGGATATTGATGATGATGGTGAAGGACCAAGTCTTAAAAAGAATGAGGGTGATGACAACTGTCTCAAGGTGAGGATACTGAGAAAGAATCACCAGAAAAGGAGTTTACACCTCCTATATTAAGAAGGGAGACTAGATCAACTCAAGGATCTTATAGTCAACTCACCCCTCCTAAAGTTCTACCTCCAATCTCTCGTGATAAGGAACCTTCCACTTCCAAGAGACCATCGTCAAGGGTAACTCTCAATCATCCCTCAAGCAATATCATTGGTGACTTAGAAGAAGGAATTCGGTTGAGAAAAGGACCAGCCTATAGTGCGAATCATGTGACATACAACTGCTATCTTGCTCAATTTGAACCAAAGAAAGTGGAGGAAGCTTTGAAGGATGAGAATTGGGTAGAGTCCATGCACCAAGAGTTGCATCAATTTGTTAGAAATGATGTGTGGGAGTTGGTACCAAGGCCCAAGGATACACATGTAATCGGCACCAAGTGGATCTTCAAGAACAAGACTGATGAAGATGGTGAAGTTGTCTGAAACAAGTCTAGATTGGTGGCTTAAGGATATACTCAAGTTGAAGGTATAGACTTTGATGAATCTTTTGCTCCAGTTGCAAGACTAGAGTCAATCTGAATTCTTCTCTCCATAGCATGCATTATGAACTTCAAGTTATATCAAATGGATGTGAAGAGTGCTTTCTTGAACAGGTTTTTAAACGAAGAAGTGTTTGTTGAGCAACCAAAGGGGTCTCAAGACCCTCACTTTTCGGATCATGTGTTAAGGCTGAAGAAGGCGTTATATGGGCTGAAACAAGCACCAAGAGCTTGGTATGATAGCCTCACCACATACCTCTTGGATCATGGTTTCAAGAGAGGTCAAGCCGATCGAACTTTGTTTGTCAAAAGAGATGAGAAATATCTCCTTGTTGCTCGAGTATATATGGATGACATTGTATTCGGCTCCACAATCGATCACCTAGCTCATAAATTCCCAGAAGAAATGAAAAGGGAGTTTGAGATGAGCATGGTGGGACAGCTAAACTACTTCCTAGGGCTTCAAGTGAAACAACGGGAAGATGGGATATTTATCTCTTAGGAGAAATATGCCAAAAATCTTGTAAAGAGATTCGGCCTAGTCTCTAAGAAACACACTTCCACTCGATCGTGAAGAATACCAAGTTTTGGGAGTTTTGATGTTGTGTTGTGAGCAGAAAAAGAAGCTTAGTGATTTTGGGATTGGATGGTCTTCTAATAGTTTTATATTTATTGGTCATTTGGCATTATGTACATGAGGTTTGGATTTTGTTCCTATTAAATTATTGGAGATCTATTCATAAAGAAATTGTTGAGGTAGTTTGGATTTATTTTATTTTAATTTTTGGGGATAAATTTTAGTTGCTAAAAAGGCCTTGCACACTTGTAGGGTGCTTACTTTATAAGCGTGCGGCGGTTGTCATGTGCCTATCTTTATAGTTGGGTTCGGGGCGTGAAATCCGAAGCATGGAAATCCACTACTCCTGTATCTCTCAATCATAGAGAATGCAGTTGGAAGTATGCTTGCACAAGAGGATGATAATAAAAATGAGAGAGCTGTATACTACTTGAGCAAGAGATTCCATGATTATGAGACTAGATACACACCCATAGAAAAGTCATGTTTTGCTCTCGTGTGGGCCATGTAGAAATTGAGACATATCATCCTACCTTTCCAGATATGGATAGTTGCCAGAATAGACCCGTTGAAATATCTATTTGAGAAGCCCACCCTAAGTGGAAGACTATCAAGATGGTTGATTCTATTGGCAAAATTCGATTTGAAGTATGTGGCTAGAAAAACCATCAAAGAAAGCGTCGTGTTAGATTTTTATGCCTAGAACCCTATAGATGGGGAAAATGGTAAAGAAGATTTCCTGAATGAGGATATTTTGGATATTGAACTAGGGGCATGGAAGATGTATTTCAATGGAGCTGTGAACCAATATGGAAATGGGATATGAGTACTTTTGATCACCCGTGATAGATCTCATATACCTTTAGCAGTCAAGTTGAACTTCGAGGCAACCAACAACAAGGAAGAATATGAGGCTTGTATTACCAGAATGGAAGCTCTTTAAGAGTTAGGGGTAAAGGAGGTAGAAGTCTTTGGAGATTCAACATTGGTCATAGCCCAAGCGCAAAGATTATGGAAGTTGAAGAAAGAACACTTGAAGCCTTATTAGCAATATTTAGAAGATTTGACCAAAACCTTCGACAAGATTGAATACAATATCATACCTAGAGCTAGCTTAGAATCAGTTCGCAAATGCCTTGGCTACTTTAGCCTCAATGGTTGAAATACCCGAGGGAGTATGGACGCGACCCTTAGAGATTGAGCAGAGCTATATATTGGTGCACAAGCAGAATGTAAAGTCTTCAGTTTTGGCTATGGAAGAGGAAGGAATCCCATGGTATTATGACATCATGAAATTTCTAGAATTGAGGGTATATCCTGATAGTGCCGATAAGAGAGAACGTCATTCGATTAGAATGGCAGCAATGCAATACATCCTATGTGGAGGTCAGCTCTATAGGAGGTCCTATGATGGTGTGCACCTTCATTTTCTAAAGAAAGAAGAAGCCGAAAGAGTCATGGAGAAGTCTATCAAGGGATTTGTGGTCCTCACACGAATATGAGGATGTTGGCCAAGAAGTTTCTAAAGATGGGATACTATTGGAATACGGTGGAAGTTGATTGTGTAGACTTCATGAAGAGTTGCCATGACTGCCAAATCAAAGCAAACTTGAACCATGTACCACCTAGTGAACTATACAGCATGACCTTTCTATAGCCTTTCTCAGTATCGTGCATAGACATGATTAGAAGAATAGCACCCAAAGCCTCAAATGGACACGAGTACATCTTAGTGGCGATTGACTATTTCACCAAGTGGGTAGAGGCAGCCTCCTACTCGGTATTGAAAGCCAAGCATGTGGGTCGATTCATAGAGAATAATATCATTTATCGATTTGGGGTACCACAAGAGATCATCTCAGACAATGGTTCTCACTTTGAGGGAGAAGTTCAAAGGATCATGGAGTTGTACAATACTGAGCATCACAAGTCTTCACCATACCGACCACAGACTAAAGGGGCCGTAGAAGCAGCCAATAAAAATATCAAGAATATTCTAGCCAAGATGGTAGTGACATACAAGGATTGGGCTGAGAAGCTTCCATTCGCCTTATAGGGTTACCGAACTTCTATTCGTGCATCAACAAGGGAAACCCCCTACTCTTTGGTTTATGGGAATGAAGCAGTACTTCCCATTGCGGTGGAAATACAATCTTTAAGGGTGCTGGTAGAAACCAAGGTCCTAGAAGAAGAATAGATGAGAGAAAGATATAAACAATTGGCTTTTGATAATAGCTTAATTTTGCATATTTATAACATTATTAGAAAGCATTATCATACTTATTTTGAGTTAATTCATGCATTTTATAATTGGTTTTGAAATAATTCTAAATAATCAATTTTGTGCTTAATTGAATTTTAATGCGTGAATTTGTCTTTTGTACGATAATGAAATTAAATAAGTGGAATTGTGCAAAGAAGAAAGCTAATGGACTTTACTTTTACAAGGGCCATGATGAAGTCAAAGAAGGCCAACTCAATTAAATTCAAGTCCAATTGGAGCAAGGAATCAAAGGAATTGCACCGAATCCAAGTCCAATTCGGATTTAGGATTCCAGCCTGCGCACCAGTTAGTATTTGGAGCATAACTTTCGGCTCCGATGTCCAATCAAGATGATAAAAGTTGAGCTGAAAATCTAACTTAAAGGGATACAACTTTGTAGTTTACCAAAAGTCCGAATTCTGAAGTTAAATTGTCCGAAAACGTCGGTTAAGTGAAGCCTAAAAACCTGGGATTTTCTCCAAACGGGAATTCAACTTGTAATAGGATTCCTTAACCTATTTAAAGGCTCTTGTACATTTTTAGACCCCTTAAAACACAAGTTGTTTAACCTAGTTATTTAGCCAAGTGATTACTTAGGTAAATTATTCAATTCTAGGTTAACATAAGTAAATCATATCAAGTAAATAATGCGGAAAATAAAGAACACAACGATATGATAACCCAGGAAAACCAAACCGGCAAAAAACCTGGGGAGGATTTAACCTAACTATCCTCAAGGTAAAATAGATCCACTATAAAAGAATTGAAGTTTTATAATAGCAACTTAGACCACTAACATCCTATTGCTACCTCGAGTAGAAAATTTACTACCACGACCACGTGACAGCTTCGAGTCCACGGACTACTTCTTTCTTGGATTCATAGCAACCACAAGTACTCCCACTTGTGTTTTTCTTTAAGCTCTTTATGCAGCAATTGAAGCGATCACCAAGCTCTCGACATCAGTTTTGATCTTGATAACCCTAAGTGTGTATGAAGGCAAACACCTCTAGATCTCACAAGAGATTCATACACACAGCATAAACAACAACATGAAAACGTGGCTAGGATTTTTCCTTTTATACTTAAGGCAAAACATAAAACTCTACACGTCATATGGGCTTGGGCTGAGTTGGAAAATTCTGCAGAAAAATAATCTGCACGAGGTTCAATCGATCAAGTCTAATTTTCGATCGATCGAGCCTTGCAGAAAGTGAATAGTAATTTTCTGCAATTACTCGATTCCAACTTCACAATAAACATACTTTGAGCAGCCTAAATCTAGACTCTAAGTTTTGGTCATGGTTTGCCAACATTACATATTGAAGTTCTAAAACATTTAGATCCTAAATCCTTAGAACCTAACAAACTCCCCCTTTGGCAATCCATGACAAAACACATAATAAAACAAAATGCTCAAAGTTACAAAAACAGCCCATTACAATAAAATTGCCCAACCAAAAACGATTCAACCTAACTACTATCTATCAGTTGCAAGCGTAGACAGTAGCACGACTGAATCAACCTGTATATTCCTGAAACACTCAAAAAACACATAAACACATATGTGGAAAATACAAGTAAAACAAAATAAATTCTTGATTTCACAAAACATAAAATAAAAGACATATATCATGAATAACCTCATAATATAAATTAATAGCCAATGTAGCACAGTGTGAAACAAGAAATTGAAAAATAAAAAAGAATGTCTCCCCCTAACATATACGTCACATAAAAATAAATACATTAAGATAAATACATCATGAAGCACCTAGATACAATCTAAAGCTCCAAAACTCCAAAAACTCAAAAACTCCCCCTATCTCCATCCATATGTACTCCCACTTTTTGTGACGAATTGCCGAAGGGCAATCAAGACTCATCATCAAAAGGAGGTGGTGGAGGTGACCTTCTAATGCTCGCCAAATCCATACGCAAGGCCTGAAGCTCTATGAGTACATCCACCAAAAGCTGACCATGAGCCGCCTGAACGGTCATGACAGTGTCCAACATACTCCGAATGCTAGAATCACCCGAAGTAGAAGATGGAGGATCAATAGTGGCCGTCGGATCAACATACTCCTCAGCTGTGGGATCACCTGAAGGAGGAGAAGGAGGTGCAACACCCGAAGAAGACTCAAAACGAGGGCGTTTAGAGCTAGCTCGCATCTGAGTGGTTCTCTGCCTAAGGAAGGTGGCACCTAAGGGAGATATAATGTGTACGGGCTCAGATGCAGGAAACTCATCTAATCCTAGATGTAACAAAATCCGATGAATAAAAACAGGGTAGAAAAGACCATGTGCAGTAGAACTACTCCTATGAACCTTAACCAAGGATCGAATGAAAAGAGTAGGAAAACTCATAAGAGCATCTGTCACAAGGGCATACAAAAATGCACATGTCTTAATAGGAATGGTGTGCAAGTGAGAGATGGGCCAGATGGAATGACAAGAAATCCAGAAAAATAAGTAATGAATCTCGTTCAACTCATGAGAGGTAATCCGAGGATCAGGACCTCACAGAATGGAAGTCCTAGTGAGATATGACATAATGTCATCAAGAGGAGGGGGATCATCATAAAGGTACACAGGCTGCTGTACCTTAGGCACCCCAAGAGCAGAGGTCACTACTGAAGGAGTAATGACATACTTTTCACCCCGTATCCAACTCTTCACAAATTGAGTGTTGGAATCATTGGAGTGGACATAGAGGTTCAAGTAGAACTCTCTAATCAAGGTAGCTGGAGGAGGATAATTTATATCCAACAAAGGTAACCAGCCCCGACACTCAAAGTTCCTCCTAATTTCCGGATCTAGCTCTACTAATACTACCTTCCTCTTAACCTAAACTGATCTAAGAATGTTCAGCTTCTCATAAGTTTCTTGGTTTTTCTCAGATCGAAACCTATCACTATCAAAGGCTAGAGTAGAAGATGAGGTGGTGTTCCTATTGGCTCTAGTCTTCCTAACCATGATGCTAAGGGTTGGAAAGGGTAGATAGAAAAGAAACAAAAGAAAGAAACACAAAGAAAACCAAGGGCAGACTGCATCAGATAAGGTTAAAGAGAAAACAACAATAGAAAATATCACTCTATATGATGCATGAATAGAATAAACACATGATGCGTGCTCTAATGCAGTGAGAACAGTCCAATTATACTTTTAAAAACCAAGAATTGACTTGAATAGAGTTTATAACAAAAACCACAAATTTTGAAAACCCATTTTCAAAAATTTAACCAAATTGAGTAATTAATCATTACACTAGATAGAAATCATCATATAATGACATAATTAAACAATTTCACAAGTCAATTTTACCAAATTAAGTCCAATTGAACAAAATCCCCAAATTCGTGTAGTTACAAGCCCTAGGATTTCAAATTGTTCTCAAATCACCAAATTAATCAAATTAAAGCATGGTGAACATGTTTACATCATCTTAGAACAAAAACCCATTGATCAATTTGGACAGAAACCAACTCAAAAATAAAAAATCCCAAATTCCTATAGGTCTGAAAATTTCCCTAAAAAAACATGAAAAATGCATGAAAAAAGTGAATAAACTAAAAAAGAAAGGGTATAAAGGTCTTACCGGCACAATAGGACAAAAACCTTGAGAAAAATTTGGAAGGAAAACGACAAAAATTTGACTTGAATCTGGATCGGTCAAAGAGAGAGAGAGAAAAGCTTTTTGAAAAGTTTGAAAAAGTGAAGAACACGTGAAAAAGCACGTTTAAAAAAACACTCTCTTAACGATTTTCGATCGGTCGAAAATTAGATTCGATCGATTGAAAATCACATTCGATCGATCCAGCATCAATCGAGCAGTGATCGAGCTAGGCAGATTCAAACCAAGTTTTTTTTATCACAATTTCAATCGGTCGAGCAACAGGTTCGATCAATCGAAAATTTGGAAAAATCAATTTTTTGAAAAACAGAGCATTTTAATGCAGAAACTCCTCAAAGCACAATGTTTTATGAATGGAATGCATGAGTATAAGATGAAAAGTTTTTCAAAAACCCTTGAATTTAACCCAGATCTTCCAAAAACAAAATTTTCAATCAATTTGTCCTCAAATCTCAATCTTTAAACACACTTTGCATTAAAATCAAGGAACTGTTAATCTTGGATGGCCACAACAAGATCACACACAATATAATGTACTAAGTTTAGCAAAGAGTAACTTGTGTAGTGTGTGCAACTAGAATAGCTTGAGATACATGTGAGGTGATAAGTAAATAGTGATCAATCACAATTTCTACAAAATTCATCACATAAGTTTGAAAGTGACTGTCACCTAAAGAGTTACATCATATAACTCTCACATCTCCTAGAAAACAAGCTTGCAATCATGTAAGTTTCTTGATTTGCCTCATAATGTACACACCAATTTTATTTGATTTGAAACTTATTAAGATAGCCAAGATAATGTACACTAAGGTGTTCATGATTGGCTAGTAAACAGTGGTGAGATGGTTATTTATGCCTTTCTCTTAGGATTTTTTAGTCCTTACAATCAAAAGCATGTGACTTCGAGATCAAGATCATGTGCTCAAAAACTATAAACAACTCCCACACAACATGCACTACAAAGCTCAAACTAGTAAAGTGCAATAAAATAAGCTCATCCAAGCTAAACAGGGTACATAAACATGTTATGTAAATATAATATGGCCAACCTTGGTTTCAAATCCAAGAAAAATAATGCAAAACACATTTTTCTTTCCTTTTCCTTTTTTTTTTTTTTGTTTATTTTGTTTATTTTGTTTATATATATATTTTTTTGGAAATAATAACAAAAACAACCTAGCATGAAATGCATGAATGTTATGCAATGCAAATCCTAGAAACAAAGAAAACAAAAACAGCAAAAAAGAATGGTCACAAAAAATAGAGAAATGAAGCACAATGACCATGTCAGAAAGACTCAATTAGATCTAGCCTTTTGCATCCAAAACCTTTTAGATGCAACTTTTGCATTGGAGTTATTATTCATATTAGAATGATGAGCAACTTCAGGATTGGAATAAAGGTTTAAAGCCTTTACCAACTCACCAATAAGTACCATGAGATCTTGTGCTTGAGGCACATGTACTTTTGGCTTATTTGCTCGCTTAGCAGCTTGCAACTTGAAACAGTTTAGACGAATGTGTCCAGAATTTCCACAAAAATGACAAACCCATGCAAGTCTATCATGCAACTTATCCTTAGGAAGGATGGAATTCTTAGACTTAGACTCTTTAAGATCAACCCTAATCTTCCTAGGAGGTGTAACTTCTACTGGTATGACAATCTCACTCACGGAAGGCTCAGAAGAAGAGACAAAGTTTGTGGAATGAGTCTTAGGTACATAAATTCTATCTTCAAAACCTAGACCAGTTTTGTCTAAGGGAGACTTCTGAATACTCAACATGTGTTCAAGTTTGGAACTAGCAGACCTATTTGTTTGTTCTCTAGCAACAGATAATTTAAGTTCCAAATTCTTCACTTTATCAAGCAATGACATGTTCTTAGTCTTCACCTTATCAAGCAATTCATTAGCATCAAACAATTTCAAGAGAAAATTTTTCTTATCAAGTTCAAGAGAAGCAATTTTCTGTAAACCTAAATCAACATTCATAGCATCCTTTGCAGTAACCTTGCAAAGCTTATTATAGGCTTCTTGTAAATCAGCAGTCTCAGAGATTTCCCCATCAGAAGGGTTCTCATCAACCACAACACTTTCATCAACTACAGCAGTAGCTGTGAAAGAAATGAAGTTTCCATCCTTATCACTACCAGACTCATGATCAGAAATTTCATCATCTCTAAGGGTTACAGCCATAGCCTTACCCTTTGATCTCAAGAATGTAGGACATTCTGATTTCACATGATCATACCCTTGACAACCAAAACATTGTTGACCCATAGAATTATTAGAGGTTTGACCTACTTTCTCTTTAGGTTTTTCAGTATTGTTCACCTTAGTGGGATCATTCCTCCTAAAATTTCTAGGTTCAGCATTGTTTTTACCTCTTGCCCTTCTGTTATTGTTCTTAAGAAACTTTCTAAAGTTCTTGGCAATATATGCAATCTCTGTAGTAGAGAGTTCATCATCAAATCCATTCCCATCAACATCATCAACTGACTTAAGAACCATTGATTTGGATTTGTTTGTCTTGGGTAGGTCTAACTCATAGGACTGGAGAGATCCTACAAGTTTATCAACAGGGATGGAGTCCACATCCTTGCTTTCAGTTATGGCAATCACTTTGGGTTTAAAGTCCTCAGTCAAGGATCTAAGTATCTTCCTAACAATCTTAGGTTGATCATAGATTTCACCCAAATTATAAGCAGAGTTAACAATATCATTCAGTTTAGCATAGAATTCATCAAAACATTCATCATTAGACATTCTAATACTTTCAAATCTAGTAGTTAACTGCTACAGTTTGTTAATCTTAACTGCCTTTGTGCCTTCATGCACGGTTTGGAGAATATTCCAAGCAGTATGAGCAACCTCAACATTAGAGATTCTCTTGAATTCCTCCATAGAAACAGCATTATAAATAACATTCATAGCTTTACTATTAAAAACGGCTGCTTCTTTCTCAGAAGTTTGCCACTCATTAACTGGAGTAGTGGGCTTCTCCCATCTGTACTCAACGGAATTCCAAACTCTCTCATCAATAGATTTCAGGAATGCTTTCATCCTTACTTTCTATTAGGCATAGTTGTTCCCATCAAAGTGAGGTGGGATCACAAGAGAGTGATCGTGTTCCATGACAACAAGGGTCAAGGATCAACTCTTAGATTAAAGGATCTAAATACTAGAGCTAACCCGCTCTGATACCACTTGTACGTTTTTAGACCCCTTAAAACACAAGTTGTTTAACCTAGTAATTTAGCTAAGTGATTACTTAGATAAATTATTCAAGTCTAGGTTAACACAAGTAAATCATATCAAGTAAACAATGCGGAAAATAAAGAACACAACGATATGATAACCCAGGAAAACAAAACCGGTAAAAAACCTGGGAAGGATTTAACCTAGCTATCCTCAAGGTAAAATAGATCCACTATGAAAGAATTGAAGTTTTATAATAGCGACTTAGACCACTAACATCCTATTGCTACCTCGAGTAGAAAATTTACTACCACGACCACGTGACAGCTCCAAGTCCACGAACTACTTCTTTCTTGGATTCACAGCAACCATAAGTACTCCCACTTGTGTTTTTCTTTAAGCTCTTTATGCAGTAACTGAAGCGATCACCAAGCTCTCGACATCAATCTTGATCTTGATGACCCTAAGTGTGTATGAAGGCAAACACCTCTAGATCTCACAAGAGATTCACACACACAGCATAAGCAACAACATGAAAACGTGGCTAGGGTTTTTCCTTTTATACTTAAGGCAAAACATAAAACCCTACACGTCATATGGGCTTGGGCTGAGTTGGAAAATTCTGCAGAAAAATAATCTGCACGAGGTTCGATCGATCGAGTCTAATTTTCGATTGATCGAGCCTTGCAGAAAGTGAATAGTAATTTTTTGCAATTACTCGATTCCAACTTCACAATAAACATACTTTGAGCAGCCTAAATCTTGACTCTAAGTTTTGATCATGGTTTGCCAACATTACATATTGAAGTTCTGAAACATTTAGATCCTAAATCCTTAGAACCTAATAGCTCTGTAGGGAAATATTCAAGGGAGAGCTACTGTAGAACATAATTTAGGTTTTCTTAAAGTTTCTTTACAGTTTTTAGAGTTTTATTTGTGTTATGGCTTGCTAAAAGCCTTGCTAAGGCAAGGGGTGAAACCCAACCGTTTATTGGTATGTTCTTAACAATTATTTTATGGTTTTAAAGCTTATGTTATTATGTTTTTGATTGTTTTACTCATCTAGAAAAGTTTTTAGTTTTGTATAATCCTTTGATTTATCGTAGACTCCGGGCACGTTAAATTCTTAGTATTCCCTGCAAACTAATTCACTAGTTTTGTTTTGCCTAAAATCAATCAATTTCATGAAACTACCTTAGACAATTAATTCTTGAGTTTTTATTGTTAAATCATCCGACTAAAATAATTTTTCGTATGAATTTTAGTTAAGTTATAAAATAAATATTGTTAAGACTACCAATAGATGTGTTGTGTGTGGATCCCTAAACCTTAGTGCCTTAATATATTATTATTTTCTCTTAATTTAAATTACCTTTACTAAACCATCAAAAATCTCTTCAATTAAACTTTATTATTTTTGTTTTATTCTCTTGTGGTTTGCTAATCAATTTCCTTTTCCTTGTGGATTCGACCTCGGACTTATCGAGTTATTACTTTGCGACAATCCTACACTTGGGAGCATTATTTAAGTCGCAGCAGTTTTGATAGATGAAAAGAGAGCTAGAGCACAATACCATGCACAAGGTTATCAAAAGAGGATTGCTAGAGAATTTAATAAGAAGGCGAGACCTAGAAACCTTAAGGAAGGAGATCTAGTCCTAAAGGTACTTAGAGATGAGACTTTCGATCCAAGAGGAAAGATGAAGCCAAGATGGTCTAGGCCTTTTATTATCAAGAAGATCATGTCAGGAGGAGCTACTAGAATTACAAACTTGGATGGAGAAGAGATGCTTCGCCCAATCAACCTTGATAGACTTCGAAAGTATAACATTTGAAAAAGAAAAAGGGAAAAGCCTACTAGGTTGAAAACTCGAAAGGGCAGCCTAGGCAAAAATTAAGGCAAAGAAAACCCGCTAGGTTGAAAACCTAAAAGGGTGACCTAGGTAAAAGATAGGGGAAAAGACCACGGGCATGACGAAAATTCCCACAAGGACATTGTGGACAAAAGTTACATGGCAAAGAAAAAAGAAAAGAAAAAGAAAGAAAAATAATAATAAAGACAACAAGCAAAGATAATAAAATGGTTGATTCTTTTATAACTCAAATTAAAAGATGATAAATTGTTTTCATAGGGGATTTGGAACATTCTAATCCTTTATTAAATTCAAAACTAAAAGACATGAGAATCATAAAGTGCAGAAAAGTAAAATTTGGGGCATATCAAGGTAGTCACTCAGTCCTCTTCCTTTTGTTAGACTTCCTATAATCCTTTTCTTCCCTAAGGATTGACCTCATGTCAGCAGCCAACCAAGCTCAGTATCCTAAAGTAAAGATGCTTCACTCAGTCCTCTTCCTTTTGTTGGACTTCCTATAATCCTTCTCTTCCCTAGGGAAATGGATGTCCTTAGCCACCATCCTCTTCAACCAAGTCTCACGAATTCTACCGAAGATACTATCAGTAAATGCCAAGGTATGGAAGATGCCATCATCACTGGGAGCTCCTTGGAGATTGCCAAATTGTCTTACAATACGACATGTGGAGTAGTAAGAGCAACGACGAAGCCCAACCAAAGGAACACAGTTGTCTTTGAAAATACGGTTGACCATGTCTATAATGTGCCACCATTCCACCACCCATTGGATCCCTGAAGGGGAGAGACATTTCAGGAACTCAGTAACTCATTAGGATCCATCTCTTTGCTCTTGAGCTTGCGTTCATGATAATGCTTTGTTAATATTGATTAAGAGGGACAGTGGGAGGATGAAGCAATCAGAGCCTCTCGTACAGCCATATCTGAGGGAGAGAAAAAGAGAGCGTGAGTGTTGAATGGAAAAAAGAGAGATAAAAAGGAAAAAAGAGAGAAATATTCAAAGATAATATAAGGAGCCTCGATGGGTTGAAAACCGAAAGGCAATCCATACAAAAATTAGAGGGATCTCGCTAGGTTGAGAATCTAGGCAAAAGTTCAGGATTATATCTAAAGGAGGAGAGGGCTCCCTATAAAGAAAGTTGCTTCTACCCTACGAACAACATCCAAACTGTTGAGAGTTTCGGCCAAAATAATGCCTATGAGACTTCCCTTCTCTAGATTGTTGACCACTAGGAGCATCCCTTAATCTACACGTGGTGTCTCATGCACCAAGAAGTACCTTACAAGAAGGCATAGGCAGAAGGCATTGAGATAATAAGACCACTGCACCCCAGCCAAAGGAACATTCCTTTGAGAAAAATATATGAAAACCATGCGGATATTCAACTTGTTAAGCATGCACCATCTTTAAGCCATAGAAAGAGGAATTCCCAAGAGTTAATGAGCCATGTTAGAGAAATCTTCGTCAGTAATAGGAAGAATGAGAGTACTAACGTCGGGTTCACCCATGATTGCACTAAATTCTTCAAGAGCGGGGCATATTTCCACACCATTAAATTGGAAAACATGTCGAATAGGGATCCAAAACTCAGTGCCTGCACGCAGAAGAGGCTCATTCACCTTGATTTGATGATCAGAAGAGATGCAAGAGAGACCAAAAGGGACTATAGCATCCTTGAAGCATGGGCCAAGCTTCTTAATCCATGTTGAAACCTCTAAAAGAGTGAATTCTACCATGGGGTAGCCTTAGAAGGTGTTTTCTGGGTTTAGAACACATTTTGTGAGGGTTTGGAGATTGCCAACGACTATTTTATACTTAAGAGAGGCGGCTCGAGTTTTTTGGCCCGCGACATGCATGCGCAGGGTTAAACATGCATGCGCATTGTCAAATCCTGCATATGCATGTGCGCGTATGTGTGTGTAAAGTTGAAGGGGGAATCGAATTCCTTTTCCTATTTGGATTATGGTTCCTTCACCAAGGCTTCTTTCATGATTCCTATGACCTAAAGGATTACTCAAGGCACACTCAAACTCAAATTTTCAAGCATTAATGAAAAGAGAAATGCAAGACGATGTATAAAAATTCACAAAAGTTGTAAAATAAGTACATGTCCTAAATAAAAGCGAAAATGTAAAAAGATGTTCTTAAATACAACCCAATGTCTCAAATAAGAAATAAAGTGTGGAAACACATGCTAATAAAAAGGAAAAAAGAAATATGTTGTGTATCTATGTGTGTGTGTGTGTGTGTGTGTGTGTGTCTGTTTGTCTATCTGCAGGATCACTAGAAATGCCTCTTCCTTGACTGGTAGCTGGGAGTCGTCTCAAGGTCACCGCCATCATCATCATCATCACTCGGGTGGGAAAACCCTCCAAAACCATAGATTTGCCTAGAGAACTCAGTCGCCTCCAGCTTGAGATTTTCGGCCAGCCAAACGAGCTCGTCATGCTCCTCCATAGTAGGCTGAAAATTTAAGAAGAAGACAGTGTTAGAACAAGTGTTGAGAGATGTAAGAAAGGAAAGGACAAGACAAGGATAAAAGAGAACTCACCACTCGTGTACCCTTAAGAAAAGGGTAGCCCTTGACTTTTGTGTTATGCCCTACAGGGCACTCCCGAGCGAAGCCATCAAGGCCATAGGCATAGACCGACCAAAGTAGATGAGGGTGGTCAACAGGATCACCACTAGCAGGACCAGCCTGACATGAACATCACATTTGAGTATCACCATGTGCAGAAATGCAAGAAAAGAGGAAGGGAAATGAAAAGGGAAAGAATACATACCTCTTGAATGAGGTAAGGCATGAGATGAGTCTTGTTGAACTTGGCATAGTCCAGATCATCCACAAGCCACCCAGCATAGGGAATGCCACTCCTCCAAAGCTGGTACTTGGCATCAGTTATGGAAAGCGAGGCAAGCATGAACTGTGGAAGATCCATCGAAATTCGTGGTACATCCTTACCCGACAGCTGGTAACATACCCTCTCTGCCAGGTATAGAACCCTCAAACCAGTACCCTCTAGAGGCTGGGTGATCCCAGAAGTAATTAGGGTGGCCACTTCTAAAGCAGGATCTGCAACAGAAGGTGCCCCAGCCCAAAGACTTCATATGACCTATGGCAACACATAGAGTTAGAAGAAGAACTCTAGGAAACATGCAAAAGATAAGAGAAAGTAGGACCTTCACTCACCTCATCAAAAGATAGCCCATCAAAGTGAGCCCTAACCAAGGAGGAGCTCTTCAAATCCACCTCCACTCCACGAGCAATGAGCCCGTATCTCACGGCCCAACGTTGAAAAGAAAATGCGCAATTTGCAAGATGAACAAAGGGCAGTATGCAAGATAAACAGATGACAATTTTTAAGATGACAATATGCAAGGTGATAGTGTGCAAGATGATAGTTTGCAAGGTTAAGACATGGGCAAAAGTTAAATGGCCAAAAAAAAATTCAAATTTTCAGAATATCCCAAATGAGCTCCTAAAAGGTGGGAAATGCAAGGGAAAATTCAAAAATTCATCAAAAAATGACAAAAATACCCTCAGTTAGGTAGAAAACACAAGGACTCTCAAAACATCCTAGGTGGATTAAAAGGATCTAAAACGTCCCTCAGCGGATTGGAAATCACAAAGGCAACTCCCTCGTGAGTTAAAACCATCAACGAAATCCCTAGCAAGTTATAAAATATGTAGTTTTTCCCAAGTATCATGGAGGACTCCCTCAAGGGTCCAAGACACAAAGGCAACTCCCTCGAGGGTTGTGAAGAAAAGAATTTCCCCATGGAATTGAGGAAACTGCCTCGTAAGTAGAATCAATACCAGTTCCCTAGTGAGTCATGAAGGAGAAGAAGAGAATTTTTCCCAATGGACTACACACCATCAGAGGCTTCCCTGTAAGTCAAAATCACCAAGATAGCTCCCCCGTGGGTCACTAACACGTTCATTAGCAAAGTTATTTTCCCTAGTAGATCACACACCAAGGACATCCTTTTGAGTCAGAGATACCAAGAACTTGTGCACATATCCTCCGGGAATTGAATATGCAAGCATAGATCCCATACAAGTCAAAACAGAAGAATACAGAACTTGTGCACATATCCTTTAGGAATTGAATATGCAGGCACAGACCCCATGCAACTCAGAAGAAAAGAATACCAAGAACTTGTGCACATATCCTCCAGGAATTGAATATGCAGGAACAAACCCTATACAAGCCAGAATTTGTGCACATATCCCGAGGAAATTGAATATGCAGGCACAATAGAAGAGGTAGAGATAGAGATAGAGACTAAGGTCACCCTGAGGCAAGAGCCTCATCAAAGTACGTAGAGATGGAGATGGAAGACAAGTATTAACCAGAGGTGTAGGCCACCCGGTGAAGTTTAAGGCAAGAGTCCCAAATGGACACCACAGATATGTATCCTTTTAAGCTCATAAGAGCACCTTGTTTGTTTGGTTAATGGTTGTGGCCGTTGGCCATGTTTGTTTTTCTTTTTAAGTGACTCTAGGATAGTGAGTCACTCACCTTTTTCTTGTAATTGGCAAAACAGATTCTGGGATAGTGAACTTATTGTTACTTGTTTACTGAGTAACAAAGGTAAGACTTCAGACATACGAATCCCACGCAACTCTACTGAATTGCACCCTTGATAGGCCAAGAATGTATTGACCCCTTTAGCAAATTAATAAATTAATTAGCCAAGAGAATTAATTAGATTCAATTTCATGCAATAAGCGTGGTAGCACAAACATATCACCAACTAAGTTAAATGAAGCGGAAAATAAATTTGACATAGGTGATTTGTTTACGAATGGGGAAAACCACTGAGGCAAAACCCCACTGGGTGAATTTAAGGTCACCACTCCCGAGAATCCACTATTATCAAAACAAGCGGTTACAAGTAAAAGGAATCTAAGTACCTAATACCAACCTACAGTTGAACCCTTACCCCAATACCCAATGGAACTTGTAATGTAGTGGCAATCTCTCCTTTCAATGCACGGCTCCCAGTACGTGACTAACCAATGATGCACGGATCCCAGTACGTGACTAACACACCAACTTAAGGAATATGTTGGCTGCAGAGTTCTTCAGTTCATCCAACAATGAAGATCAAGAAGCTCCTTGGTTTCAAAACCCTTGGCACAAAGACACAGTAGCTTCTAGAGAGAATATGATGAACTAGGGCAAATTGTCTCCGGTCACAATATGCATGTATAATCACTTTGCATCAAGTTGCATCATCATGTGACGGCCCTTAAAATAATCCTTATATATGTCTAGGGTTGTGAGAAAAGAAATCCTACACAAATACACATAGATATGCGTGAAATCAGATCTGGAAATTCTAATTTCATAATTCTCGACAGATACAGCTTCTGTCAAGCTGCTGTCGAGCTTCAACATTAATCCTTGATAGATAAGATTCTGTCAAGCTATCTGTTGAGCTTTAATGAACAACACTTCTTTACTTGTTTCTTGGACAGATTTGCATTGCTTTAATACTAAACTTGAACTCTTGTTCCTTGAAGTACTAAACCCATTCTAAATCTACCCAATTACAAGTAAAGTGCGTTTTATCAAAGGATTAGCCAATTTACATAACATATGTCTCTAATAATTCTCACATATGTCCTAACAACCCCGCTCTATGTATGCGTGTGTGTTTTCCATGTGCGTGGGTTGGGCCCGAGCCATACGTTGAAACAAAATGTTTTATCTCTCATTCTTTTGATTCCGTTAGTATAGCTCGTGAATTAAAAGAGGGACATCTGTAGACACTGCATTGTGTACCCCTTACAACTCAGCCCCCTGTTCCTCAATGATGTTGGAATTCAAAAGCCCAAGGTTGGTTTAGGGCCCAATCAAATTAAAATTGACTTGAGGAAAATTTTTTAGGAAAAATACAACTCCTTTTATGATTAAAATAAGCTATTTTTGGAAAATAAAGACTAAGGAAACCCAAGCTCTGCATCCGCATACTTCATGCACACGTACGCTGTGGGCATAATGCATGGTCGGTGCTACTTTGGGAAGTACACCTCGACTGAGTGGACCAAGGCAGAGAAAAAGGAGTCGCCACCTAGTTTTATGGTCTAGGAACCATGTATATAGCGCCCTTACGTGGAAGGACTGATCTTACTACTAGAGTATGGGTTCAGAGTTTAGGTATGATTTTGGGAAGGTGTTAGGCACTTACGTCTTAATCTCATTAAAGGCATATTCAATATTGTATTCTATACTCACACACACACACTAGCATACATCAAACCATATAACATGACATCTCATTCCAAACCCTAACAAACATCTATCATGCTTCTCATATCACAAACCCTAGTATACATCTATCATGCTTTTTATATCAAACCTAGCATACATCTATCACTTATCATCTCATCTTATTCAAGCAAGCAAACAAAGATACACCCTATCCAAGAAAGAAACGTAGGAAAGTTAAGATCAAACAAATATGTTATCATATCCAAGACAAGGGCATTTACAAATATCAAGGCAAGATTAAGATCATATCTCAAACAAATGCATGTTCATGTGAATGCATGACTTATCTCACTTACCTCACTACACCACAACACCTATGCATCAATGCATGAACATATGAATGCAAGTTCATAGTATATTGAAGAGAACATTAAGAAAATCCTAATCTAGCATGTTGAAGGCAAACAAGTAATTAATCAGAATAATGAAGGCTCAAAAACATACAAGAAGGTCAAAGTTGAGGCATATTATATAAAAGAAATAAAGAATCAGAAGCAGAAAAATGCAGATTAGGGTTTCTGGGCTTAAGTTCGCGTACACATATATAGGCTTGCGTACGCAGGCCAGTTGTATACGTGCGCATACTTCGAGCCTACATACGCATGCAAGAAGCATGCACATGCAAACACGCCCTAGAACCCCTGTTGACACCCGGCCTCGATCGGAACGGGGCGGAAAAACTGCCGCTGTCGTCGCGGGCCCTCGTTCGACCACTCATTGTGGTGACAGCTCCCCTGCGCGCAGGGCCCCGTTGGAAGGCCCCTCTCGATATGATGGTGTGGTTTGCGCAGGGCTTCGGGTGCTCTCTCTCTCGGTGGAGGAGGGTATTTGTATACCTTTGGTTTTATGGCAGGATTCTGGGTCAAATTTTAAGGGGTTACCAAAGGTAAGTGGAGTTACCATCAATCATTGGGTTTTTCTAAGGTGTGATTGGTCACCTGTTTCTAGTTGATTTTATTACCGATCCTAGGTTAAGAAAAAGGGAATTTTTCCTAATCTAATGTGGATGGCAAAAAATCTTGATTCTTAGGTCCGGAAGTTTGGTTACGTGTAGGGAAGGTGTTAGGCACCCCACAACGCCTGGCTAAGGACAGTCCTTTGTTTTGATAAAACCTTAATTTTCAAAAATTGGTAGTAAAAACATGATTTCGGTAATGGCTTTCGGGGCTTTGCATACATGGGGGCTTTGACGTTTGGCTTTTGAAAGGGCGTGGTCCCAATCTATGCTTTCCTATGGCATTTGAGCCGAGTACTAGATTTCTACGATGAAAATTCGGCAATGTGTCACCTTACTTTCGCAGTGGAAATTAGGCATCGCTTTGACTTAGCTGACATGGACTATGACGATCACACCGGAAGGGGTGAGTAGGTATATATACGTACATCATGCATAATGCAAGCACACAGAGCAAGAAAGTAAATGCCTACATCCCTAGAGCATGGACCAAAATACAAGTGCAGGAAAATAAACAGGGGTCACCATACTCTGGAGATGAGGACGAATGGTACATGGCATGATATACCTAATACAACCCATCTAAAAGAGAAAGGAAGGATGAAGGAAGGGGTTTTAAAAGAGTACATAAAAAAATGGAAGGGGCTAAACCCCCTAAAACTACTAAACATAGCCGCTTAGCTCATATCGACATGCTTGCGTCGACGTTCCTTTTGCTTACGCCTAGGAAACCGTGCCCTTGCTCCATGCGTCCTCACTCCATATGTATACATGCAAAGGCAGAGACAAGAAACCAGCAGACAAGCAATGGAAGGAAAAGATGCAAAGAGTATATGAAAAGGCATAAAACAAATGAGTGTGATAGACATGGCAAGCATAGCAGAAAAGCAAGCAAACAAGCAAGAAAACGAACAAAAGGTGGTGTCTGCGAGGGACAAATGTAGGTTTGGATCGAATGTCCATAAATTCATTGTGTTGAAGCATGGATGACACACTGGCAAGCAAGACTCATGCATGAACATGTAAACATGCGTGTAAAGATGCATATAAAGCCAACGAGTGGCACAAACAAGCATGGTAAGCATAGCATCGCACAGAGCGGAAAAAGGGAAAGATACGCATGGAGTAACCCGGCATCCGGAGATGCCTCCCAAATGGTTACACCCAAACAAGGCCTCACGGGCGTCGGATGTAACCAAACAAGATCAAGCCCGTGGAGGGCGTCAAACATGGCAAAGCCTAGAATAAGCGAGGCTAACACAGGCATAAAGCATAGAAGCAAGCAAGCACAGACATGAAATTTGGTTGATCCAAACCCTTTGATGTGGGCCTCGGTGTATGGACGACGACAAAGACCATCGGGTCTAGATCGGGTCCGAACCAATAGGCCATAACACAAGAAGATGCGATAAAAGGAACAAAAGGGCTGCAATAGCACATGGCATGACAAACATAGCCTAGGCCTAAGCACATAAACATGGCATGGAGCGCACAAGTACATGGAAGGTGGCATAGAACATATAGAACATATAAGGAAGGAGACAAGCATGTAAGCATGGCACAGAGCATAACAAAGATATAGATCAACCAAAAGTAAGCATGAAGTTATAAGCATGAACATCACACAAGCAAAGCAAATATCTTAAATGAAGGTAAGCAAAAAGTGTGGATTTAAAGATGATTAAAAGACCTTGGAAGTTGTTTGAATGCCTTCAAACAACTTCCAAAGGGTTTAGGAGCCTCTTTGTGATTTTTGAAATGATGGAGGGCTTTATTGCAATTTTGGAAAGACTTGGGGTCAAGATGTAATTTTGTGAACTTTTGGATCAAAATGTGAAGAAAGGTCGAGGCCAAAATGCGATTATGGGAAATTTATAGATTAAAACAGGATTTTTGGGATTTTTGGTATTAAAACATGATTTTAAGAATTTTTGGATTAATATGCAAATATGGGAAAATATGTATTAGATGCAAACAAGGTAAAATGAATTAAAATGCAAACATAACAAAAATATGTGAACATAACAAAAATATGTGAATATGCAAAGATAAAAAAGGTGGCACTTTATTAATTGATGGAAAACATGCTTGGACCCTTTTATTTAAAAGAATGGGCTGAAAGTGTGTTTAAAACATGAAATGGATTAAAACCAAAGGTGGCCTGAAAGTGTGTAAAACAAGAGATTAGTTTAAAAGGGAGTTTGGGCCAAGTGCAAGAGTGTAGTGATTGTGGAGGCCCAAGGGCTATGGAGAGAGTCTAGCCTAAAGCATAAGGTTGATAGGCTGGTTGCATGAAAGAAGGGGCCCTAAGGCCACTCTCAAATTGGGCCTAAAGCCCAGCCTTCAAGCCAAGATGACCCGAATAAGGTCTAATATCCAGGTTAGGCCCATTTAGCCCAAACCCAACACTTTTAAGACTTCCCCAAACCTTAGTTGTGTCCCTTAATTCCTCTGGAACCTTCTCTCTCAACTCCCTCTACTCTCAGCTTCTCTTTCTCTCAAACAGACCTCCATAGCCTAAGTCGCCCGTGCTCATCACCTCAAATCAGTGCCGCCACCGCAGGCGGTGGTTCTCACCTCACCAAAAACTCTCACCGAGCTCCCTATCTCTTACTCTAAACCCACACTTTCTCTCTATTCTCTAAAACTCTATCAGGCCAAGCCTCCATCGGACCTTCATGGCTTGAGCTTGTCATCACAGATTAGCGTCGCCACCATAGGCGACGGATTGCTCCTCATCAAGAACCCTTACCGAGCTCCCCCTCTTCGAAGCTCTCTCAAAGGGCCAAAATTGGAAACTAAGCCTAATTTCCCAACTATTTAGTTAGTAGACCCGGTTCTGAAACTATATTTTTTACTAGCATCTCGAATCTAAGGGACTCAATTTTGGCCTATAAATCGAGTCTTTGGGACTCGATTTCCATGGTCTGATGTGGAATTTTTTCCACGTGGCGACTACCTGGAAATCGAGTATCTAAGGGTCGATTTATAAACCAAAAAAAATTAAAAAAAATTTAAGTCTCATGATCTAGCCGAATACCTAAAAACAAATTTAATAATCCCAAACACAACAATCCCAGATTAGAGGGAGAGAGAGCTCAGAGGGAGAGAAAAAGCTCGCCTAGAGACTCAGATAAGAGGAAGTGAAAGAGTTTAGAGGGAGAGACAGAGCTCACCGCCTGGCCTGGGTCGCGCGCGGCCTGGGTCTCGCCTGGCCTGGGTCGCACGAGGCCTGGGTCTCGCCTGGGCTGGGTCACGCACGGTGGTGGTCTGACTGGGCCACTTCGATCTCAATCTTTTCTCTCTTTCTGTTTCTGGTTTTTTTTTTTTTTTTTTCTCTGGGTTCTTCTCTTCTCTGATGTTCTGGGTGGTTCTTCTCTGATGTGTTGTGTTGGTAGTATATAAGGGTTATAAATCGAGTCTTAGAGACTTGATTTCCAGGTGGTCGCCACGTGGAAAAAATGCCACATCAGACCATGGAAATCGAGTCCCAAAGACTCGATTTATAGGCCAAAATCGAGTCTCTTAGACTCGAGATGCTAGTAAAAAATATAGTTTCAGAACCGGGTCTACTAACTAAATAGTTGGGGAAATTATGCTTAGTTTCCAATTTTGGCCCTCTCAAAGTTATCATCTCCTTCTCCGATCTAAACCCAGGTGGAGCTTCCTTGCTCCGCCGTGACAAACAACGAACACCACGAGGGTGCTTCTCTATCTCCCTACAGGTCATCCCACTCTGAAATCACGACTGAACCCAACTCTCTTCTAAACCTGAACTAAGGTCTCACCAAGACTTCTCCACTCTCAAACCCAACAACCACTCTTCGATCTACAAGCTAATAGCACCTCGAACGGCGCGTGAACCGCAAAAGGTGGGTGTGGAGGTGAAGGGCCTTACGGGTCTGCCAAACACGAAAACAGTGGTGGCGCGTGGGCTCACACTCGGTGGCGCGTGGACAAGTGTCTGTGTGTGCAAAAATAGAGAGTATGTGCTGGGTTTATGTGTTTGTGTGCTCAGTGTTGTGAAACTTTGTGTATAAAAATGAAGATGTTATAGCATAGATTAGAGATAGAGTGTGTGTGGTGACTTTGTGAGTATGTGTGTATTATGTACAGAGTGAAAGTGTAAAATGCAGAGATAGGAAATAGGGAAATGAGAGATGGGTTCAAGGTTTACCCAGTTGATGTACTCCCTTTGCTTCTATTTTTCCTTTTTGTTATTATTTTCTCTTTGTTTTGATGCTTGATGGTGGTGGCCCTTGTTGTTGTTGGTTCTGTCTTGTGGTGGCTTCCATTGGGGTTTAGGGTTTAGCTACAAAGAAAACACAATAATCAAGTTAGATTCAAACCAAAGCAAAACCCAGAAAAATGAGTAAAGAAATGAGAGAGAAGAAGCTTATGATTTTGTTTGGGTTCTCTTTTGATGTTCTGAGTCTGTTTCTTCTTCTTTTCCTTCTATCCCTTGTTGCTCCTTTGGGTTTCTTGTAGTGAGTTTCTGAGGTTACTAGGGTGATTTTGTTGGATTTTTTGGGAGGCTTTTCCTGGGTTGGAGATGAAGTAAAAGGGAGAGAATGAGAGAGGGCTAGAGAGATTTCTCTCTCTGCCGTGGGTTTCTAGGGTTTTTCCTAGATCCTCCCCCTCAGTAAGGAATGTGAGGGTTTTTATATGTGTAGTGCTGAGCATGCGTGGGAGTAAGGCTAGAGGTGTGTGTGCTGTCCAAGCATGAATTGTGTGTTGGCTAAGCATGAGTTGGTAGTAGATATGTCCAAAATTGGCTGCTTAGGGAATACTCTAGAATTAAATACAAGCCATCAATCCACCATCCATTCTTTGACACTCATCAATAATCAACTAACCTTAAACACACTCAATAAAATGTTAGGAGAGATAGATAAATTTATCAAGAGATAAACGTTATGGGACCAAAGTAAAATAAAGTATGGAACCTTAATAAAACCATAATATAATATATGCAATGACAACCCAATCCATGTCTATAATTCCTTGGTAGCAAGTATATTATAAACATCATGATTGATTGAGAACTATTCTCATTATTAGTGCTATCATGATAACTCTTATCAAACACTAATAATATGCCGTATTAACTTTAGCCTCTAAGTAATAATGACATAGCTCCTTTGGGAGGTTAACATTACACTTAGTCTAATGTACACCATTATCTAGAATCATGTGTAGCCACATTTCATCTCCCTTATAGTGTTTAAAATTGTGATACCATGAAACAAAACACTCTCCTTTGGGATCGCGAGGCATATACGCCAAGACACTTTCCCACACTACTATGAACCGATAATGGAGGCCGTGAGATCCAACCATTGTATCTCTCTCCCACTAGATATTTAAAAGAAATGTTTTTATTTAGAAAACATGTGTAATCTCATTACACATAGCCTTGCACTGTCAAATGTGAAAACACTTAGTGAAAATTCAAAACTCACAACTTTCGATCGATCGAATGTGTCCCTCGATCAGTCAAAATCATGAAGAAAATTTTAATAAACAATCTGGATGACTCGATCAATTCTCGATTCCTATTCGATCGATCGAAAAGGAAAATTCTATCAATCGAAAGGAATTCTCGATCAGTCAAAATTTTAATAAATTCATCACAAACCCACGGGTTGACTCGATTGATTCTCGATTCTTGTTTGATTGATTGAAAAGGAACATTCGATCAATTGAAGGGAATTCTCGATCAGTTGAAACTCGTGAAACTGAATTTTCCAAAATTTTCACTAAGCAATTTTCAACGGTTTTCCTGAACAAACTACCATCATATGAACATAATTGATTGAGTTTAAGATCAAAACTAAATACCATTGATGCTATAGCCTTAAAGTTAAATTTAACATACTTAATATCAAACTTAAACAACACATTACATCAATATCAGTTTTTATAAAACAGTAATTTCAACAACCATGTAGAAAATTGAATGTAGAATCTTCTAACATCATGAAATTACTATCTCTAATTCTAAAACTCACAAAACATGTTATAAAAATTCAAAAATGAAGACCGCTCTGATACCAATTGTTGGATAAATACATGTTTGTATCGCATACAAAACATACGCAGCGGAAAATTAACGGATCTACTTCATTCGTAATTGATAACATGTACTATGTAAATTTCATAATATAAGAACAAGAGAGTGTACCTTGGTACGGTGAAATTCAAAACCAAAGATTAGAAGTACTTGAGAACACTTTTAATCTTCACTCCAATTCCACTTGTGCCCAAGAAGTGTGGTCTCTCAATCAGTTTATATGTATATGTTGAAGGGAGAATTAGAGAGTGGCTTACATTCACATACACACCATTTCATTCTCTTACAAAATTCTGTATGTTTCTCTCCTTATAACTGATTATCTAATTGGGCTAGCCTTTTGGGCCTTTCCAATTGGGCTTTAGTATGTGGCTTGGACTGGGACCAAAAGGGAACAAATAAGACACTAGCTCCAATGGGCCTTAGGCTTTTCTGCCAACTCTTGACAAGTCCAAAGTTACCATTAATTATATTTAATACCACTATATAAATATAATTGCACTCTAGGCCTCATTAATAAATTATATCCCAAGACTTTATTGTATATGCAACCCCTTCATAAAATATTCGTACTAATACAAAGTCACGAATGTAGACTGCCATTTTGTAGATTACTATATCTTAATCCTTGAGTACCTGGTTTAATCCTTTATATTATTCATCATATATTTATGAAATCCAATTCCATAAATATATACTTTAGTAATTTCTTACCAAAGTGGTTAGGCCTAACTCTCTGAATAACTGAACTCATTAAACTTATCTCAAGGGAATATTTTATATCTCCATTAAGAGACTATGAATTCCATCTTGAGAATATATGTTCCATCAACACTAAATGTGGCTGTCCAACATACTGGGGTTTTGACCATTACTTTAGATCTCACTCCTGATATATCAAAGCAGCCAACACTTCATGATCAGGTTCATTATTCTCTCAGGATTAAGAGTTGATATGAATAGAAGTCGTGAGATTTATTATTCATTTAACAGTCGTTAGTAGAATAGTAAATCTCACAGTGGTCCAGTTCAATATGTCTTAACACTTAAAACATGTCAACATATCAACTAGAAGTCTCCACTTCCATGATCAAGACAAATCATCTTAGTTGATATGTTATAGTCTTCGCAGATGAAATGCCCAATTTCATCATCGACTACAAACTAAAATTCTAAGTTTACAAAGAACTTGTGACTTATATCTTATGTGACTAAATCACATAAATCACATACTATGCATCTCATGGACTATATGATAATGTCCAAATATTCATGTTACGATTATTTTAGATAAAAATAAAACAACTTTATCAATCACAATATTAAGTCATACATCATGTCATACACAATGTCATACATAATATCATACATAACACCATACAATAGGATTTAAGGGGCACTAATCCTAACAATCTCCCATTTGCCCTAAAGACTATTGTGCACTAATCTAACTCTTGTTCCCTCTAAATGTGACTCGAAAGTACTTTGAGGCAAGGCTTTGGTAAAGGGATCTGCTAGATTATTTGCACTTTGAATCTTTGCAACCATTACATCTCCACGAGCAACAATGTCTCGAATGATGTGGTACTTTCTCTCAACGTGCTTTCCTTTCTTGTGATTTCTTGGATCTTTGGATTGTGCAACCGCTTCACTATTGTCGCAAAATAATGTGATAGGAACTTGCTCCATTCTCGCAACACCAAGATCAGAAAGGAATTTCTTGAGCCAAACAGCTTCCTTTGTTGCTTCACAAGCAGCAACATACTCAGCTTCCATGGTGGAGTCCGCAATACAAGATTGCTTAACACTCCTCCAACTTATGGCTCCACCTCCCAAGGTGAATACACATCCTGAAGTGGACTTTCTGAAATCTAGATCCGATTGAAAATCTAAATCTGTATAGCCAATGGGAATAAAATCCTCACACTGGTAAACAAGTATATAATCTCTTGTTCTCTGTAGATACTTGAGAATATGCTTTACAGCTTGCCAATGTTTTGGTCCTGAATTTGATTGATATCGGCTGACCATGCGAACTGAATAATAGATATCTGGTCTAGTACATAGCATGGCATACATAAGACTTCCTACTGCAGAAGCATAAGGAACTTGTGTCATCATATTTTATTCCTCTTGAGTCTTAGGCCTTTGGTCATCAGTAAGAGGAACTCCATGTCTGAAAGGAAGTAATCCTTTCTTGGAGTTTTGCATGCTAAACCGTTCTAGGACCTTATCTATATATCCATCTTGTGATAAGCCTAACATCTTATTCTTGCGATCTTGCCAAACCTTAATTCCTAGAATAAAGTTAGCCTCACCCAAGTCCTTCATATCAAATTGGCTTGACAACCAAACCTTTACTGATGACATTACCCCTACATAATTTCCAATGAGTAGAATATCATTAACATAAAGCACTAGGAACATTACTACTTTGTCTTGATGTCTTTTGCGCACACATGGTTCATCAAGATTTTGTTCAAAACCAAATGATTTGATTGCCTGATCAAATCTAATGTTCCATGACCTAGATGCTTGCTTAAGTCCATAAATGGACCTTTTTAACTTGCATATCATATGCTCTTGGTTCTTTGCTATGAAATCTTCCGGTTGCATCATATAGATTTCTTCTTCAAGATTGCCATTAAGAAATGTAGTCTTGACATTTATTTGCCAAATCTCATAATCGTAATGAGCAGCAATGGATAAGACAATTCTGATAGATTTAAGCATTGCTACTGGTGAAAAGGTTTCTTTATAATCAATACCTTCTTTTTATGTGTACCTTTTCACCACTAGCCTTGCTTTAAAGGTTTCAACCTTTCCATCTATCCCTTTCTTCCTCTTGTAAACCCATTTGCGACCAATAGGTTTAATGCCATTAGGCGCCTTTACAAGATCCCAAACATGATTGGAATACATTGAATCTAATTCAGATTTCATTGCTTGGACCCAATGATGTGCATCTATATCATTTATTGCTTCATCATAAGTGTAAGAATCAGTTTTAGCCTCTTCTGAGATAACTTCATAAGTTTCTCCCAGACCTATAAATCTTATAGGTGGCCTTACATTCCTCCCACTACGATGAGGCACCTGTGTACTAGACATCCCATGAGTAGTATCTTGTGGTGTATCTAATACAGCCACATAATCCCTAGTTTCATCCATTGGTTGTTCAATTACAGGTTCATTCATTTCAGCCAAAACAACTCTACTTCTAGGAGTAAAATTATTCATATAGTCATTTTCCAAGAATTTAGCATTTATACTAACAAAAACTTTGTTATCTTTACGACTATAGAATAAATAACCCCTAGTTTCTTTTGGACAACCCCAAATGTGGAGATATCCAATTTTGGTTCCAATTTATTAGGCTTCCCTTTCAACACATGTGCTGGACAACCCCAAATGTGGAGATATCTCATACTAGGCTTACGCCCACTCCACAATTCCATGGGTGTTTTGGGAACAGATTTTGATGGAACTAAATTTAAAAGATGTATTGATGTATTTAAGGTATAACCCCAAAATGAAATTGGTAAAGTTGAGTAACTCATCATGGACCTAACCATTTCCAAAAGAGTCTTATTCCTTCTTTATGCTACACCATTTTGTTAGGGAGTACCAGGTGCAGTCAATTGGGACACAATCCCATTTTGAATTAAGTAATCCTCGAAATCCCCAAGAAGGTATTCGCCACCACGATCAGATCAAATGGCCTTAATGCGTTTACCTAATTGATTCTCAACTTCAGCCCTAAACTCTTTGAATTTTTCAAAAGCTTCGGACTTCCGTTTCATTAGGTACACATAACCATATCTTGAGTAATCATCGGTAAAAGTGATAAAATACTGATTAGTACATCCTGAATCCACACACCAGGAATCCGTGGGATTTTGTACTAAACATATTTCAAGGAGGAATGAACTTTTCATACCCTTATTGTTGGCAGCCCTGAATTTTGGACAATTCCTCTTCCAATGTCCTTTCTCACCATAATGGAAACATTTTCCTTTGATCTTCTTTCCTTTATCGGCAACCCCTAAGGCAATTTGTTTACCCTCTTGCTTGGTGAAGTCCTTCTTCTTCTTTTTCTTACCCTTGCCTTTCGACTTAGGTTGAGAAGTAGAAGCTTAGCTATATTGGCATCAACACTAGAAGTACCAAGAATTCCTTCTGCCGCTACCAATTCATTCATTAATTCAGACAATGAATAAATCTTTTTGTTCATATTATAATTGAGTCTGAATTCCTTGAATGATTCTGGTAGTGACTGGAGTATCATATCCACTTGGGATTCTCCATCAATATCGGCACCTAAAACTTTTAGTGTATTCAGATTAGAGATCATTGTAAGACAATGCTCCCTCACTGAACTGCCCTTAGCCATTTTGATATTATAAATTTGCCTCATGGTTTCTTGCCTTGCAGAACGGCCTTGCTCACCAAACATCTCCTTCAGATTTAGCATAATGTCCGAAGCTAGTTCTACATCCTGCATTTGATGCTGTAGAACATTTGAGATAGATGCTAGAATGTAGCACTTGGCCATCTCATTAGATTTCTACCAACGATCATATCACTGTTTTTTCTCAGGATGAGCATCTAATGAAGAAAAGCTAGGACATAGTTTAGTAAGCACGTATTTGTGCTCTTCAGCAGTAAGAACAATATCCAAATTTCTTTTCTAGTCAACATAGTTGGATCCAGTCAGTTTGTTTTGATTAAGAATAGTAACAAGTGGGCTAAAAGATGCCATGTTCAAATCTGAAAACAATAAACATGAATATAATAAGTAAACTGGACATTATCAATTTAGCATATAAAAATATAGTATGGAATCTTAATAAAACCATAACATAATATATGCAACGACAACCCAATCCCATGTTTGAAATTCCTTGGAAGCAAGTAAATTATAAACACTATGATTGATTGAGGACTATTCTCATTATTAGTGTTATCATGATAACTCTTATCAAACACTAATAATATGTCGTATTTCCTTTAGCCTCTAAGTAATAATGACATAGCTCCGAAGGGAGGTTAACATTAAACTTAGTCTAGTGTACACCATTGATTGAATTCTATGTGAGTCATTAAGTAACTCCACGGTAGCGTGGTCGTTCTTAATGTAAAAACACATATCATTCGTCATTAAGAAGTTTAATCTATATTACCATGAATTAAACACCCTCCGAAGGGAGCAAGGCATATACGCCAAGGCGAGGTGCTTAATCACACTACTATAAACCAACAATAGAGGCTGTGAGATCCAACCCTTGTATCTCTCTCCCACTAGATGTTTTAAATTAAAGGTTTTTTTAATTTATAAACATGCATAATCTAATTACACAAAGCCTTGCTCTTTATACATCAATATCAGTTTTCATCAAACCATAGTTTCAACAACCATGCAGAAAATTAAAAGTTTGATCTTTTAACTTCATGAAACTATTATCTCTAATTCCAAAACTCACAAAACTTGTTATACAGATTCGAAATTGAAGACGGCTTTGATACCATTTGATGGTTAAATACATGTTTGTATCGTATACAAAACATACGCAGCGAAAAATTAACGGATCTACTTCATTCGCAATTGATAACATGCACTATGTAAATTTTAGAATATAAGAACAAGAGAGTGTACCTTAGTGTGGTGAAATTCAAAACCACAGATTAGAAGTACTCGGAACACTTTTAATCTTCACTCCAATTCCACTTGATGCCCAAGATGTGTGGTCTCTCAATCAGTTATATGTGTGTGTTCAAAAGAGAAATTAGAGAGTGTCCAACACTCACACACAAACCATTTCACGTACTTACAAAATTCTGTATGTTTCTCTCCTTATAACTGATTATCTAATTGTGCTAGCCTTTTGGGCCTTTCCAATTGGGCTTTAGTATGTGGCTTGGACTGGGACCAAAAGGGAACAAATAAGACACTAGCTCCAATGGGCCTTGGGCTTTTCTGTCAACTCTTGACAAGTCTAAAGTTACCATTAATTATATTTAATACCACTATATAAATATAATTGCACTCTAGGCCTCATTAATAAATTATATCCCAAGACTTTATTGTATATGCAACCCCTTCATAAAATATTCGTAGTAATACAAAGTCATGAATGTAGACTGCCATTTTGTAGATTACTACATCTTAATCCTTGAGTACCTAGTTTAATTCTTTATGTTATTCATCATATATTTATGAAATCCAATTCCATAAATATTTACTTTAGTAATTTCTTACCAAAGTGGTTAGGCCTAACTCTCTAAACAACTGAACTCATTAAACTTATCTCAAGGGAATATTTTATATCTCCGTTAAAAGACTATGAATTCCATCTTCAGAATATATGTTCCATCAACACTAAATGTGGCTGCCCAACATACTGAGGTTTTGACCGTTACTTTAGATCTCACTCCTAATATATGAAAGCAGCCTACACTTTATGATCAGGTCCAATATTCTCTCTGGATTAAGAGTTCATGTAAATAGAAGTTGTGAGATTTATTATTCATTTGACAATCGTTAGGAGAATAATAAATCTCACAACGGTCCAGTTCAATATATCTTAACTCTTAAAACATATCAACTAGAAGTCTCCACTTCTATAATCAAGACAAATCATCTTAGTTGATATGTTATAGTCTTCATAGATGAAATGCTCAATTTCATTACCAACTACGAACTAAAATTATGAGTTGATAAAGAACTTGTGACTTATATCTTCTGTGACTAAATCACATACTATGCATCTCAAGGACTATATGATAATGTCCAAATATTCATGTTACCATTATTTTAGGTAAAAATAAAACAACTTTATCAATCACAATATTAAGTCATACATCATGTCATACATAAAGTCATACATAGCACTATACAATAGGATTTAAGGGCACTAATCCTAATACAATCATCATCTTGGCTGATCTAGGATCAAGAGAGTTTAATGGACAAAATTGCAGCTAAACTCCCTCAGCAACCTCTAGAGCAATTTCTTAGACCTCCCATTATGGGATAAGCCCAACCCAGAGTACAAGTAAAATGGGGGTCTAAGCCCAAAAGCCCAAGGTTGTTGGGAATAGGCCACCACAATTCTCATCACACCCCTAGGCTTTTTTTGGGACTAGAAAATGTAGTAATCCCAAATTATAATGGGATGCAAATTATTAACTTTTAGTTAAAAAAAATAGAAGAGTCTCTAAGCACGCGCATGAGTGCATGCTCACAGTCTAGTATTCTGTAATTATCATCTGTTTTTGGCAATTTTGTTAATGTAGTTGTAGACACTAGATTTTGCACCCATAATTTAATCAAGGAAGACGGCTAGACTGACCATTCATATGGATTAAAAGCGTGTCTAAATGCAAGTCCCAGCTCAAAAAACCTCAAAAAAGGAGTCCAAAGTGGACCAAAACTCAAACGCAGGTCCAGCACCCAAAAGCCCCATTCGGCACTTTCCAAGTGCCGATTGGCACAAATGTGGGGCCCGGCCTGAGGGCTTTTGGATTGAGATAAACCTTACCTTTTATGATTTTTTAGAGATAAGGACGCCTCCCAGTTCGTATTCTGATCATTTAGCTAATTTTTCAAAGCATTCCCACACCTATAAATAGAGGGTGCCTCTCAAAATTCAGCACACTTTTTCACACTTTCTAACCCCCCTCTTTCTGGTTCCTCTCTTCTTTTCAATTCTCTCATACATTAAAGACATTCTAGAGGCTCTTGCCTTAGGAATTCTTTTCTGTAAGAAAAATATTTTAGGCTTCAAAGAGTTGAATAAATTTCTTTGAATCCTAAAATATCCTTTCACTAAGAAGAGCATGCATGCAAGAGGTAGTTAATTTCTTTTCTTTTTCTAGTCTTCTTTATTAATTTTGATTGATGATGTATGAATAGGTTTAGGATATTTTATTATTTCTGATTCTTGATATAATTTCCATGTTTTGTTCAATTTTTTTTTTTTTTTTAAATATGTTCTTAGATAGTTATTTGTTATGATTTCTCTCTTGAATCTCAAAATCTGCTCATGATCAAAGATCTCTTTAAATTAAAAACTGATTTGAATTTTTTAGATCAGATTTTTTTAACCACAAATCAAATCTGTATTTTCATTAAATACAGGTATGATTTTTTTTAACACATAAAATTGATCTGTATTTTCATTGAATACATATCTGATTTTTTTAACACATAAAACTGATCTGTATTTTCATTAAATACAGATCTGATTTTTTTAACACATAAAACTGATTTGTATTTTCATTAAATACAAATCTGATTTTTTAAAAAAAAGTTTTCTTTGACACAAAAATAGCAGATTTTGAAATTTAAGAGAAGAAGTCACAAGTTGAGATGATTTTTGATTGATGCATGTAACATAAAGTTATCTCATGAATGTAGTTCCTCTTCCAAAAAAGTCCTTTTCTTATTTTATTCATAAAAAAATAGATCTGATTTTTTCTCTACAAATCTAGATTTTCTTATTCACAAAACAAATCTGATTTTTCTTAATGAAAATCACCATTTTTAACTTTTCTCCAAAACAGATCTGATATTTTTTAGCAAAAACTTCGTTCTTTCTTTAACATAAAAAACAGATCTGATTTTCTTTACAAAAACTAATTCTTTATTCACAAAAATGGATCTGGTTTCTTTTTTAATGAATCAAATCAATTTTCTTTATTTACAAAAACAGATCTAAAATTTTTTTCTAAAAAAAGAGGATACATTCATAAGATAAATTTATGTGAATTAATTTCAGTCAATGTCTGTCATGTACGTTCAACATATCATTCGTATCATGCAAAAAGTGTATATTGGTCATTAGAGTCTAGAAGACCAGACTTTGTCAAGGCGAAATGGGTGCCTAACACCTTCCCATTCCGTAACATAGCCCCCAAACTTAGTTCTTTTGGATAGGTAGATCTATGCTTTGTCTTTCTTTTTATTTTTGGGTAGATTGTAACTAGGGCAAAAAGCCATGTATTCTTTTGGGTAGAATGTAACTAAGACTCAAAGCCTTGTATGATTCAATTTACCAAGACTGTATTTATTTCTATACAATCAATGACAATGAACTATTTCGATCATGTATTTTGTATTTAGTTTTTTTCTTATTTTTTTGTAAAAAAAAATAAGTGGCGACTCCACACTACTTACCCAAAAAGAGAGGCGCCCTTAAAAGCACCCGAATCTCTTTTTTGAGAGCACCCGATTTTCCCGGTCTCTCATAGTGGCAACTCCGCTGGGGATGTCGAGGGCTAAGTTTCGTGTTAGACTTAAGTGACCAACAATATACCCTTCTCTTTTGCATGATATTGTTGTTTGTTTGTTTATTTATGTCTTGAGATGTATGTATGATATTTTTGTTTGTGTTGCCATGTTTGTTTGTTAAGAGCTTTCCCTAACTATCATAGGGTGTGCCATCAAAACAATAAAAATGCATGCACCCCTCTCAACAATATGGTGGTAGTAACCATGGATCACTGGTCTTCATTAGATTCAGGTACCCAGTGGTAAACTCACCAACTCACAGCCCAAAGTCACTGGATCATTTCTTGTTGACTGTAAAGCATAGACCATGCCATTCAGACCAACACAATGTTCAGTACATTACAAGTTGGGAGGTGTAACGTCCTAGCTATGGGAAACAATGAAACAACAAATCCACCCTACAATGTAATGACTTAGAACCTACCCCTAGGCCGGTCCATGAATAAATTGCATTGCATGTTGCGTGTGTTTGTTTGGTTGGTTGATTGATGCAGATGGGGACCTAGCTTTGATTAACCTAACCAAGTGATGGAAAAATACATATTTGCATCGCATACAAAACATACGCAACGAAAAATTAACAGATCTACTTCATTCACAATTGATAACATGCACTATGTAAATTTCAGAATATAAGAACAAGAGAGTGTACCTTGGTGTGGTGAATTTCAAAACAAAGATTTCAAGTTCTTGAGAACACTTTTAATCTTCACTCCAATTCCACTAGCGCCCAAGATGTGTGGTCTCTCAATCAGTTTCTATGAATGTGTTCAAAAGAGAATTCAAGAGTATCCAACACTCACATACAAACTATTTCATGTTACTTCTTCAAAATTCTGTATGTTTCTCTCCTTATAACTGATTATCTAATTGGGCTAGCCTTTTGGGCCTTTCCAATTGGGCTTTAGTATGTGGCTTGGAGTGGGACCGAAAGGGAACAAATAAGACACTAGCTCCAATGGGCCTTGGGCTTTTCTGTCAACACTTGACAAGTCCAAAGTTACCATTAATTATATTTAACACCACTATATAAATATAATTGCACTCTAGGCCTTATTAATAAATTATATCCCAAGACTTTATTGTACATGTAACCCCTTCATAAAATATTCGTAGTAATACAAAGTCATTAATGTAGACTGCCACTTTGTAGAATATTACATCTTAATCCTTGAGTACCTGGTTTAATCTTTTATGTTATTCATCATATATTTATGAAATCCAATTCCATAAATATATACTTTAGTAATTTCTTACTAAAGTGGTTAGGCCTAACTCTCCGAATAACCGAACCCATTAAACTTATCTCAAGGGAATATTTTATATCTCCTTTAAGAGACTATGAATTCCATCTTGAGAATACATGTTCCATCAACACTAAATGTGGTTGCCCAACATACTGAGGTTTTGACCGTTACTTTGGATCTCACTCCTGATATATCAAAGCAACCTACACTTCATGATCAGGTCTATTATTCTCTCAGGATTAAGAGTTCATTTAAATAGAAGCCGTGAGATTTATTATTCAATTGACAGTCGTTAGGAAAATAATAAATCTCACAACGGTCGAGTTCAATATGTCTTAACTCTTAAAACATATCAACATATCAACTAGAAGTCTCCACTTCCATGTTCAAGACAAATCATCTTAGTTGATATGTTATAGTCTTCGCAGATGAAATGCCCAATTTCATCACCAACTACGAACTACAATTCTGAGTTTATAAAGAACTTGTGATTTATATCTTCTGTGACTTTTCACATAAATCATATACTATGCATCTCATGAACTATATGATAATGTCCGAATATTCATGTTACCATTGTTTTAGATAATAATAAAACAACTTTATTAAACATAATATTAAGTCATACATAATGTCATGCATAATGTCATACATAATGTCATACTTAATGTCATACTTAATATCATACTTAATATCATACATAGCATCATACAATAGGATTTAAGGGCACTAATCCTAACACCAAGCCTGTTCTTAAGGATGAATTTGGTCAAGATCCGAAGGAAGGCTGCAAAGAGAACCCAAGGTTGACACTCAAGCTATTAGCTCCAGTTCCAAGCCCATCACTCCTATCACGATACTGAAGCCCATGAGCATAGAAGACACTCCATTGCTGCAACATCACAATCTCATATTCGACCTACAAGACAGTTCAAGCCACAAGAAGTTTGAAGCTCCTAACACTATGGTGGAAAAGGGAGAACATCCAAACACTGAAGAACCCATGAACACTCAAGAGCTACTCAACACCATGGTAGCTAGTCAAATCCAATTGAGGGAGGACATGAACCTTATGGTGCAACAGTTTTAGAACCTGAAGAGTAACCAAGAGGAGAACAAGGCTGACCATAATCCATCAACTATAGAGAGTGAGAAGAAGATCAACGAAAGGATGAACAAGATGGAAGAGATGATCAAGAGAGCTCGTAAGATGGAGGACCTCATGGACTACCAATCCTTCTCACTTTTTCCCGATGTGAGGCTGACTCCCATGTTCAAGATGCCAACCTTGGACAAGTTCGATGGGACTGGCTGCCCAAAGTCCCATTTGAAGATGTATATGACGGCCATGCAGCCCCTAAGTGCGACTAAAGAACTACTTGCTCAAATGTTCCAAAACACTCTAACAGGAGCCGCTCTTAGATGGTTCCTCAACTTAGATGACTCTAGAGCAAGGAGTTGGGAAGACATCTACCGTGAGTTTCACAATCAATATAAGTACAACATAGAGGTGGATATAACAAGGAGGGATCTCGAGATGACGAAGCAAGAACCAAAAGAATCTTTCTTTACCTTCAACCAAATGGAGGTCTAAAGCTACATAGATGATGAATAGGCCAAGTGAAGAAGAACAATTAGCTATGATTGTAAAGAATTTATTACCTGTATACCATAAGTACTTGTTTGCTCAATATTTTCTTAATTTTAAAACTTTGATTGCCGCTAGAACCTAAATTGAGGATGCAATAAATAATGGCAGTATAAAGAATGAGGACCCACCGAGGTTTAAAAAGAATTTAGGATCTAGTTCTAAGACTACAAAAGTTTCTAATATATACAAAAATGATCCTTATCGAATTATTGCTCCCATTACGCCAGTGCCAATATCACAAAGGCTACCTCCAAGGCTTATGAGGGAATTTCATGAGTTGTATATGCCTGTAAGTCAAGTGTTTGAGAAATTGAAAGCCAAAGGGTTACTAAAGCCCTTAGATCCAAGAAAAATCTCAAACCCATTGCCCACAAGATTTGATGTGACTAAGAGGTGTACCTACCACCAAAGCCCTGGCCATGATACTGATAAGTGTTTTGGACTTCGTCATGCAATTCAAGATCTAACAAACAATAAGGTGATTGCACCACCTACACGGCCTAGCGTCACTAATAATCCCTTACCCAACCATAATTTTGGGAGAGGGCCAAGGATTAATTGCTTAATGACTGAGGAGGAAAGTAAAGAAGACCCGTTTGAATTGATTTATGACCAACCTGAATATTTTATGATGACATGGAAAGAGTTGATAGGAATGACGTCCATTGCAGGGTATGACATATGGAGTGAAGATGTAACCAAAACCATAACTTACACGACATCCACAAATGGGGGGAGATACTTCAAACCCCAAAAAAATCACCCATCCACAAATGGGGGGAGACACTTCAAGCCCCAATCAAATTACCAAGCACCAACATACGAGGGGAGACACTTCGAACCCCAATCAAATGGCCCAACATCCACAAATGAGGGGAGACACTTCAATCCCCAAGACACCGATATGAATGTCCCAACAAAAAACACCCACATCACAAAGGGGGGAGACACTTCAAACCCCCACATTTGGAGACAGACAACCCAATAGAAGCCTTGAACAAAACCACCCAACAAACACCCATCGAAGAGGATGAGGTCCTCAAGCAACTACAGAAAACACAAGCCAATATATCTTTATGGGGTTTACTCATGGCCTCATACAAGCACCGTCAGAATCTAGTAGACCTTCTCAACCAAATCCAAGTTCCAACAACCACAACTTCCCAAGATCTAAATGCTATGATTGGGTCCATAAGTAGGGAACTCACTATTTCCTACTCTGACAAAGATTTAACAAAGATGGGGAAGCACCACAATGACCCATTGCATATTACTGTAGATGCCAAAGGTAAGAGGATTCTCATGGTTCTAATTGACGATGGAAGTGCCTTAAATGTGTGTCCTTTAAAGACTGCAAGCTGCTTGGGTCTAAGCATTGAAGATTTTATGCCTACTGATTAGCATGTGAGGGCATATGACAACAGTAGAAGGGAGGTCTTGGGAACCGTGACACTAGAGCTCACTATAGGGCCAATGATCAAGAAGGTGGAATTCCAAGTCTTGAACATAGCATCATGCTTCAATATGCTCCTTAAGTGCCCATAGATCCATGACACTGAGGCTGTACCTTCATCCCTATACCAAAAGGTTCAATTTCCACATGAAGGAGCCAAAGTTGCTATATATGGCGATACTTTGACCGTGCCAAAGCCCATTTTTGGTATTGATTCTGAGAAAGAGCCATTGACCTTGGATGGTTTTGAGATTAAAAAGCCTCGTTTTGAAAGAAGAGAAGAAGAAGTGGAGAAGATCCCCATGGACTTTGCTCCCTACAGCAACAACAACGTGGTTGCAATGATGAGGAGAATGAATTATCTTCTGGGAATGAACTTGGGGAAGATTGTGCAGAAGCCAATTGTTCAAGACCTAATAATTCCTACTACTGGAGATAGTCAAAGCTGGAGATAGTCAACGCTATTGGGGATTCCCTGAACCAAGGTATGACTCTAAGACTGTAGGAAAAACATAGTTTGTATCGTATACAAAACATATACAGCGGAAAATTAACGAATCTACTTCATTCGCAATTGATAACATGTACTATGTAAATTTCAAAATTTAAGAACAAGAGAGCGTACCTTGTTGTGGTGAAATTCAAAACCAAAAATTAGAAGTACTTGGGAACACTTTTAATTTTCACTCCAATTCCACTTATGCCCAAGAAGTGTGGTCTCTCAATCAGTTTATACGTATGTGTTCAAGGGAGAATAAGAGAGTGGCTTACACTCACATACACACAATTTTCATACATTACAATATTCTGTATGTTTCTCTCCTTATATATAACTGATTATCTAATTGGGCTAGCCTTTTGGGTCATTCCAATTGGGCTTTAGTATATGGTTTGGAATGGGACCAAAAGGGACAAATAAGACACTAGCTCCAATGGGTTTTGGGCCTTTCTATCAACTCTTGACAAGCCCAAAATTACCATTAATTATATTTAATACCGCTATATAAATATAATTGCACTCTAGGCCTTATTAATAAATTATATCCTAAGACATTATTATACATGCAACCCCTTCATTAAAATATTCGTAGTAATACAAAGTCATCAATGTTGACTGCCACTTTAAAGATTACTACATCTTAATCCTTGAGTACCCGGTTTAATCCTTTAAGTTATTCATCATATATTTATGAAATCCAATTTCATAAATATATACTTTAGTAACTTCTTACTAAAGTGGTTAGGCCTAACACTCTGAATAACCAAACCCATTAAACTTATCTCAAGGGAATATTTTATATCTCTGTTAAGAGATTATGAATTCCATCTTGAGAATATATGTTCCTTCAACATTAAATGTGACTGCCCAACATAGTGAGGTTTTGATCGTGACTTTAGATCTCACTCCTGATATATCAAAGCAACCTACACTTCATGATCAGGTTCATTATTCTCTCAGGATTGAGAGTTCATGTAAATAGAAGTCGTGAGATTTATTATTCATTTGACAATCGTTAGTAGAATTATAAATCTCACAGTGGTTCAGTTCAATATGTCTTAACACGTAAAACATATCAACATATTAACTAGAAGTCTCCACTTCCATGATCAAGACAAATCATCTTAGTAGATATGTTATAGTCTTCACAGATGAAATGCTCAATTTCATCACCGACTACGAATTAAAATTTTGAGTTTACAAAGAACTTGTGATTTATATCTTCTGTGACTAAATCACATACTATGCATCTTATGGACTATAAGATAATGTCCAAATATTCATGTTACCATTATTTTAGATAATAATAAAATAACTTTATTAATCACAACATAATATCATACATAATGTCATACATAGCATCATTCAATAGGATTTAAAGGGCACATATCCTAACAAAGACAAGAACAATGATGCTTAGGTTTAAGCTACTATTTGATTGCAACAACAAGCTTCCAGAATTGAAGAAGGAAGATGCAAATTGGGTCCCAATTGATTGGGCTGATTACATGGATCCCGATGCAATGACTATGCTTCTAGGAGATGCCATTTGCAATATAGAAGAGAAGAGTACTGGAAGGCTTGCCAACATGCAATGAAAAGCTTGTACGAAGTAAGGACAAATGATGAAGAAGGGGAGAAGCCCCTAGTGATGATGATGAAGGTAGCAATAGCAAGAGTGATAGTAATAGTGGCAGCAGCAGCAGTGACAGTGGAGATGGTGAAGATGATAACCACAGTGGTAGTGAAAGCAATGATAGTGAAGACTATGATAGCCAATATAGTGGCAATGATTGGGGTGAACCCCCTAGTGATAGAGAAGATGAAGATGAAGGGCTTTACTATGAAGGCTGTGATGATGATGATGTAGACTACTATAATGGAGATATAGAGGATGATGCTGAAGCTGAACCTATAGACATGGGAACCGACGCTGGAAGTGATCAATATAGGCTAGTAAATTTGCTGAAGGCTGTAGGAGAGGAGGTTGAAGAAGCCAATAATATAGACTATGATGATCACCCCTATGGGCGTCTCTCAGATTGGAGCTATACTATTGATGTTAGTTCAAGGTCCGGTCCTCGATATGACAAGCATGACAGAGAAATTCCTGAGTTAGGATCATTCCACAACTTAGAGCTTGGCTCACTAACCTTGTATACTGAGGAAGAAGATGACATAGACGCTAGATTGGCCGCTCTAGACCAAAAACTGATGGTCCACAGTCTCAGAACCCTAACACTTGAGAATTTTAAAGGTGGTCATGAGAACATGGAAGGGAATGAGTCAAAATACCTCCCCCAATACATCCACCCAAGCAACAAAGGGAAGCAAGATCTGTTTGGTGAATGGATGGACAACATAGAGCGCCTGGATACTTTTGTGACTGAAAGGCCCACAGATATGGAAATTGATAGTGAAGGCATGGATTATATGGATGAAGACCCCCCGGTACTGATGCTAAGGGAAGAAGGAACTCACTGGGAGCCACTTGCCATTATTGAAGCCACAACTAAGTTGAAGAATTGGGCATAGGAGGGAGCCACCCACCTCATAGAGGAATCTGTGAGGAAGATCAAGACCGTCGAGCCAATCACTCCTGTCATGAAGATCAAGACCATCGAGACAGTCACTCCTGCCAAAAACATAGTTTCTATTCCTATTGAGTCTGTTTTTGCTAGTATTACTATTATTGTTGAGTTTGTTTGTGATAGTGTTCTTGTTAAGTCTGTTTTAGTTGAGTCTGTTGAGAAATTTTTTCATTATAATATGATTTCTGATTCTGCTTATTTGCTCGCTTTGAATGTTTTTATTTCTGAAATTAGTAAAGAAACTCTTAATAATAAGGAATTAAAACAAGAGCATGTAGAACCCATAAAAGAAGAAACCTAACCTATTAACTGATGGAAATATGCATGTACGTAGCGGAAAATTAACGGATCTACTTCATTCGCAATTGATAACATACACTATGTAAGTTTCAGAATTAAGAACAAGAGAGTGTACCTTGATGCGGTGAAATTCAAAACCGAAGATCAGAAGCACTTGGGAACACTTTCAATCTTCACTCCAATTCCATTTGATGCCCAAGATGTGTGGTCTCTCAATCAGTTATATGTGTATGTTCTAGAGAGAATGAAAGAGTGTCTCACACTCACATACATTCCAATTCTTGTTCATTACTCAAATTTTGTATGTTTCTCTCTATATAACTGATTATCTAATTGGGCTAGCCTTTTGGGGCCTTTCCAATTGGGCTAGCCTTTTGGGGCCTTTCTAATTGGGTTTTAGTATGTGGCTTGGAGTGTGACCAAAAGGGAACAAATAAGACTCTAGCTCCAATGGGCCTTGGGCTTTTCTGTCAACTCTTGACAAATCCAAAGTTACCATTAATTATATTTAATACCACTATATAAATATAATTGCACTCTAGGCCTTATTAATATAATTATATCCCAAGACTTTATTGTACATGCAACCCCTTCATAAAATATTCGTAATAACACAAAGTCATGAATGAAGACTGCCACTTTGTGAATTATTACATCTTAATCCTTGAGTACCCGGTTTAATCATTTTAAGTTATTCACCATATATTTATGAAATCCAATTTCATAAATATATACTTTAGTCTTACTAAAGTGGTTAGGCCTAACTCTCTGAATAACAAACCCATTAAACTTATCTCAAGGGAATATTTTGTATCTCCGTTAAAAGACTATGAATTCCATCTTGAAAATATATGTTCCATCAACACTAAATGTGGCTGCCCAACATACTGAGGTTTTGACCATTACATTAGATCTCACTCCTGATATATCAAAGCAACCTACACTTCATGATCAGGTCCATTATTCTCTCAGGATTAAGAGTTCATGTAGATAGAAGTCGTGAGATTTATTATTCAATTGACAGTCGTTAGGAGAATAATAAATCTCACAGCGGTCCAGTTCAATATATCTTAATTCTTGAAACATATCAACATATCAACTAGAAGTCTCCACTTCTATGATCAAGACAAATCATCTTAGTTGATATGTTATAGTCTTCGCAGATGAAATGCCCAATTTCATCACCGACTACGAACTACAATTCTGAGTTTACAAAGAACTTGTGACTTATATTTTCTGTGACTAAATCACATACAATGCATCTCATGGACTATATGATAATGTCTGAATATTCATGTTTAAATTATTTTAGATAATAATAAAACAACTTTATTAAACACAATATTAAGTCATACATAATGTCATACATAATATCATACATAATATTATACAATAGGATTTAAGGGCATCAATCCCAACAATCTCCCACTTGCCCTAAAGACTATTGTGCAATAATCTAACTCCCATTCCTTCCAAATGTGACTCGAAGGTCCTTTGAGGTAAGGCTTTGGTAAAGGGATCTGCTAGATTATTTGCACTTTCAATCCTTGCTACCACCACATCTCCACGAGTAACAATATCTCGAATGATGTGGTATTTCCTCTCAATGTGCTTTCCTTTCTTGTGATTCCTTGGATCTTTAGATTGTGCAACTGCTCCACTATTGTCGCAAAACAAAGTAGTGGGAGCTTGCTCCATTCTCACTACACCAAGGTTAGAAAGGAATTTCTTGAGCCATACAGCTTCTTTTGCTGCTTCACAAGCAGCAACATATTCTGCTTCCATGGTGGAGTTCGCAATACAAGATTGCTTGACACTCCTCCATGTTATGGCTCCACCTCCCAAGGTGAAAACACATCCTGATGTGGACTTTCTGAAATCTAGATCTGATTGAAAGTTTGAATCTGTATAGCCAAAGGGAATCAAATCTTCACTACGGTAAACAAGCATATAATCTTTCGTTCTCCGTAGATACTTGAGAATATGCTTTACAGCTTGCCAATGTTCTGGTCCTGGATTTGATTGATATCGGCTGACCATGCCAACTGAATAACAGATATCTGGTCTAGTACAAAGCATGGCATACATGAGACTTCCTACTGCAGAAGCATAAGGAACTTGTCTCATCATATCTACTTCCTTTTGAGTCTTAGGCCTTTGGTCATCAGACAGAGGAACTCCATGTCTAAAAGGAAGTATTCCTTTTTTGGAGTTTTGCATGCTAAACCATTCTAGAACCTTATCTATATATCCAGCTTGTGATAAACCTAACATCTTATTCTTGCGATCTCGCCAAAACTTGATCCCTAAAATAAAGTTAGCATCACCCAAGTCCTTCATATCAAATTGGCTTGACAACCAAACCTTTACTGATGACATTACCCCTACATCATTCCCAATGAGTAGAATGTCATCAACATAAAGTACTAGGAACATTACTACTTTATCTTGATGTCTTTTATACACACATGGTTCATCAAGATTTTGTTCAAAACCAAATGATTTGATTGCTTGATCAAATCTGATGTTCCATGACCTAGATGCTTGCTTAAGTCCATAAATGGATCTTTTCAACTTGCATACCATATGCTCTTGGTTCTTTGCTATGAAACCTTCTGGTTGCATCATATAGATTTCCTCTTCAAGATTGCCATTGAGAAATACAGTCTTGACACCCATTTGCCAAATCTCATAATCATAATGAGCAGCAATGGATAAGAGAATTTTGATAGATTTAAGCATTGCTACTGGCGAAAAGGTTTCCTCATAATCAATACCTTCTTTTTTAGTATACCCTTTCGCCACTAGCCTTACTTTAAAGGTTTCATCATTTCCATCTATCCCTCTCTTCCTCTTGTAAACCCATTTGCAACCAACAGGTTTAATGCCGTTAGGCGCCTCTACAAGATCCCAAACTTGATTGGAATACATGGAATCTAATTCAGATTTCATAGCTTGGACCCAATGATGTGCATCTATATCATTCATTGCTTCATCATATGTGTAAGAATCCGATTCAGCCTCTTCTGAGATAGCTTCATAAGTTTCTCCCAAACCTATGAATCTTATAGGAGGCCAAACAATTCTCCCACTACGACGAGGCACCTGTGTACTAGACATCTCATGAGTAGTGTCTTGTGGTGTATCTAATACAACCACATCATCCCTAGTTTCTTCCATTGGTTGTTCATTTACAGGTTCATTCATTTCAGCCAACACAACTTTACTTCTAGGATTAAAATTATTCACATAATCATCTTCCAAAAATTTGGCATGGGTACTAACAAACACTTTGTTATCCTTATGATTATAGAATAAATAACCCTTAGTTTCTTTTGAATACCCTAAAAATATGCATACTTCCGTTTTAGCTTCCAACTTATCAGACTTCCCTTTCAACACATGTGCTAGACATCCCCAAATGTGGAGATATTTCACACTAGGCTTGCGCCCACTCCACAATTCCATAGGTGTGTAGCTTGCCCCTCTTATCATGCACTTAAATGAGTTTTCCCCTTGACAATGCTCTTTTAGTTGTTGTGAAGTTATGAATAAAGTTGCCTTCCATAAGAAGGGCTTTTGTAAGAAGTAGTTGTGCATTCTAAGAGAAGGGCTTTGATATGAGATCTTGGTGTCTTTTAGGAGAAGGGCTTTAGTATTAGAAGTTTATACCTTCCACAAGAAGGGCTTCTAGAAGATAGGTGAAGAAGAGTATTGAGATGTGTTTATGGGATGTAGTATCTATGATAGATGGTGTTGGGATTAGTGCCCTTAAATCCTATTGTATGATGCAATGTATGATATTATGTATGACATTATGTATGACATGATATATGACTTAATATTGTAATTAATAAAGTTGTTTTATTATTATCTAAAATAATGGAAATATGAATATTCGGACATTATCATATAGTCCATGAGATGCATAGTATGTGATTTATGTAAAAAGTCACAGAAGATATAAATCACAAGTTCTTTGTAAACTCAGAATTTTAGTTCGTAGTCGGTGATGAAATTGGGCATTTCTTATGCGAAGACTATAACATGTCAACTAAGATGATTTGTCTTGATCATGGAAGTGGTAACTTCTAGTTGATATGTTGATATGTTTTAAGAGTTTAGACATATTGAACTGGACCGCTGTGAGATTTATTATTCTCCTAATGACTGTCAATTGAATAATAAATCTCACGACTTATATTTACATGAACTCTTAATCCTGAGAGAATAATGGACCTGATCATGAAGTGTAGGTTGCTTTGATATATCAGGAGTGAGATCTAAAGTAACGGTCAAAACCTCAGTATGTTGGGCAACCACATTTAGTGTTGATGGAACATATATTCTCAAGATGGAATTCATAGTCTCTTAACGGAGATATAAAATATTCCCTTGAGATAAATTTAATGAGTTTGTTATTCAGAATGTTAAGCCTAACTAATTTAGTAAAAGGTTACTAAAATATATATTTATGAAATTGGATTTCATAAATATATGATGAATAACTTAAAGGATTAAACCGGGTACTCAAGGATTAAGATGTAGTAATTTACAAAGTGGCAGTCTACTTTCATAACTTTGTATTATTACAAATATTTTATGAAGGGGTTGCATATACAATAAAGTCTTGGGATATAATTTATTAATAAGGCCTAGAGTGCAATTATATTTATATAGTGGTATTAAATATAATTAATGGTAACTTTGGACTTGTCAAGAGTTAACAGAAAAGCCCAAGGCCCATTGGAGCTAGTGTCTTATTTGTTCCCTTTTGGTCCCACTCCAAGCCACATACTAGAGCCCAATTGGAAAGGCCCAAAAGGCTAGCCCAATTAGATAATCAGTTATTAGGAGAGAAACATACAGAATTTTGAATACACAACAAGTTCATGAAATGGTATATATGTGAGTGTTGGACACTCTCTCATTCTTTTTAGAACATACACATATAACTGATTGAGAGACCACACATCTTGGGCGTTAATGGAATTGGAGTGAAGATTGAAAGTGTTCCCGAGAACTTCTGATCTTTGGTTTTGAAATTCACTGCACCAAGGTTTACTCTCTTGTTCTATATTCTGAAACTTACATAGTGCATGTTATCAATTGCAAATGAAATAGATTCATTAATTATCTACTGTGTATGTTTTGTATGCGATACAAACATGTGATTATCCAACAGATGGAAGTACGATAAATATGGTGGTTAAAGATAGTAAAAATATGAGATTATAACTGCTGGAGAAGTTGTAGAGATTGCTTTCCAAGAGGAGAGATTTTGTAAGAAAAGTGAAGAAAGAGATGTTTAGAGATATGGGCAGAAAGATATATGTATTTTCAGAATATGGAGAGTGAGATAATGAGTATAAGAGAGTAATAGTATTGTAGTGTGTTTAGCAAAGCTGCTGGGATTTTCTTCTAGAGGATGTATGAGGGCTTATGAAGGGCATTTATGGGTGAAGGGCTGGAGAGTTTAGTTTCTAATTTGGGAACTAAAAACCCAGAAGCTCAGTACTTCATTAAGAGCTTCAGAAGATTATTAGAGGGAGAGAGAATAAAGAAGTTTTATGAGAGAGTTCTCCTCTATTGGTGTCCCCCCTTAAGGTGTTGATGAAAGGTCCCCTTTAGAGCTAAGTTTAAGGGGGTATTTTAGCAAAGAATATCAGCCAAAATCTATCCCAACTAGCAATGAATTTTTAGAAAATCTATCTTAAGATTTGGCCAAAAATGGTATGTTTAGCTTTAAGGTATTCTTGCTTTTTCAAGTAAGAGCTGCTGGGGAAAGAGTAGCAGAAAAGGAAGGTATTTTAGCAAGAGAAAGGTAGTTTCTTTAGTTGGTTTTAGTTTTAGCCAAATGTGGAAAAATCAGTAATGCTCAGGTTGCTGGGTCAGCTGTCACTGCTGTTCTGAAAGGCTGTCACAGCTATTCTAAAAAGGTTGTCCCAACTGTCAGGAAAAGCTGTGACAGGTATCATAAGACAGATGTCCCAACTGTCATAAGACAGTTGTTTGCTTTGGGCAGAAGCAAACGAGGTCAGTTGGGTGATTTCAAACTGCTGAAGAGGACATTCAGCGTTTATTTGTTGGATTTGGCTAAAAATGGTAAGATATCTTTCAAGGGTATCTTGCTATTTTGGGTATAGCAATTGGTTGCTGGGATATCAGCATTAAATGGCTAGTGACATCAGTTTCAGCCAGGTGTCAAGTACTGAATACACTGTTGGGGTTCAGCTGGAAATGTTTCCTTTTTTGGGTGTTTGTGTTTTTGGTTCAAGGTTCCATTACAACACATTTTTAGCAAGTAATAGAAGGATTGGTTGAAATTTAATAAAGCTTTAGAGATCTAGTTAAGGTCTCATTGGGTTGTGACCTAATATTGGTGAGCAAGAAGAGTATTTAATGCTCTGCTCTGGTAGCTGGCAGAGAAATATATGGTCTGATTGTGGCAGACAGCAACTAGGTATGAGAGATATCATGAATATTTTGTATATAGTTAGAGATAAAAGATAGCCAATCAAATTAGGCCATGTGTTTGAGTTGGATTTTAGTTGAAAGAAGTAATGAGATTATGTAGAATAATATAATGAAGTTTCTAAATTTGTATAGCAATAGCTGGGGATTGAATGAACAGTTATTTTCTCAGCAGTTAGATGGCTGGAGATATTGAGTATTTGTCACATGATGAATATTAAGTTTTAGGAAAAAAAGTAATGGGGAATTTTATCATCTAAAGTGCTATGTGATAAGAGATGCTTACCATATGTTACCTGCTACACACAGACTTGTCAGAGTTCAGGGAGTTAGAGAAGACACGCCAAGCAACGTGTCTCTTTTATTAACTTTAAACTGCTGGAGTTTTACTGAACATACCTCATGGCCCTCCAAACCACGACTCCCAAAGTTTCCCCAAAGAGACTTATGAGTTTGGATCATAAGCCGAAGATGAGATGACGTACCTCGGGTTTTGTTGTCATTTGTGTAAATATGGGCTCTTGTTGAAGAAGTCGTTTGCCATGAGTGTAAGAGAGGTAATATGGGCTGTGAGTTTTGATTCATTGCTTAAGCCCGATCCATATGTTGATGTTGATGACATCATGGGTTATGATCCCAATTGATGAAAAAGAAATTGGACCATGAATCTGTCTCTTGAAGTAAGGATCTCACGGGCCATGTGAGCCCAATCCATGTAGTTGAATGAGATATGAACCTATTTTGGGCTTTAAAGAGATTTATCCAAAAAATCAATAATATGTTGATGTGGCATTGGTTGCCAATGAAGTAATGCCACATTGGCCGAAAAAAGGGTCCTTAATAACCTGGCTGGAAGTGATATCATCAGCCATTTAATGCTAAAATCCCAGTAACCAGCTGCTATACCAAAAATAGCAAGATATCCTTGAAAGAGATCTTACCATTTTCAGCCAAATCCATGAAATAAATGTTGAATGTCCTCTCCAGCAGTTTGAAATCACCAAGCTGACCTCATCTGCTTCTACCCAAAGCAACAGCTATCTTATGACAGCTGTGACAACTGTCTCATGATAGCTGTCACAGCTTTTCTTGACAGTTGGGACAACTTTTTTCAGAACAGATGTAACAGTTGACCTAGCAGCCTTAGCATTACTTATTTTCCACATTTGGCTAAAACCAAAACCAACTAAAGTAACTATCTTTTTCTTGCCAAAATACCTTCCTTTTTTGCTGCTCTTTCCCCAGTAGCTCTTACCCAAAACAGCAAGAACACCTTAAACCTAAACATACCATTTTTGGCCAAATCTTAGGATGGATTTTCTAAAGATTCATTGCTAGTTGAGACAGATTTTGGCTGATATTCTTTGCTAAAATACCCCCTTAAACTCAGCTCTAAATAGAACCCTCCATCACCTCAAAGGAGGGGGGGGGGGGAGACACCAATAGAGAAGAACTCTCTCATAAACTTCTCTCTCACTCTAATTATCTTCTCAAGCTCTTAATGAAGTACTAAGCTTTTGGGTTTTTAGTTCCCAAATTAGAAATTAAACTCTCCAGCCCTTAACCCATAAATTCCCTTCATAAGCCCTCATACATCCTCCAGCAAAAAATCCCAGCAAAAAATCCCAGCAGCTTTGCTAAACACGCTACAATACTATTACTCTCTTATACTCATTATCTCACTCTCCATATTCTGAAAATACATATATCTTACTGCCCATATCTCTAAACATCTCTTTCTTCACTTCTCTTATACAATCTCATACACACTTACTACACCATTACATATAACACACCACAACTCTTCTAAGCTCCACTCTCATACTCTCTCACTCTGAAATTCTACTATTTTTCTGCCCATAAACACATCTCAATACTCTTCTCCACCTATCTTATAAAAGCCCTTCTCATGGAAGGCATGAACTTCTAATATTAAAGCCCTTCCCCTAGAAGGCACCAAGATCTCATATCAAAGCCCTTATCACAGAAGGCACAAATCTATCTTACATAAAGCTCTTCTCTTAGAAGGCACAAATACTTCATATAAAAGCCCTTCTCATGGAAGGCAACACTATTCATAAGTTCATAACAACTAAAAGAGCATTGTCAAGGGGGAAACTCATTCAAGTGCATGATAAAAGGGGCAAGCTTAACCAGCCCTTACACACCGCTGGGCATACTCTCTCTCCCTCCAAGTGCACCCATTTTTTCCCTTTAATCTTGAAGTTATCATGGCAAACTGCCTCTCTACCGCTGGAGTCGTTCTTTTGGAATGTTGTCTACTCACTAATGCTACACCGCTGGGGCTGCAAACCATCAGAGATAAGTGACTCTGCTTCCATATCTTTAAATTTACATCATTGAATACATGATTATTTCACATTTAAATACATATTACTTTATTCCAACTACTATTACAACTATTAACCAAGGCTTAAACTCATTTAAATGCATGATAAGAGGGGCAAGCTTAACTAGCCTCTACCGCTGGCATTCTGCTAGAACCCTATCAGCTCACTGATGCTACACAACTGGAGCTATAAACCATACAAAGATAAGTGACTTTGCTTCCATATCTTTAAATTTGCATCATTGAGTACATAATTACTTTACCTCTAAATAAATACTACTTTATTTCAACTGTTATTACAACTACTAATCAAAGCTATCATATCAAAAGCATATTATATATTTATTCGGCCATTATCGTGATTCTTAGACTTTGGCTTTAATGGTTTTGTAGGCTTAAAAATACACCGGTAGCCATTGGACCACGTGGCCCAATGTTGAGTTCCGGACGCAACTCCCCAAACAAAACCCAGGCCTAGCAAGGTCACTAATCCAGTGGATAACACGTGGCTAGGCAACTGAAAAAGGCCCCCGAACAACCTTTTCTTAAAAACCTTTTTCAAAACTTTTCCTTTATTTTTTTTTATATAAGATACTTAAAAAAATCTTTTGCTTTTTCCTTCTAAAACCGAGAAAAGAGTATTTTTCTATAATAAAAAAATCTTTCTTCTTTCAAATAAAAAATAAAAAAAAACCTTTTGAATGAGCAACGTTTTCAAAGGGCATAATCTTTTTCCACCATATTTTCTAAAAAAAAAAAAACCTTTTGGAACCCAAACCTTTTTTAAAATAAAACCCATGAACACCCTCTTTGAAAAAATTCTTTTTAAATAATTCTTCTTCTTTTTTTTTTTATCAAAATAGCTTTCCTAACAAAATAATTTTCCCCCTACTACAAATCATGGGATTTCTAATTCTTCTCTCCTTTAAAAAATAAAATAAAAAATAAAAATAAAACCTTTTTCGAAATTACCAAAAAAGAAAAAGATTTTCAAAACAAACCCCTTTTCTTTAAACTTCATCATCAAAAATAAAAATCACAGGATTTTTAAAGATAACCATTTTTCTCTAAAAGAAAAACCCACGAAACTTTCAATCAATTTTCCCCAAAATCCCCTTTTCCTTTGTTTTCTCAAAATTGGTATTTTTGTAAAAATGGTTTTCAAAACAAATTCTAGATGCCATTGAATTCTTGGGTTCCCCCTTTAAAAAAAAAAAAAAAAAAAAGCATTGGCATCTCATTTATCTAAAAAACTCTTCTCAAAATACTTTCTTTAAAAAAATAATAAAAAGCTTGTTTTCGTAAAAGAAACTTCCTATTTCGAACTTTTCTTTTTCAAAGGAAATCTCTCTCTAAAAAGTGATGTAAATAGTTTTTTCTAAAAATTCTTCGCTTTCATAAAAAACAACAAAATCTTTCCCTTACCAAAAACTTTCATTTCTCAAAAAGTTAACGTTTTCAAAAGTAAAGAAAAACACTTTTTACAAAATGTGCAAACTTTTTTTTAAAGGAAAATTCTTTTCAAATAAATTCATGCTTCTTCTTTAGTATTGTTGTTTAGAACTTTTTCTTAGGATTGTATCTTTAGAGATTTGTGCCTATGGTTCAATTTTGTTGAACCAGTAGGCACCAATCAAGCTTATATGGTTCCCTCCCTTCTGGGCTCTAATGTCTTTCTATTGTGTTCTTTTTTGCATGATAGAAATGAGAAAATGTGGTGGATGACAACAAGGTGCTATTCTTCCTATCCCTCTCTCTTTTATTTTTAAGTTGTGATATAAATGCATATATGTGTAGTATATAAATATTCACATGCTAGCTATATAGTAAATAAATATTCACATGCTATTGTATATTATTCCTTGTAACGTGGTAGATGTTCCTCACATGCTATGTATATATATACTTCACATGCTTTATTTGTAGATAAATCTTTGAAATAAATATTCACATGCTACATTATATGTAAATAAATATTCACGTGTGTGTGTATATTGTTTGTACAAAACGTTTTCAAAAACAAAATGCCAAGTTATGTCTTCACTAAAAAGATAATGTTAGAATTAAATTAAAATGGGATACTATCCTTTGGATAGGTGGTGTGGGGTGCCTAACATCTTTCATACATGTAACCAAACTTCCGAGTTCAAGATCTTTGGTTCGAGACTTTTGGTTTACCTTAATTAATAAATCCTTAAAAGTAGATTAGTTAATTAGGTAACTTAAAATGAATTAGACAAATAGGTGACCAATCACACCTAATAGAAAACCAATAATGGGTGGCGACTCTTAAAATAAAAATAACGAAAAGGGACTCACTCACACACACACACCCAGTGACGGAACTATACTTGGATGTGGGGGTAGTGGCCCCCCAAATTTTTTCAAAATTTGTTTCAATAAATTTGCACTTTGCCCCCCTCAACAATATTATTGATCTTTTTAAAGGCTATAAAAAATTTCATTGATCTAAAATTTGAAATAAATTTAACAAGCTCAACAACAAAATTTACCAATAACAAACTTAAGCCCAAACAACACCCCAAAACAAACCCACGCAAGACACAAATAAAAATAAAATAAAATAATTCCTAAGCCAATTCTAACTAGTCTAAGTGAACACCCACACACATTTGACAACACGCAAGACACCAAAAAAAAAAAAAACTTAACTTTCTAAATGAATACTTATTTGGAGTTTCAAAAAAAAAATTTGTTTATACTTTTGCCCCCCCGAACTCCAAATCCTGGCTCTCTCCCTGCACACACCTCATCCTAGAAACACATGCACACAAAGAGTCACGTCACTAAGGACCCAATGTGCAGTACCATCGAAAAGGAGATGATTTTCAAAGATCCTCTTTTTAGGGGCGTCCATAGTAGCTGCTTAGAAACAGGGTGCTCTGTTTCTTACTTTGTCTTGGAGTTAAGGCTCTTTCCTGGTATTATTGTGCCTTGAGATTATTGTACTTGATATGATTTTTTGACTCTTGTATTAAGATGAGAGCTATTCTGTGGCTTAACGTAGCTTGCTTGGAATACCATATAATGTACTTTGCTTATGTTGTTCTCTCTAATAAAACAACTTAGCGTGCAGGGAAAATATCTTGAACTTTTTTTGAGAGGAACCTTGAACTTAAATTAATATTATTTGAACTTATACCTCTAGTTGAAGTTGAAGTTTTGATGAATGCTTAGCTGTTTGACAACATGTGCACAATCATCGGTATTGATTGTCTCGTCTTCAAGTCAAAACTCTCAAGGGAAGGAATCATTTAATATATGTACTGTTGTTTCTGGTCTTTGAGATGTTGATCTACTTTCTAAATACTTATACACGTGACTTGTATCTTATTGCTTGTCAACTCTCTATTCAATAATCACAACTCAAGGAGAGGCTATTTATTTATTTGTGAGCTGTTTATATCAAATATTTTTGGCTTATTTTGATTTTGAGGAGATGGTATATATGTGATTGGTGGCTGTTTATAATTGTATTCCAAAGTGTTATTTATATTTATGGATGTAGTCTTGTGGCCCATCTTGCCACTTGGATGTGAGGGCTTAGTTAATCTCTCTCATTTTGCTTGGCATTTGATTTTGTGTAGTAGGAAGCTTCAATGGATTCTAGAGCCTTTGATACCAAAAAGAACTTGCATAACGAAGAGTTATTATACCAAGAATGGTGGGGCATGTTTTATAACATGAGGCAAGTCAAAGTGATCAAGCTAAGAGCCATCGAAGGTTGTAGGATTAAAAATTGTAGACTTTGGATGGAATGTAGGAGATATGCCAAATGTGTATTTGTCATTTTATTATGACCTTGTTGAAAGCTCAAATTAGTGTGAAACACTAATGTTTATTTAGACCCTCAATTTTAAATTACGGCTTAATTGCTTTTACTCTAACTTATCTAAGTACAGAATAAGAGTAAATGAAGCGCAATAAACCGAAACTACTCTAGTGCATAAACATGAACAATAAACAATAAATGTAAAGCACAAGAGTAAGGGAAGAGAGATGCAAACACAAGATAACACCAAGACGTTTTATCGAAGAGCAAACCGAAGAACTCGGCGAAAAACCTCTCCGCGACCCTCCAAGTCGAAATTGATTCACTAGTGAGTAAGTTGGAGTACACAAACAACAAAAGACCTTCCAAGCCTAGTCTACCCAATGTACTTGAGCCCTCCAAACTCCTACTACCAACAGACTTCTCGGAGTCTTGTCTTCACTAGCTTTTTAGATCCCGCAATACCACCTGATTGCATTTGCCAAGTTTCATCTGCTTCTTTTGGCAAATCCCCAAAGCTTCCCAAGCTCCAAAACACTCTCTACACTCTGAATAGGTGTGGGTTGTGTTTGGGTACAAATCTCCTCTCAAGGTATGACAATGGAAGAGGGAAGAAGAAGAGACTACAATGATTTCTCACTAAAGGATGAATAGCTCTCTCTCTCTAAAAGGTGGGTGTGTTGTGTTGTAGAAACCTATCTAGGGTTTTCTCTCTGAATAGCCTCCTTTTACTTTTGTGGGTAATGAGAGTATATATAGTATGGATGAAGAGTAAGAAAGGCACACTTAAAATCCTCCAGGCAGAGAGTTTCGCGGGTACCTCGCAAGATGGCCTATCTTGCGAAGTACTCGCAAAATGCACCTTGGCACTTGACTCTTCAGTTTCCAGCATGAGTTTCTTACGTGGCCTTTACGCGGGAACCTTTACTCGCAAACTTCTTGCGAGCTAGTCACGAAATTGCACTAATCTTCATTGCATGCTTGATTCTTCACCAACTTAATACTAAACCCAATACAATAAAATCCCACAAAATACAAGGAAATAATTTATTGCAATTATAACACTTTTTGTCATAGAATAAAGCCAACATAAAACATAGTTGTAAATCACAACTTTACACTTGTAATAGTGTATATTTCAATAGAAAACTTGTTATTATGGCGTTGTATTCAAATTGTACATTTTGATACAATATTGTTCATTTTTGGATCAAAATTTGTGTATTTTTCTCTATGATCAAATTTTGGTTATAATGTGAAGCATCAAAATAGTTCAATTTGAAGTAATTGCTTAATTGGTATGATGCTTTATGAACTTAGTCAAGTAAATTTACATGTCAATTTATGTTGAAGTTTATGTTGAAGCATCAAAATTTATGCCAATTTTGAAGCATAAAAATGTGAAGAGTCAATTTATGCCAATTAAGTTTATGTTGAACTTAATTGGTATGAAGCATCAAAAAAAAAGTTTATGTTGAAGTAAATTTACATGTCAATTTTTTTTTTTCATTACCCTTGTACATGATGTAGAATTACCCCTATTGGGAAATGATAAACTTGCCAAAAAATTAAAAAGTTAAAATGGCCAAACCATCCTCATATGAGATATTACACAAAAATATATACCTATCTATCTATCTATATATATATATATATATATATATATATAACCTCATTCAACATTCTTTCATTATATTAATAATATCACATCACATATATGATCAGTGTTTGATTAGAAGCCATTCAAACATGTACATATCCAATATATTTGAGTAATGTCATAAATCAACTACTAAAACTATCCAAAAAGTTGCTACAAGCTGTGTAAATAATTATCTAAGTTATCCTACAAGCTAGAATATATTTAATTTGAATTTGTTTCAGTAACTTAAAATCAGCCTTGTAGCTTTAAGATGCGTTGACTTCAGTCTGTCATGGATGCTTCAAAGCATTTTCATGATTACAAGTGAGCAAGATTTGGTACATGAAGCTTGCATAAATCTTGCACTTGACTTCTTGAACAACATCTATACCCTTATTTTAGTCTTTTTTACTGATTGACTGTTAGGCTGCTCCGACTCATTTTCTACGGAAAGAAAAATCAAATGCATAATGTAATGTAGATCTGGAAAAGAAAAACAAGTTCAAGAAGAAAATTTTTCTCAAAATTCATACCATCATATTAAAAGTTCTTCACATAAAGCAAATACACTATGAAAAGCTTTAAGTAGTCCACTTACCTAGCCATGAACTGAACCAACATAAGAACAAAAGTAACATTTCCTTATTAAAGTATTAAACCTACCTTCTAGTTGAAAGGAAACCTGGTAAAAAGCGAAACAAAATTCCTAATACTTTCTGTTTTGTAAAAACACGAGTTCAAAGAGGTATGAAACTTCGTTCCTTTATTTCCAAAACCAAAGAAAAAAAAAGTCATCTTTTTTATGCTAACAAAGAAATGTTCAACACAATAAATTCAGTTGTTTATTGTGGACTTTTTCAAAAATTGAAACAGAAAGAAAAGTGTTCGTAATACAACATAATATAACATAACCATAAAAGTCAAAACTAGAACCTGTGTTATGCCTATTAATTTTAGTGAATTGAAACTGTGATTTATTCCTAACACTAACAAGAACAACAAGCACAATAACATTATTACAATTAGGCAAACAACAAAAACTAGTGAATAGTTGACAATGCAGGACAAGCAAAACAATAAAAGTTCATTTTGACACAAGTCTATAATTGTATTTAACAATAAAGGTTCACCTTGCTTCTGCAAGGAAAGAAAATTTTAATTTTAATTAGTCGCTAACCCATGCGATGCATGGGATAGTTAAATAAAAATTAAAAGTATTTATTTTGCTTAAAGGTCTATAACTTGACTTAAAAAAATGTATAACTTGAAAATGAATGAAAATAAGTAATTTTTTGTTCATTATAATGGTTTAGAAAAATTATTTTTCTTTCATATCATTGGTTCCACATAACACATTCTGGTGTGGGCTATTCTATGGTGATGACTACACACAATATTCAATTGCAATTAAATCCACTATCCACCACCAATCTAATCTATGTTATCTTGATAGTAGATCTACAAATTGCATTCTCATATCCTCCATCATTTAGAAGGTAATTAAAGTAATGATTGGATGTAATGTATAAATTTTATTGTTTTACAATATAAAATTATTAAAATAAAATCTAATGTTCTGAAAAAATTTTGAAATAGAATTTTTAATTTCTTAAAAATTAGTTAATAGAGTTTCTATTTTACTTAAAAGTGAACTATCACAATTAATGAGAATTTAATCATTTTTTTTGCAAAGAGAAGATAACCATAGGCCCAATTTTTATTTTATAGTATAGGGTGTTATAGTTAGATCCGTACAATGTGTAATACGTTAGTCTATTATGATAGTTCCAAATAATATCCTAATACCTATCTATATGAGTTTTCTTTCTAATGATGCCATGAATGATGAAGTTTAATAGAAGTCATTTAAGATCCATCGTATCCAATAATGTTTTTTTTTTTTTTAAATGTAATTTCAAAAGTCTTTTAATTGTAAATTTTTTAATCATAAAATAGACTTTATCTAAACTCTAAAGGAACGTATTCAAAATGATCACATCATTGATACCATATCATGATGGTTGCAAATAGCAATATTATTATTCATGATTAATAGATGAACAATGAAACTGTGAATTAACAATTTTACAATTCAAAAACCAATTTTAAACTACAACAACACATATACAGAAGACTCCAAATATTGGAACATACTTTTTCTGCTATTTTCATTATTCAATCAAAGCCAAAGTTTCAAAGATAATTCCAATTCAATTAAACCCAATACATACATACCATGAACATAAAGAATTCCAAAAATAAAAACAACAATCTCCAAAAGCCCCTACCTAATACAATCACTATTTTTTTTTTCCAGATTGTGCGTTCTTTAGATCTTTTCCCTTTTATGTTTCATCAAACTTTTTCTAATTGACCAAAATATCTCTCATATATGTTAACATTAAACCTGATAAGAAAACTTTACATAACTTTTGTTTTGAAGGCCCTCCAAGAACCAAAATCAATGCAAGAGACTATACAGCAGAGTGGTGTTGGAAGAATAATCCCAAAAAAAACTATTTAAAATATAACATAGGAATGAAAAGCTGAGTTGAAATTGTAATAAATAATTCCTAAAAAAAACAATTTATAAGATAATATAGGGTTATGGATTCCTAACCAAATTTTAATATATAATTTTTTTTTTTTTTTAAGGATGAAGATGTTGGTAGAGTCCATTTGATATAAAATTTAAATTCTATTTAAATTAAAAATGATATATATTTGTTGAGTCTCATTTGATATAATTATAGAGTTTAAATCCTATTAAAAATTATAATTTTTAATCAACATTAATATATAAAAAATGAAAAAAAGAAGAGAAAGAAAACGTGATTGATAGATATAAGGAAATATGATAGAATGTTTTTTTTTTTTTAAATGTCATCAACCTAGAAATTATAAAATTAATGGAGATATATTCCGTTTTTTGGGATAGATTTATATTAATGGAGTTATTATATAGTTTGTTAGGATTATCTAAAAATTTCCTGATTAGGTGATAATTTAGGTCTCCTTTTAAGTATAGTGGTTGTATGGTACCAAACAACTAAATTTAATTTTTTTAATAAAGAAATTTAATAAATTTTCTGCAATTTGGTGCTATAAAATCAAAAGAATTAAATCGAATTAAAAAATATAAATAAAAAATGTTGATGTGAAAAATTGTAGAGAGGTCAACCAAAAGTCAAAGGCTTCGGTTTTATATATAGACTAATCGCTAACCGTGCGATGCACGAGAATAGCTACTGGATGAGTTTTAGGAAAAAAGTTCCTAAAAAAGAAACAAAAATGCTAAATTACAACCATTTTCCATTCATGGCTTGAATGAAACTTACAAAATACACATTGTATTTGAACAAAGTAAATTAGCCTAACAAACTCTTAGAACCACCCATAAGGAAGAAAGGACAAACACAAGCTCAAGATCAGTTTTTTGTGAATTTTTTGTGAACTCATAACGAGGAATGTGCAATTACTCAGGGATTCATCATTCTGCAAAATAATGAGAGAATACAAAATAAGAAAAATAGTATCCTAATATAAAATTGAGTACAAATAAATATAATATAAACCATGAAGTCATCAAAAAATAAACTTTTAACAACGAAGTGTTCAATCTCAAAACTAAACACGATAACTTTACAAACCATGGCCTTGTCCCTTTCCTCCAAATTTTTTTTCATAAGATACCCCTCTTTAAAAATGACAATATTCAATGTTGTCCACTATTCAAAATTGTGTAGTTTGACTAATTTAAATTTCTTTGTGCTATATCCAACCAAGAACCATAAAGAAAGTTAAAGGGGGGAAGACTGATTTACGTGAAGAAAAATGAAGGCCTCTAGAAGAATTTAGACTCCATATCAATAGCAAGCATTGCCTCTAACTTAAACATTGGTTGTAATACCGCGATTTGATTTTATGATCATCACTGTCATCGTCATTATTAATATAGAGTTGAGGTACTATATGTGTGTGCATAGTAAGATGGGAGTAGACAATTTTGTAATGCTACAAAATAGGTGAGAAGATTAAAGTTTTAGTGCATATAATTTAGTGCGGTAGTTAAATAAATAAATAAAAGAGGAAAATGTTTTATGGGCCTCTTGGAAACTAAAGAGATAAGTTTAAGTGGATTTTAAACTACAGCCCACTACCCCACTAAACCCACATCTCTGATGCGTCAAATATAAGGTAGATGAAGAGATAAATTAGGGTTTTTCATAAGAAGGGTTTCTTCACTAAGGAGGCTAGGAAGTGTGTTGTTCCCTTGGAGTTTAGAACAAATACAATTGAAGAGAAACAATTTGTTCAAGGTATGATTTCTTACTGTTAGAGACAAAATTAAAAAGGTTTGCATGATTATTCCATATGAGCGCATGAATAGGTGATAAGCTCTTAGAAATTTTGTGTCTTACAATTTTAGTAATGTCGTTTGGATATGAACAATATATAGATTCAAAAATTCTTGTTTTTATGTTATTAAGTGATTTTTTTTTCACGAAATCCCTGAACGCGCATGACAGTGCAATGAATAGATATTTTTATATAGAAATATATAAAAGGATTCAGTCTCAAAAGTTCCTGGAGTTAACGCAACCTTGGAGTAGTGCTGAATTCTTGACTCTTATTGTAATCTATAATATTGTTTCAAGTTTCAAAAATTTTAGTCAATACATGCTATAGGTTGCTAAGTCCTACCGGTAGAGATTTTCTATGGATACCATATATATATATATATATATATATATATATATATATATATATTTTTGGATCTTATAGAGTATTTTAAGGCGGCCTAGAATATTAATTGTGGTTATAGAAATTTGTTTGGACTCTAGGAGTACAGATTAGTTTTGGGGAAATATTGTTGCGGTAAGACTTTGATAAGGAATATTAAATTGCTTAATTCAATGGTATATACGAAAGTAGTTTTCATACCTGATTTTTGTAGGACAGTAGGAAAGAAAAGGTTGTAAGGATTAGATTTCATGCTTACTGATTAAAGCATTCTTTTGTTTAGAGCTTACGGAAGATTAAAGTTCAGCTGTGTTCAGAAGTATTAGCAAGAGAGGTAAGTAATTATGCATAATATGCACAAGTTTTGTTCTTTAGGTTCTTAGAAGTCAAAAGTTCTCAAAAGTTATGTTTTTAAGCTTACTTTTTCAAAAGTTTATTAAAAAGCATTTTGTTGAGGTCTAAAAAGTTATAATGCTGTACCAAGGCCCAAAAAGGCATAGTGAGTTGAACTCCATGGAAAAATAATAAAAGGCTTGAGCTCACAACAAGAAAAAATGATGGTAGGCCCAAATCCATTAAAAAGATTTAAGCCCAAGACCCACGAAGGGATAGGCCTTGGGGCCCATGAAACGAAGGGAAGAAAGGAAGAAGCCCAGCCTGCCAAGATCAGAATATTAAAAGGGAGTCCAATGGTAAGTGTAAGGTTGAATTTAATCAACCATTCTGTTGGCTTTATTCCGTGCCAAATTTCCTTGTAATTCAGCATTTAGAAACCCTATATTTAGGTGGGAATCATGTAAGGGTAGTGTGTGAGAGAGTGTGAAGAAATGCTCAAGACTGTGCAGTGAAGCAGGGACTCACGACTGGATCTTCGGGTGGCTCACGGCTTGCAAGCCGCCAGAAGATGCACACAAGTGAAGCATGCAAAGAAGCTGAATCGTCATGCCAGCTATAGCACTACAAGAAAAAAGTCCAGACTGGCCATTCAGTTAGCTCGCGGCTTGAACTCGTGACTCAGTCAAGTCGCGAGGCCAAGTCGCCAGCCAGTTCTGTTTTGGAAAAACTGACTCTTCACATTCCATTCTCACACCAGTATAAATACCCCTTATATCCACGAAATATAGAGAGCTTCCAGAGAGAATTTTGAGAGAGAAACCCTAGAGAAAAACAAGATTGACTCATCCACAATCTTCATCTTTGTTTCTCCAAATTCCTCTACTCTCACCCTCTCCATTGTTACATCCTTGAGAGGTACATTAGCCAAAACATTTTCTCACCATACCCATATCTGTGAGGAGGCTATTTGGTGCTTAGGAAGCAGTTAGAAAGGGACCAATTGATATTGGTTGGTGCTATGGGCTATAGCGGAATCCGGTAAGCTAAAGAAAACAAAGGTTTGGCGTAACCTCGTTTGAGAAAGAAGCTTGGAGGGCTTAGGTACACTGGGTAGATTAGGCTTAGAGGGTCTTCTGTTGTTCATGTATCCCAACTTCATTCTTTAGTGGATTATTGACTGCTTGGAGGGCGGCGGAGAGGTTTTACGCCAAGGACTTCGGTTTCCTCTTTGATAACACATCACTGTGTTGTCTTTGTGTTTGCATCTCTCTTTCTTTAATCTTTGCCATTTAATTTCTGTTGTGGGTGTGATTTTATTTGGTATAGATTGTTTTATTAATTCTGTTTTAAGCTTATGTTCATATTCCGCATATACATTGTTTGATAATAAGCTTGAATTGGTAATTTGTAATTTAGGAGTCTAAATGTTCAAGGTGTTTTATACACTATTTGAACATTCAATTGGTATCAGAGCGAGTGCACTTGTTGTGGTTTAAATACCTAAGTGTGATCCTTGACCCCTTATGTTTATTTGCCATGGATAGTGCTTTGGATGCCTCTATGCATGATTTGGTTGATGATGAATGTAACATGCCATGTGTTTGTGAAAATGCCTCTATAAGTGATAATCCTCGTGATTGTGATGCTATGTTACATAAATCTTTGGGTGTTGTTGATATTCCTAACATCAAACTCTTCAAGAAAAAGGCTAAGAAGTTTCAAAAGAATTTTAGCAAGTTTATTTGTGAAAATGATGATTTGATTGCTATGCTCAATGAATCCAATAAATTGGTTGAAAAGTACAAGAAACTTGCTGAACATTCTCTTGAAAAGCTAAAGGAGTTTGAATGTTTGAATATGAACTTGGATGCTAAACTTGTTTTGTCTAACAAACTAGTTGATGATCTTAAATGTGAAAATGAATCTCTTAAGATGCATGCCAAGTGTTTGATTGCTGAACCTATTGATAAAATAGATGAAAATATTGTTGCAATCATGTTGTGGTATCTGATTTTGTGCCTATTGTGTGTTCTACCTCAAAGGACAAATCGGTGTACATTCCTCCACATAAAAGAAATCAAAAGGTGGAGAGAAAGGCTGTTAAGTCAAAGCCTCTGTTTAGGTCTCAAACTAAGGTTTTGGATGGATCTAAATTTGTTCCAACTTGCCACCATTGTGGTGTGATTAGTCATATAAGACCTCAATGTCGTAAGTTGAAGAGAGAACAAAATCATATGGTTAGATCCCTTCCCAAAAAGCCTAGTGGACCTAAACACATTGTTTGTCACCATTGCAGTGCCTTGGGTCATCTAAGACCTCAATGCTCTAAGTTTCATGCTTTTAAAAGAATTAAAAGAAAAGAGAAACTTGAGCTTATTGGAAGTTGTGCTAAAAATGGTAAATCGGTTTTGATTGAAAATAGCATGTTGTTAAAGAAAGTATTTAATGCTCTTAACTCCTTGTCTATGTGCATTTCCAGTTATCATTCTTTCAACCCTCGTCTCATTTCTCATAAGACACTCATTCTAAACAATTGTTCCGTTTGGATGAGAAAGGGTTCCTATGGTTGAGCTTTTGCTCTTTTGGTCCTTGATCTAATTCTTTCGATCTTTGTAGGACCCTTCATGCATTAGATGCTTCATTGTCATGCATTTGTGCATCATGCATCTCTTTATATGCATTGTTTTGTTTCTATTTTGATCTTACTTTTATGTTTTAGTTTTGTGTGAGTAAAAATCCAAAACCACATAAAAAGTGAAAAATTCAAAAAGTTTGATCGTATATGTTTGAGCACATTTAACATGTGAGTTTGGCCTAGCACCTTCGTACTGATGGCATAGTGCATTTACGAGCTTAGCTTGTTATGTATGCACATCTATCTTTGTGGGAAAAATCTTGAAATCTATGTGTGATTGTTGTAAATCGATCTTCAAGCTTGTCATGAATGATTGGTTAATAGTCTTGATGGTTTTGATACTTACATAGACTTGTGTCTATATATCTTCCCACATTTTTTTTTTTTTTTTTTGCTTAAAGAGCTCAACCAATGTAAATCTCAAAATGAAAAGAAATAATGAGCTGCAAAAGCCATCACACATACTAGTATTCGACTAGGAAAAAAGGGAAAGCGACTTTTATTAAATTGTATGATGCCCCAAAAAGCCAAAAGCTTGTTCATCAAATTGAAATATCAAAAATTTCAGGCATCGATCTCTAAAATGAGATGTTTTAATTCAAAAAGATCAAATGATATGAATTGTAAAGAAGCCAAATGAAAAGCTTCAAAGATATGTAATCATTTTCTTGTGGGAGGTCATATATGTTTATTTCTATAATTGAGATAGACTACTTGACTTAGTACTAGTTGTGTATGACTTGATTAAATTGATCATTGAACCTTCACTCTAGACTAAGGACTATTCCACATTTGATACACACACACAACACACATGTCCAATGTTCAATGAATGCCTTATTCATTTGTTCGATTGTACTTGTTTAAATGTGATGTGTGTGTGCTCATCTTTATATGGATCAATCCAAAAAGATTTTTGATCATTTTATATGTTTTTGGAAGTGATTTTTATCACTCTTTGTGTTCATGTTTAGTGCTTACATTGTTTTTCATTGTATAAACATGTTCTGTGTTGAAAAACTGGTGTCAGAGTTTTTTGTGACTCACTCGCGAAAAGGGTTTTGTCACGGAATAGCCAAAAGGGGAGATTATAAGGTTGAATTTAATCAACCATTCTGTTGGCTTTATTCTGTGCCAAATTTGCTTGTAATTCAGCATTTAGAAATCCTGTATTTAGGTGGGAATCATGTAAGGGTAGTGTGTGAGAGAGTATGAAGAAATGCTCAAGACTGTGCAGTGAAGTAGGGACTCGTGACTGGATCTCGCGGGTGGCTCACGGCTTGCAAGCCGCCAGAAGATGCACACAAGTGAAGCATGCAGAGAAGTTGAACCGTCATGCCAGCTGTAGCACTACAAGACAAAAAGTCCAAACTGGCCATTTAGTTAGCTCGCGGCTTGAACTCGCGACTCAGTCAAGTCGTGAGGCCAAGTCACCAACCAGCTCTGTTTTAGAAAAACTGACACTTCGCATTCCATTCTTATACCAGTATAAATACCCCTTATACCCACGAAATGTAGAGAGCTTCCAGAGAGAATTTTGAGAGAGAAACCCTAGAGAAAAATAAGATTGACTCATCCACAATCTTTATCTTTGTTTCTCCAAATTTCTCTACTCTCACCATCTCCATTGTTACATCCTTGAGAGGTACATTAGCCAAAACTTTTTCTCATCATACCCATATTCGTGAGGAGGCTATTTGGTACTTGGGAAGCAGTTAGAAAGGGACCAATTGATATTGGTTGATGCTATGGGCTATAGCGGAATCCGATAAGCTAAAGAAGACAAAGGTTCGGCGTAACCTCGTTAGAGCAAGAAGCTTGGAGGGTCTTCTGCTGTTCATGTATCCCAACTTCATTCTTTAATGGATTATTGACTGCTTGGAGGGCGGCGGAGAGGTTTTACGCAGAGGACTTCGGTTCCTTCTTCGAAAACACATCGCTGTGTTGTCTTTGTGTTTGCATCTCTCTTCCCTTAATCTTTGCCATTTAATTATTGCTGTGGGTGTGATTTTATTTGGTATAGATTGTTTTATCAATTCTGTTTTAAGCATATATTCATACTCCACACATACATTGTTTGATAATAAGCTTGAATTGGTAATTTGTAATTTGGGGGTCTAAACGTTCAAGGTGTTTTATACACTATTTGAACATTCAGTAAGAACTGGGCCGAGATACCCAGAGGCTACCAAAAGCTCGGGGTCCTCGGGACGTGCAGCAAAGCTAGGATGAGATTAAGACAGCTCAAAAAGAGTGCCAAGAAACATAAGGAACGAAGAACAGATACGTCCTTCTCAGTCACCCAATGATGCAGAAAGGAACCAGAAGGCTTGGAGAGTAACAATTCATGAACAAGGGGCTGGTACCTCGGGGAAACCAAAAAGAAGAACCATGAAGGGAAGTAGCTAGGAAAACTTTCAACCTAGCAGGGATGGAATCGGCTCACTTGGGAAAAATGACAAAAGGAAAGACAGCCAAAAAGCTAAGTCTGAAAATGTGAGGTTTAGAAGCCTTGAAGGAAGAGAGATTAGAGGTCAGCTCTCTAAGGATACCCCAGAACGGAAAGTCAACAAGAGGCTTTTGAGGAAAAAGCACCAAAAGAAGAAAACTATGAGAAACAAGGAAGGGACCAGCCACCAAAGTTGCTGGCACAACATGGGTTCTGGTACCTAGGGGAGCAAAGAAGGGGAATCAGTGGTACCCCGAAACCCTAGAATGACACTATAAAAAGGGGAAGCAACCAACAATGAAGGGGCATTCAGCAATAGTGAATCAAAATAGAATCGTTGAGAAAACTCTGTCAAAAACTCAAAGAAAGTAGTAAAAGAAAGAGAAATATCGCCCGGTATCCTAAAACAGCCACTATAGAACATACTTGAATTCAAAGGAATTCAAACTTTGCAAGTCTTAGAGGCTTAGAAAGCCATCTAAGTCTGTAATTTTTGAGCTTATTTGGACCTTGTAACACGTCTTAGTAAGCACATTGTAATTCACAATTAAGAAAAGTAATGAAATATCTCACATTATTTTAAGGATCCTTAGCGTTTATTTTGCGTCTTTCTTTATTACATTGCTCCTTTACTGTTTCCTGTTGTTCCATACATATATATTTCTTGTTTGCTAGTATGTATGTATTGTAGGATTCTTGCTCTATGCACCACTTGGTTTGTAATTAGCCCATTTAGCTGCGATAAACCAAGCCCAGTCCCTTAAAACAACAACTAAAAGGCCCATGGTCCTTGCTTCTACTTGGGCCTGGACACTGTCCAAAAAAGGATCCTCACATTTTGGCAACTCCATTGGGGACTGGGTAAAAGAGAGGGAAGAAGCAGTCCCTTCGCAGAGCATGGCTCTAAGACTAAGGAAAAGCAGAGGTACCAATGCGCCACTTGCGGCCTCTGAGCCCATAGGAGAAAATGAAGTGGCCTCCAGACAGAGTAACGAGGTACCTCTAGTAGAACAGGAGGTTGTATCAGGACAGAGGCGCGCAGGACAGAAGCTAGACCCTGTGGCTCGAATGGCAGAAATGCTGAAAGATTTGCAGCAAGAGATTCGCCTCCTCAAAGAGGGTAGGTCCCAGGAAATCAGGGATAATGTCCGCCCTGTGGTCAACCAAGACAGAGCCCAACCAGAGGGAGGGTCAGCAGTAGGAGGGGGAGCCAATCCCCAGTATCTAACACTAGCGGATGTCAATGCTCTTTTGGAGCAAGAAAGGGAAACTCTCGGGGATCCCCAAACAATTTTCTCGAGATCCCCCATTCTCGCCAGAGCTCCTTGGTAAGCCATATCCCAAAGGATATGAACCCCCGAAGTTCCATCCTTTTGATGGAAGAAATGGAAGTGCTATGGAACACATGAGTAGGTTTATTCACACTATGGGCCCTTACGCAGGAGATAGGGAGCTGTGTCTAAGGGAGTTTGCTAAGTCCTTAGTGGACAGAGCATATACATGGTACACCACCCTGAGGCCTAGGTCCATTAAGACCTGGGACGAAATGATGGAAAGGTTCTGTGCAAAATATTACCTAGGTGAGGACAAGGTCACCTTCCAAAGCCTTCAGATGGTGAGACAAAGGCCTGGAGAGGATCTTGTCCAATTCATTAAAAGGTTTGAAGACGTTTCTCTGGACTGTTATGGAGACCATGAAGAAAAAGATCTCGTGGAGATCTGCATAACCAACATGCTCTTTGATTACAGGCTTAACCTCGAAAATTTATGCATAACCCAATTTGCTGACTTGCTGTAAAGAAATAGAAGGATAGCGCAGACTATGAGAACAAAGAGGGTGCCAGTACCCCAGGCCATGACAGCGTCAGTTGGAGAAAAAAGGAAGAGGCTTGAAGGAAAAATGGCTGAGAAGCCACCCGTGATCCCATGTACTGCAGAGGAATTGAATCATGTCTTGGACAAATGGATTGGAGATAGAATTGTCAAGCCATTTACTGTGTCCAGGCCACCAACTGAGGAAAAATGAAGAATCCCTTGTTTTGCAGGATTCATAACTATATCAAGCACTCTACTAAGGACTGTTGGACCCTCCGTAGGCTTTTTCACAAGAAGCTTAGGGAGGGAACTCTAGAGCTCACTCAAAAGGAACCCGAAGTGCAAAGGAACCCTCTACCCAACCACAAGGGAAAGGGAGTGGTGGCTGTAGTGATCCATAGGAACCCGGCGAAAGCAGAAGAATTTGAAGGATCCTTTCATCCAAGCACATTCAAGACCCTTCAGAAAAATCCTAAGTTCAGATCACTATTCAACCAGTTGGGATTTGGGCTAGAAGCAAGAAGGGTGGCCACGGAGTCCCTCATGAGTATAGCAGTAGATTCGGGAATGGAATGTTTCACAGTAGAATCCCATGCTAGTCGAGCTTACTTGGAGACAACTAATGCAATAACCTTCACTGATGAGGACATGGAGGTTGAGCTTCCAGACCATCGCAGACCCCTTTATTTGATGGCCACCATAAACGGTGTCCAAGTCAGAAGAGCATTAGTAGATACAGGAGCATCACTTAACCTCATAGCCCTGAGTACCTTGGAAGCCATGGGCCTGACTGGTAGAAGGATCCTAGGGGCTCCTATGGAGATAACAGGATTTGGAGGATCAGCAGAATCAACTGAGGGATACGTGCAGCTGGCCTTAAGGGTAGGCCCAATAGTAGCCCTGGCCAGATTTCATGTGATCAACTTAGAAGTTTCTTACCATGTGCTGTTGGGACGCCCATGGCTCCATAAGCACCGCCTTATTCCTTCCACGTACCATCAATGTGTTAAAGGTAGATTGAATGGGAGGCCCGTAAGGATCCCTGCCAACCATAACCCTTTCAGCCAAGGAGAAGTGAATTTTGTGGAAACAATGTTTTACAATGAGTTGGAACCAGATGATGAGATCCCCACGCCGAGGACCCCAAGAGCACCTATCTTGGAAGAAGAAGAAGGAGGGGGTACCCGTGACCTGAGAAACCTCCTGGAGAGAAAGAGGCAAAAGAGGGAGCCCAGGTCCTTAGGATCCCGGGAATGCGTGGTAGTACGAGAACTTGGAGGAAGGTTAATTTATCGTTTATGAAGGTGCGCGGGGCCTGAATGCATCATGCAGGAGGGTCTCGGACCACCAGATTGTATGATGGCTCAAGAAGAAATCTTGGAGGACCCAGTTAAGGAAGAGCAAATTCAGCCCGAGGACGAATTGGGAGAGATAAACTTGGGGGCTGAGCTGGGATCCCAGAAGCCTGTTTTCATTAGTAGACAGTTGATAGCACAAGAGAAGGAGCAATTAGTGGCCTTACTTAAGAAATATGTGGATGTGTTCGCATGGACCTATGATGAGATGCTAGGTCTGGATCCAGGACTGGTGGTCCATTCTCTCAACGTAGACCCAGGAGTCAAGCCAGTAGTTCAGCCAGCCAGGGTCTTTCACACTGATGTGGAAGCTCAAATAACTCAAGAAGTCAAGAAGCTGCTAGCAGCTAGTTTTATCAAGCCCATCCAGCACCCCAAGTGGCCTTCCAACATAGTACCCATGAAGAAAAAGAAAGGCCAAATCCGGTGTTGTGTGGACTTTCGCAATTTGAACAAGGCATGTCCAAAAGATGAGTTTCCCCTGCCTAATGTTGACCTCCTCATAGATTCAACTGAAGGAAGCTCTATGTTTTCATTTATGGATGGGTATAGTGGGTACAACCAAATCTGCATGGCTGCCAAAGATGTAGAGAAGACAGCATTTAGGACTCCAATTGGAAACTTTTATTACACTATGATGCCTTTTGGCCTTAAAAATGTAGGGGCCACGTACCAGCGAATGATGACAGCTATCTTCCATGATATGATGCACAAGGAAATGGAAGATTATGTGGATGATATTGTGGTAAAATCAAAGATCAGGGCAGAACACTTCCAAATACTTGAATAGGTTTTTGAAAGGTGCAGGAAGTAGAAACTACACATAAACCCCATGAAGTGTGCCTTCGGAGTATCTGCTGGAAAGTTTCTTGGGTTCCTAGTACATCACAGAGGCATAAGTGTGGATCCAGCCAAAGCCACAGCAATCGCAACAATGAAAAGGCCTACAACGGTAAGAAAGCTCAAAAGTTTCTTGGGGAGGGTCTCCTACATCAGAAGGTTTGTGCCAAGATTGGCTTCGATCATAAGCGGTTTATCCAAACTGTTGAAAAAGGGGGTTGAGTTCACTTGGGAAACTGAGCAGCAAGAAGCCTTTCAGAGGATCCAGGAGATCATGAATCATCTTCCCACCCTAGAAGCACCAGTACATAGGCGATCCCTATTGCTATATTTAGCATAAAACTCCCAGGCTATAGGAGCCCTACTAGCACAGGAAGACGATGATGGGAATGAGCAACCCATTTATTACGTAAGCATGACACTTAAGGATATCGAGACTAGGTACCCCAGGATAGAAAGAGCATGTCTGGTGGTTATCTACGCATCCCAAAGGCTAAAACGATACTTCTCAGCCCACCAGATCCTCTTGGTGACTAAGTCACATCCCATAAAAGCACTCCTTCACCAGCCTCTCCTAACAGGAAGGATAGCACAGTGGCTGGTCTTGTTCTCTCAATATGACATCGGCCTCAGGACCGCCAAGGCTGTCAAAAGTTAAGCCATAGCAGATTTGCTAGCCCAGTTCCTAGGGAAAGAGGAATGTTCACTAAGCGAGGAGATCCCCGGGGAAGTGGCAGTGGCAGAGCTCCCGGGAAAGAAGTGGACAATGAGATTTGATGGGTCAGCAATGACAACCTCAAATGGACTGGGAATTGTACTAAGTTGCGAAGATGGAGACACCATGCCCTTATTTTTCAAGCTTGGATTTTCCTGTTCAAATAATGTTGTTGAGTACGAGGCATACTTGACTGGGCTGACCATAGCACTCAACATGGGAGTAAAATATATGAGGGTGTTAGGAGACTCCAACCTTATGGTCTCTCAAGTGAAGGGTGACTTTGCACTAAGAGAGCAGAGTTTGGCAGCCTACAGAACTTAGGCGCAAAGGCTGGAGTAGGAGTTCTAGACCTTTAGCGTGGAGTACGCCCAAAGGAGCGAGAATAGGTTCGTTGATGCACTAGCCACCCTGTGATCCTAAGTAACAATTTAAAGGAAGAGACACTTTGATAAGAGTAAGTAAGCAGAAGCATTCCATCATAGGGATCATCAAAAAGATGTTCCCTGAAGAACCAGAGCAGCAAGATTGGAGGAATGAGGTCAAAGAAAAAATAAAAGAGGCAGGACATGGAGGAAGTATCAAGGAGCTAAAGGATTACACTTTGATAGAAGGAGAGTTGTACATGAGGCTGCCCGAAGGGATCCTATCTAGATGTATCAACGAGAAAGAAGGAAAGCTAAGATTGGAAGAACTACACAGCCAAGTCTGTTGGGTTGCAGAAAAAATCAGCCTATACAGAAGGATGTAGCGCATGGGGTACTACTGGCCAAATATGAACAAAGATGCTACAACTATACAGGAGAAATGTCAAAGATGTCAACTTTCAGTAGAGAAGAAAGAAAGCTATGCTGTATTTGTTACGGAAGATTGGAGGACTCCATTCATGGAATACTTGGCTCAAGGGATCCTACCAACTGACAGGACATTAGCTTACCAGCTCAAGAAACTTGTAGTCAGATATTTCTTACAGAACGGGATCCTATTCAAAAAGGGATACAGTAGGGATCCCCTAAGATGCCTAGGGCCAAGGGAAGCCAGAGAAGTAGTTAGGAAAGTCCATTCCGGTGACTGTGGAAGTCACCCAAGGAAAAGAAGACACTACAAGCAATTGTTACTGTTGGGGTACTATTGGCCAACGATGAAAAAGGACTTCGAGGAGCTGGTTAAAACGTGTCATGCATGCCAAGTACTTGGAGATGCAATCCACACTCATCCAAATGTGCTGCAAGATATGACAACACTGTGGCCTTTCCACACTTGGGGGCTTGATCTTATAGGGCCTATAAACCCTCCTTCCAATGGTTACATATGGATCCTAGCAGCCACCAAGTACTTTACAAAATGGGTAGAAGCTATCTCTTTGAAAAAAGCCACAGGAGCAGCCGTGGCAAACTTCATTCGAGAACATATCATTACAAGGTTCGGGATCCCCAAGAGACTGACCAGTGACAATGGGACCCCGTTCATAAACAAAGACATGAAGAACCTGACTGAGGCGTATTACATCAAGCATGGAAGGTCTACACCATACTACCCACAAGGAAATGGTCAGGCTGAAGCCACTAACAAGGTGATGCTGAAGATCCTTAAAAAAATGAAACACGAGTATGGGGGAAAATAGAGTGACCACTTGTAGATATACTCTGGGCATGCAGGATCTCTATGAAGACAGCCACAGGATTTTCACCATTCTCCCTAGTTTATGGGACAAAAGCCATCAGCCCCGTGGAGTTAGTCGTCCTTACGCCAAAAGTAGTGCTTGAAGAAAACCAAGAAGGCACTGAGGGCACAAATAATGAAAGAAGGTTGGCAGATCTGGAGGGGTTAGAAGAAGAAAGAGAAGTGGCCAGAAGAAGAAGCCAGAGGTACCAGCAGAGGATGGCTAAGGCATATGCACAAATTGTACACCCAAGGGCCTTCACTGAGGGGCAGCTGGTGTTAAGAACAGCAGAGCATGTAAGGAAAAATCTCCCAAGACCCTCCAAATTTGCCATAAAATGGGAAGGGCCTTACATCATCAGAAAAGCCCATGATAGTGGGTATTACTACCTCACAAAGGAAGATGGGATGGTCCTGATAGATCCCATAAATGGGAAGTGGCTGAAATAGTACTACGCATGAAAAGGGAGAGGCCTCAGTACACCGAGACCTTTTTGCCAGCTCTCCAACCTGCTAAGTGTTTCATCGTTCTTTACTTTTTGTTATGAATTTTGTTTAAGCACCTTTTTGTGTAGGAACCCATGGTAGAAGGACATTCTGTGATCCTTACTATCTTTGACAACCCTTTTGTGTTCCTTAGATGATAACTTTGCTTTGATTCAATGAAATATTTTTTTCTTATTTTACTCTAAGCTACAACTAAAATAAATAATTGCGAAACATTACATAACCCAAATATGGGCAGATTTGGGGAGGGGAGAGGGGGGGGGGGGGAGTACCTGGGCCAGCGCAAAAAAAAAACCTTGGCACATGACTCAGGACTCACACCACAATTAGTTCAAAGTACATGACCTGGGACCACGGGCAGAAGTAAGTACTCGGGATACCTAGCCCAGTACTTGACAAAAGGAGTCTGCCTAGTTCATAACCTGAGACTTGAAAAAAAAAAAAAAAGAAAGAAAGAAAGCATCCAATGTACCCAGTTCAGTACCTGCGCAACAACACAACCACCAGGGTACCTGATCCAAGACCTACAGCAAAACTTGTAGGGACCATGGCCCAGGACTCAGTGCAAAAAAAATAAAAAAAAAATAAAAAAAAAATGCAGATCCACATGCTATTGAAAATTAGAAGCAGTCTTAAAAACATATCCATATTGCAAAAATGGGGAGGGAAAAGTCAGAAATAGTGTTCAATAGGAAGAGATAGAACTTATACAGCCCAAATTGTCTGAAAAAAATATACATCTGAACTTTCTAAAAAGAAAAGAAAAGCAAAGAGCTAAGAGATAAGGCTAGCTAGCAAAGAGTTGTCTGGGGAAATAGCAGGAACAGCTGAAGAAGAGAGAAAACGCTGCCTTCTAACTTTCAAGTCCTATAAAACCTTGTGAGCACGAGCTAAAGCCTCCTCAGCAGCAGTAATTTCAACATCTAGATCCTGGAAGCCTGTATCTGGAACGCAAATGCTCCAGCAAGAAGGATAGATTGAATTTTGCTTCAATGAGATCCTACACCACTCCCTTCCATTCCAAAATCTTTTCTTCAGATAAGGAGTCAATGGAGGAATCCCTCAAAGAGATCAGCACAGCACATAATAGCTCCATCAGAATGTTGCCTAGAAATACACCTCCCTTGAACCCACTGGTGAAGTCTCCATGGGTCTTGAACAACCCTTCCAGCAATGGCAGACCCTCCACAGGCACGGAAAAGCGCAAGAAGTTACTAAAGGGAGGCCCAAAGCGATGAAAATGGCTTGCAGGGAGGCTGTTGAACTCCAGTAGATCAAAGCGGGCTAGGAAAGCAGGGAGCCCTGAGCTAGAATCTGAAACAGTCACCTTTGGAGCCTCCCCCATTGTTGTATCTCCACTCGCAGGAATTAGAGAGCTTTCAACCCTCTGGATGGTTTGGGGGATCCCTGCCTGAGATTCAGCTACCTGGACGTCAGAAGCAGATCCCACAGCTACGTCAGGAACTACGAGCTCAAGACCTTTAACACCTGTATCAGCACCTGCAAAAGCAGACAAAATTCAAAAGGGGGAAAGAATAGAGGAAGAAATGTAAAGTGGGAAAGTAAAAGAAAGCTAAAAAAAAAAACCAGTATCAGCTTCCTGTGGCTGAGCTTCCTCCTCTTGCCCCTCTGATTTCCTGGAAGACTCTGTGAAAGAACACATAGCACGTTGGAGAAAGGGTGAGGAAACTTTGGCAAAATGGTTAAAGGAAGGAAAGGATACTGGGGGCTTTGCCATAGAAGGAAAAGGCAAGGGAAAAGTATGAAAAAAAAAAAAAAAAAAAAAAGAAGGAGGGGGAAGTACAGTGAGGGTGAACAACATGCACCTTCAGAACCCTCTAACTCCAAGGAAGAGGCGGCCTCAGGGGTAGATTGAACACTGGTTTGACCTAAAAGAGGAAGAGAAAACGAGAACTCTCAGAAAGAAAAGATAAAAGAAATAAGATTAAGCATATTTATAAAGGGTGGATGAGACTTAGCTGCTTGTATGGATGAAGACACGCCCCCCAAGGACTTTTTGCTTAACGCAGGCTCAGTCATGGGTTCAAGTGACACAGTTTTGGAAGGACTAAAAGTCTGCACGGGCTGGGGATCTTGGGAAACAGAAGGCTGAGAAGCTTCAGGGTCCTGAGCAGCCTGGGGAACAAAAGGCAGAATGGGCTAGACATCCTACACTGGTTGCCCATCCTCCTTAGTCACATCACCACTAGGGGACTCCTTTTACAGTAGAGGGAGCTGTAATCACTTCTTTCACCAGAGTCCCACCAATCGTGGGAGAAGGTACCTCTACTTGCAAAAGGAAAAGAAAAGCAAGTGGCAGAATATCACAAAATGCATAAGTACACAGCACCGGGAAAGAGTGGAAGAAAACAGAAAAAGGCACAAACAGAAGAGGGCCATACCACATCATCATCAGATGACTGACTCTTGCCTCTCTTGGGGTCTGACTTGCGTTTGGACTGCAAGGAAAAAATAACCATTCATCAGTTAAAAAAGAAAGGGAGAGACACAACAACAGCAATGAACTACTGCAAAATAAAAGAGAGAAGAAGGAAAGAGGCCTTGTCCTTCTCTTTCTCTCTCTACAGATTCTCCAATGGTCTTTTATCTACTTCGGGTACGCCCAGAGAGTCCTAAAGGAGACCAGGGTATAAAATCAAAGGACCTTGAAGAACCTTGGGCTGAAGAACTCACAGGAACCTGAGAGAGAGAAGACTCTACCTTAGTCTTCACTTGAGTCCTTGGAATTAAGGGATGGCCAACTTCCTTTCCAACTGTAAGGGGGCTCACACTCTTGGGTTCCTCAGAAATTACTAACTGTTTCTAAGATCTTACAGTCTTCCTCTTCTTAGTCCCAAGGCCAGCCTCAGTACCCTCAGCACTTTCTTTAAGCTCAAATCTTTTAACCATTTCCTGTTTGATCTTCTTCTCTTTACCTTTGCCTATGGGAGTGGCAGCACCAATTGCCTCTACTGCCCCTCTCTTAATTGGCACACCAGAAGAGGTACCAACAATAAGGTCACACCCTGACCAAGTCTCCGGAAAATCTTGTGCATAACAAACCCAACCACCCCTAGAAGCATGCCACTTCACAAATCCTGTCTTGCTGCTTATGGCAGCAGATACAATGCCAGCAGTAGGGAGGGACAGGCGTCTGTTGGAAGTAGGAGCAGAGAGAATATTAGGATCGGGAACCCTCCCAATCTTGCTAGAACCAACGTAGTCAGAGAAGGACTTTTGAACTCTTCTCCAATAACCAGCAAAGCCACTGGAAGCAAAGACTCACTTCTGGGATTTAGGTACAACAAACTGAGAACTCCTTCGCGACCAATAAGAAAAGGCCTGAAGCCTTAGGAACGGATCTAGAGAAGGAAGAGAAGGTACTATATCTTTAAACACTGGTGGGATGTCCTAATCAAAACCAAATTGCCAGAGTACCCGATGTGCTAAGTAGTGGGTGTACCTGGGACCACTTGAGGAGGGCACTAGAAGCCATGAGGGACTGATACAAGCCAAGTAGGCTAAACTGCCTTCATCACCACAACGCAGGTCAAAGGTATTCCCTGGAGAGTTGAGAAAAGAAGCTAATACAGAATCATAGGCGAACCCAGGGCTGAACTCCTGGGGAGAACGCCAACTCAAGTGCCCTGCTTGATCAAATAACTCAACCAAATTGAGGCTGCCACTTTTCAAGTTAGCCCAACGGAAATGATGGGGTGGCTGTCAGTAGAACTACCACACAAACCCTTAATCACATCAGGAGATCCCTAGAACTTATCTTTTACAAATCTCAAATTTCTACACTTTGCCAAAGTAACAGAAGAGTGGTCTCACATGAATACCTAGAGAATGGCACAGTGAAGAGACAAAGTGATAGCATAGCAAGAATCGCCCTCACCTTTATCTCCATAAAGCATATCCAATTGGGAGTAAACATGGCCTAAGAACATGGGAGCTAAAGGATACTGAGCACCCCGGGCCAGTCTAATTGCCAAAGGGAAGAAAACAGACTTAACCCCATACCCGGGGAACTCACTAAATAAAAACTTACTGAGCCAGAGCGCCAGGAACCCAACTCGCCTAACTGCCTTGTCCTTCTCTCGCGAAAGGTTCATGACCCACTTGCCCATTCTAGCTAACTTCCCACCAGAAGAAGCAGTACGCCAGCCAAAATGACTGAATAGTTTGTCTTCCACTTCGAGATTCTCGTTGGAAAGACTGATGTCGAAAGGATTCTCATCTCTAAACACCGGGAGGAGGAAGTTATTGACCACATCCTCCAAGGTGATAGTAAGCTCACCAATAGAAAAGAAGAAGGTATGAAGAGAAAGGCACCAACGGCGTACCAAGTGTCTGAGGCCCTTGGCATCTCTAAAACCTTCAAGGTTCCTGGAAATTGCCACTGCTTTCAGGATCCCGGCGTGCTCCAAACAACCAACAAATTCCCCATCAGAAAGTTCCCTGTCCACCCAAATGGGCCAACCGGTGATCTTCCTAGGAATGAAGTCAAAGAAAATAGGAACCGCCTCTCGAGATCCTTGCCTAATTTGGAGATCTAGAATCTCTCTTGGATTTGGAACCGGGGCAGAACTGGCAAAACCCAACTGACCGGAGAACACCCAAGTGTGAGGAGAAAGAGGGGCCTCACCGTGAGATACCTGAGGAAAAAACAGGCTGGGGGTGTACCAGGGGTCTTGTAAAGGGAAAGCTGGGCGCTCCGTGACCCCCTATGACTCGCCCTGTGCAGACCTAGAAGAACTTTCACCCTCGGAAGGACTGAGAGTACGCTCCCTCCTTTTTCGTGAGGAAGAAGAAGCCATAGGACAACAAATGTACTGGGAAATATGGAAATCGAGGGAATGAAGAACACAGAAGAAGAAAACAAAAAAGCAGACTAATCGGAAAGAAGAAGATAAGCTTGGGAATAAAGGACTCTGGGAAGTGAAAAGAAAGTATGAAGTGACTACAATAATGGCGCAAAGAGCAGTTGGAGAAGACGATGTATGGAAAGGCGCGCCAATTGCCAAAATTTAATTTTAGAGAAAAGAGTTATTGGCAGTTATTAATGGGAGTTATGAGGAACGTGAAAAGTGGGTGGAGGAAGTTTTCACTCCAACATTCAACTGCCACGTCCCGTGCAAAAGGGGGGGGGGGGGAGTTACAAAAAGGAGGAAGTGCAACACACAAAAGAAAACTAGGATACCTGAAAGTAGCGGGAAAGACAGGACCCTGAAGGAAAAAGAAGGGGAACCTTGAGGTTAGTCAAGATAGTGAAGAAGGAATTCCTACAGAAATTAAGGCTCTGGTCTACTCACGCATGGGTTGCAAGCAACCCACGAGCTTAGGGGGCTAAATGTTGAGGTCTAAAAAGTTATAATGTTGTACCAAGGCCCAAAAAGGCACAGTGAGTTGAACTCCATGGAAAAATAATAAAAGGCTTGAGCTCACAACAAGAAAAAATGATGGTAGGCCCAAATCCATTAAAAAGATTTAAGCCCAAGACCCACGAAGGGATAGGCCTTGGGGCCCATGAAGCGAAGGGAAGAAAGGAAGAAGCCCAACTTGCCAAGATCAGAAAATCAAAAGGGAGTCCAATGGTAAGAACTGGGCCGGGATACCTAGAGGTTGCCAGGAGCTCGGGGTCCTCGGGACGTGCAGCAAAGCTAGGATGAGATTAAGACAGCTCAAAAAGAGTGCCAAGAAACATAGGGAACGAAGAACAGATACGTCCTTCTCAGTCACCCAATGATGCAGAAAGGAACCAGAAGGCTTGGAGAGTAACAACTCATGAACAAGGGGCTAGTACCTTGGGGAAACTAGAAAGAAGAACCATGAAGGGAAGTAGCTGGGAAAACTTTCAACTTAGCAGGGATGAAATCGTCTCACTTGGGAAAAATGACAAAAGGAAAGATAGCCAAAAAGCTGAGTCTGAAAAGGTGAGGTTTAGAAGCCTTGAAGGAAGAGAGATTAGAGGTCAGCTCTCTAAGGACACCCCAGAACGGAAAGTCAGCAAGAGGCTTTTGGGAAAAAAGCACCAAAAGAAGAAAACTATGAGAAACAAGGAAGGGACCAGCCACCAAAGTTGCTGGCACAACATGGGCTTTGGTACCCAGGGGAGCAAAGGATGGGAATCGGTGGTACCCCGGAGCCTTAGAATGACACTATAAAAAGGGGAAGTAGCCAACAATGAAGGTGCATTCAGCAACAGTGAATCAAAATAGAATCATTGAGAAAACTCTGTCAAAAACTCAAAGAGAGTAGTAAAAGAAAGAGAAATATCGCCCGGTATCCTAAAACAGCCACTATAGAACATACTTGGATTCAAAGGGATTCAAACTTTGCAAGTCTTAGAGGCTTAGAGAGCCATCTAAGTCTGTAATTTTTGAGCTTATTTGGACCTTGTAACACGTCTTAGTGAGCACATTGTAATTCACAATTAAGAAAAGTAATGAAATATCTCACATTATTTTAAGGATCCTTAGCGTTTATTTTGCGTCTTTCTTTATTACATTGCTCCTTTACTGTTTCCTACTGTTCCATACATATATATTTCTTGTTTGCTAGTATGTATGTATTGTAGGATTCTTGCTCTGTGCACCACTTGGTTTGTAATCAGCCCATTTAGCTGCGGTAAACCAAGCCCAGTCCCTTGAAACAACAACTAAAAGGTCCAGGGTCCTTGCTTCTACTTGGGCCTAGACACTGTCCAAAAAAGGACCCTCACACATTTGTACACCATTGAAAGAGAAATTTCGACTTTTAAATGATGTTTTAAAGAGAAACTTTGAATTTTAAATAAAGTTTTGAACATCTGAATTTCATTTAAAAGATGATTTCTAAACTAAACTATTTTCAGAAAAAAATTGAGTTTCAATGTAAGTTTTCTAAAATGGTTCTTGTTCTTTAAATTTGTTAAAACCAAGTGATTACAAAGACATATTCTTATTTTCCAAATGGTATTTAAGACGTTTCTTTTAGCAAATTGGATTTTCAGACTTACTCAAGAATTGTAAAAATATTTATATAAACTCTTCAGTTCTTATCCATTCCCTAAGAGAGTCAAGCATCCTTTGATTTTTGTTTCAATTTAATATTGAGATATTCGATATGCCTTTATTGTTGGAATAATTGCTAATATTAAGAAAATTATTCTATTTTGTATAGATTTTGTTTTGTGATATGTGACTCAAATAAGTGTTTTTAGAATTGATCAGATATATGTGTAAATCTGCTCACAAGATTGATGTGAGAATATGTGTTGATCCCTCACCAGCAGGGGTTAGATGTTGGTATCTGCTCACAGGATTGTATGTGAGAATATGTGATGTGTATATGTGACACTGTGCTCTGATCAATTATATGCATGTGTTTCCTAATGATTTTAAGATGTGATTACATATGTATTAAGTGATTCATTATATGTTTTGGAATAATTATTTTTTACATCATTGAATGAGTTTGTGAAAAATCAAAATACTCGTGCTTTGCTTGACTCTATCCTGTTATGTATTCTGTATAATTACTTACTAGATGTGTGGCTCACCCCATCAATTACTGTTTTCAGATTAAAGTGTAGTTGAGAATATAGAACCTTTGAATCGCTTTGTAAGGTGCAAGGTAGAGTGTGGAAGTTGTAGGCGACTTCAGTATTACTTGAAGACTTATAGAATTTTAGTTACCTTTATTTTGTAATTCATGTTTTATATAGTGGAGATTATTTCTAATTTGTGGAATTTAGATTTTTGTAAGAGGTTTTTCTTTTAAGAGTATGGTTTCTTTGGAGTTTTAATTTATTTTGGATTAATTATGTTTATGGAGTTATATAAATTCAGCAAGTTGGTCATGCATCTAAATTCATGTTCCATGGATTTGGGTCGTGACATTGGTGACCTTTTGTTTGGAATGTGGGCAATATAGAGGGATAGAACAATCAAATATTTAACAATGCAGCACTCTCAATTATAGTACTGAAATCATCATGCATTAAAATGTTTATGGAGTGGTCTCACACCCTTGGCCTAAAAGATATGCAGTTAGAGGTTTTGGTTACATGGTCATGAGGCCTCTCCTTAATGCCAAAAGATAATAGATAGATAGATGTAAGAGTTACCGTTAATGTTTAGGAAATCATCGAAATTGTTATCTAGCTACCAACTCAAGTTCAAAACTAAACATATATTATATCCAAAATCAAGCTCTGTCTAATATTATTCAATCTTCCTGCAAAAGACCAAAACATAGAAATATGACACTAAGCTATCCATCAAACCCCATTTGTTCTATAGATCAACATGCACAATTCCAATTCCCATTGCACATTCCCATTAACATTTTTCTCTTATAAGAGTGTTAAAATTATGGTTAAGTGCTTAAATTCACCATTTCCTAACAACTTAAGCTTTTGAGACAATTAGTAATCAACAATCAGTAGCTAAATGATATAATTATGAATCTTTAGTACTAATTGACTGCAAAAATTGCACAAAAGAATATAAAGATAGAAATTCATTGGTTGAATAGAGATAGAAATCGCACACAAAAGAATATAAAGATAGAAATTCATAGGTAGATTAGAAATAGGGAAGAAGACAGCTTACTTGGATAATTCCCAAAATTGACAAAATGCGTTCCAAGAAAACTATTCAAATTGAAGAATGTGATAGTGAGCTTAAAATAATAAGATGCAATTTGGCCCACTTGAGGGTTACCTTGAAATAACACATTTTGGCGAGGTGTTAAAGCTGTTGAGGCTCTAAAAGAGCTGAACCTTTTTTAATGGAACATAATGACTGGTCATCACTCTTCTTCTTCTTTTTTTAATTTTTTTTTTCTCATTTGCTCTAATAAGCACTGCATACTTATTGGGTACAAAGGAATGACAACAATTATTTATTTATTTTTCACACGGATTCAATTTGGCCATGCTCGTTTAATCTTAACTATATTTTTCTGGATTCAATTTGACCGTTCTCGTTTAATCTCACGCGGATTCAATTCGGCCATGCTCGTTTAAGACTATATATCTTTTTCGAGATTCAATTCGACCGTGCTCGTTTAATCTCACGCGGATTCATTTCATCCATGCTCGTTTAATCCTATCTATCTTTTTCGAGATTCAATTTGACAGTGCTCGTTTAATCTCACGTGGATTCATTTCAGCCATGCTCATTTAATCCTTTTTATCTTTTTCGAGATTTTATTCGACAGTGCTCGTTTAATTTCATGGGATTCAATTCGGCCAAGCTCGTTTAATAGTATCTATCTTTTTAAGATTCAATTCAACCCTGATAGTTTAATATCTTGCAAATTCAATTCCGCCATGCTCGTTTTATCCAATCTATCGGTATTGAGATTCAATTCGACAAAGCTCATTTAATCTTAAGCGGATTCAATTTGGCCATTCTCAATTAATCCTATCTATCTTTTTTCACATTCAATTCGACCGTTCTCATTTAATCTTACTCGGATTTAACTCGCTCGTTTAATCCTATCTATCTTTTTTGAGATTCAACTCGACTGTGCCCGTTTAATCTCACATGGATTCAATTTGGCCTTGCTCGTTTAATCCTATCTATATTTTTTTAAATTCAATTTGACCGTTCTCGTTTAATCTCACGCGGATTCAATTCGGCCATGCTCGTTTAATACTATCTATCTTTTTCGAGATTCAATTCGACCGTGCTCGTTTAATCTCACGCGGATTCATTTCGTCCATGCTCGTTTAATCCTATCTATCTTTTTCGAGATTCAATTTGATAGTGCTAGTTTAATCTCACGTGGATTCATTTCAGCCATGCTCATTTAATCCTTTCTATCTTTTTCGAGATTTTATTCGACTGTGCTCGTTTAATCTCATGGGATTCAATTCGGCCAAGCTCATTTAATACTATCTATCTTTTTAAGATTCAATTCAACCCTGATAGTTTAATATCTTGCAAATTCAATTCTGCCATGCTCGTTTTATCCAATCTATCGGTATCAAGATTCAATTCGACAGAGCTCATTTAATCTCAAGCGGATTGAATTTGGCCGTTCTCCATTAATCCTATCTATCTTTTTTGATCTTCAATTCGACCATTCTCAGTTAATCTCACTCGGATTTAACTCGCACGTTTAATCCTATCTATCTTTTTCGAGATTCAATTCGACTGTGCCCGTTTAATCTCACACGAATTCACTTTGGCCATGCTCGTTTAATCCTATCTATATTTTTCTAGATTCAATTTGACCGTTCTCATTTAATCTCACGCGGATTCAATTCGGCCACGCTCGTTTAACACTATCTATCTTTTTCGAGATTCAATTCAACCGTGCTCATTTAATCTCACGCGGATTCATTTCGTCCATGCTCGTTTAATCCTATCTATCTTTTTTGAGATTCAATTTGACAGTGCTCGTTTAATCTCACGTGCATTCATTTCAGCCGTGCTTATTTAATCCTTTCTATCTTTTTCGAGATTTTATTCGACCGTGCTCGTTTAATCTCTTGCGGATTGAATTCGACCAAACTTGTTCAATTCTTTCTATCTTTTTTAAGATTCAATTTAACCCTGATAGTTTAATATCCCACAGATTCAATTCCGTCATGCTAGTTTTATCAAATCTATCTTTTCGAGATCCAATTTTACCGTACTCGTTTAATCTCAAGCGGATTCAATTCGGCTATGCACATTTAACCCTATCTTTCTTTTTTGAGATTCAATTCGACCGTTCTCGTTTAATCTCATGCAGATTCAATTCGGCCTTGCTCATTTAATCCAATCTATCTTTTTCGAGATTTTATTTGACTGTGCTCGTTTAATCTTATGGGATTCAATTCAGCCAAGCTCGTTTAATACTATCTTTCTTTTTCGAGATTCAATTTAACCCCGATAGTTTAATATCACGCAGATTCAATTCCGTCATGCTAGTTTTATCCAATCTATCTTTTCGAGATCCAATTTTACCGTTCTCGTTTAACCTCAAGCGGATTCAATTCGGTTGTGCACATTTAACCCTATCTATCTTTTTTTAGATTCAATTCTGACCGTGCTCATTTAATCTCACACAGATTCAATTCAGCCTTGCTCATTTAATCCAATCTATCCTTTCGAGATTCAATTTAACCATGCTCATTTAATCTCACGCAGATTCAATTCGGCCATGCTTGTTAATTACTATCTATAGTTTCGAGATTCAATTCGGCCGTGCTCGTTTAATCCTATCAATCTTTTTCGAGATACAATTGGACCGTGCTCGTTTAATCTCACGCGGAAACAATTCCGCCATGCCTGTTTAATCCTATCTACCTTTTTCGTGATACAATTTGATTGTTCTCATTTAATCTCACACAGATTCAACTCGGCCAAGCTCGTTTAATCCTATTTATCATTCTCGAGATTCAATTTCACCGTGACGTTTAATCTCAGGTGGATTCAATTGAACCATGCTTGTTCAATCCAATCTATCTTTTTCGAGATTCAATTCGACCATTCTAGTTTAATCTCTCGCAGATTCAAATCGAGCATGCTCGTTTAAGCTCACACGGATTCAATTCCGCCATGCTCTTTTTAACCAATCATTCTTTTTTGAGATTCAATTCGACTGTGATAGTTTAATCTCACGCGGATTCAATTCGGCCATGGTCGTTTAATCCTATCTATCTTTTTGATATTCAATTCGACCGTGCTCATTTAATATCAAGCGGATTCAATTCGGCCATTCTCCATTAATCCTATCTCTCTTTTTTTATATTCAATTAGACCATTCTCGTTTAATCTCACTCGGATTTAACTCGCTCGTTTATTCCTATCTATCTTTTTCGAGATTCGATTCGACTGTGCCCGTTTGATCTCACGCGGATTCAATTCGGCCATGCTCGTTTAATCCTATCTTTATTTTTCTAGATTCAATACAACTGTGCTCGTTTGATCTCACGCGGATTCAATTCGGCCATGCTCGTTTAATATTATCAATCTTTTTTAGAGATTCAATTCAACCGTTCTCGTTTAATCTCACGCGGATTCATTTCGTCCATGCTCGTTTAATCCTATCTATCTTTTTTCAGATTTAAGTTGATAGTGCTCGTTTAATCTCACGTGGATTCATATAAGCCATGCTCATTTAATCCTTTCTATCTTTTACGAGATTTGATTCGACCGTGCTCATTTAATCTCATGGGATTCAATTCGGCCAGGGTCGTTTAATACTATCTATCTTTTTAAGATTCAATTCAACCCTGATAGTTTAATATCTCGCAAATTCAATTCCGCCATGCTCGTTTCATCCAATCTATCGGTATCGAGATTCAATTCGACAAAGCTCATTTAATCTCAAACGGATTCAATTTGGCCATTCTCCATTAATCCTATCTATCTTTTTTCACATTCAATTCGACCGTTCTCATTTAATCTCACTCGGATTTAACTCGCTCGTTTAATCCTATCTATCTTTTTCGAGATTCAATTCGACTTAGCCCGTTTAATCTCACACGGATTCAATTTGGCCATGCTCGTTTAATCCTATCTATATTTTTCTAAATTCAATTTGACCGTTCTCGTTTAATCTCACGCGAATTCAATTCGGCCATGCTTATTTAATACTATCTATCTTTTTCAAGATTCAATTCGATCGTGCTCGTTTAATCTCACGCGGATTCATTTCGTCCATGCTCGTTTAATCCTATCTATCTTTTTTGAGATTCAATTTGACAGTGCTCCTTTAATCTCACGTGGATTCATTTCAGCCATGCTCATTTAATCCTTTCTATCTTTTTCGAGATTTTATTCGATCGTGCTCGTTTAATCTCATGGGATTCAATTCGGCCAAGCTCGTTTAATAGTATCTATCTTTTTAAGATTCAATTCAACCCTGATAGTTTAATATCTTGCAAATTCAATTCTGCCATGCTCGTTTTATCCAATCTATCGGTATCGAGATTCAATTCGACAGAGCTCATTTAATCTCAAGCAGATTGAATTTGGCCGTTCTCCATTAATCCTATCTATCTTTTTTGATCTTCAATTCAACCGTTCTCATTTAATTTCACTCGGATTTAACTCGCTTGTTTAATCCTATCGATATATATATATATATATATATATAAACGAAGCCTCTAAAGCTCCCACAATTTTCCACATCAGCACATTATAAAAAAAAAATGTAAACCCAAAAAAAAAAAAAAAAAAAAAAAAACCTATTCTAAAACTAGGGATGGCAATTTAGATCCGACCCGCGGCTACTCGGCCTAGCCCAATCCTAATGAGCTGAATTTTACCTGACCAGATAAAGAATAGGGTCGGGTATGAGTTTTAAAAAAAAAACCCAAAGCGGGTCCGGGTTAGGTCCGAGTTTTATCAAAAAACCCGAAACCCGACCTGGTTAAGACCCGGTTATATTATATATAAAAATTACTAAATTACCCTCATATATATAGTTAAAACCCTAAACTGTCAATTCCTCTCCTCATTTCAGCCTCTCACGCCTCTCACCTCTTCAGCTCTCTCACTCACTGCCTCTCATCTCTTCATCTCTCAGCGATCTCACACGCACGGCCACAAGCTGTATGTATAGCGTGATGAACATCATGAACTCATCAGACAAGAGCTAGCGGGACTCCCGTTTCTGACAGATGGAAGTACCAATACCAGAAGAGTTAACCGTCCTCGCCGTTCCGACAGATTTAAGAAGGGAAGGAGGCAGTTTCGTCCTCGCCGTTCCTGTTTCTCTCAAGTCTCAACTCCGTTTCGTCCTCGCTGTCGCCAATCTCGCACTGTCTCCATTTTTATTTTCTTTTTTTATTTTCTTTTTTTTCTGGGTTCAGTTCGCCTCAATCATGTGAATTTGTGTTTGTGTTTATGATTTCTGAAAGGGAAAAATGAAAATTATAGATCTGAAATTTGTGTTTGGATTGTGATTCTGAAAGGGAAAATGTAGATCTGAAATCTGTGTTTGTGATTTCTGTGTTTGTGTTTATGTTTGTGATTGTGATTGTGATTGTGATTGTGATTGTGTTTGGATTTGTGTTTGTGTTTTGATCTGCAATTTTTTTTTTTTTTTGGTTGGGCCACGAATTGGGCCCAATCCTTTAACGGGGCCCAGCTGGGGTGGGTCCGGGGCCCGGGAAAAAAACCTGCTTAGTTAACGGGTCAGGTCCGGGCCATAGGTCTTGGCCCGTAGGTCGGGTCCGAGTATAAAAAAACCCGGCCCGAACTCAACCCGTTGCCATTCTTGTCTAAACCAGATAAACGCAAATATATATTTGAATACCCTAACCCACGCTCTGCCTTATCCTTCCTCCAAAACGCAGACCCACGCTCTGCCGCTCCCCTCTCTTCTCTATTCTCTACCTTCTCCTTCTGCAAAACCCAACACTGAAAATCAATCCTGCCAAGAAGCCATCCCCACACTGTCAGGTCCGAGATAGAAAGAAGGCATCACCGAACAAATCACTGTCCTAGCCATGGCAGAGGGTATGGCTACTGTGTATAACTCCCTTGGTTCTTAATTTCGCTTCATAATTGTAAGTCTACTTTTTCCTTTTGCTGATTGGTTTCTCACAATCCTAAAAAACCACAAACTAAGCAAAGAAGCCATGAGTCGTGGAGTATTGTTGTAGATTCAAGATTGGTCATAAAGATTGGGCTTTTAGGGTCGTTTATGAGAAACCCAAATAGATTTTTTGAGGGGTTTTGTTTGATTCTTTGTTTGGTTGCAGACCTAAGCTTCTTCTCCAATGTCCTGCCCTATTATTATTTACTTTTGGTGTTTTGGGTTGCTATGGCTGAATGATTGGCCTTTAGTTCGCCAGGCTTTATATCTTATTGTGGTAGAAGTCGAACACTTTAGTCGGTTTTCAAACTTGGGCTTCTTCCTCTAGAGATGGAAGATTATTTCTTTAATTTTTGGTTATTGGTTCTGGATTTACATTACTTTGCTATTATTATTATTTTCATACGTGATGCGTAGAATTGGATCATGGGTGAATTATAATTGAATTCATAGATTGATGGGTTTAGATGTAGAGGGTTTAGATAATTCAAATTATTGGACGCATTGAATTTTCATGTTCCTATCTGTGTTGTGATTTGTTATTTAAAAATATTGTATAGTTTATATCATCAGTTGCCCTTTTTAGTTGGTAGATTTTGGATCAAGCTGAATTGCATGGTGTCCTTTCTTCAAAATTTTAGACCTTTACATAAGACTCTTTGAGACAAAAGATTTTTGAAGATAGGCCAACCCTATCATAGCATCACCCGATGTGCTCGACAATTGTCTGAGTGAAGTCAAAATAAAAAAAATAGCTTGGAAATTTTTTTATGTTTATTTTATGGAAATCCTCTATTTTCGTTTGAATTATTTATTGTTTTTTTTTTTCATGCCAATACAACATGATATTTGTTTTGTTTACTACAAGGATTTTCGTAATTATTAGAATATGATGAGTCTTATACCTTGATTTTTTTTGCTGATTCTTCCCACTGTAGCGGTAATACCGTTCAATATCCCAACCAAAGCACCTAGGTTGTCCACCTATTTCAGACCTTTGTACAACCCCTTTTAATTTTCAGTTCAAGCCATTGATATCTACACTACCTGCAAGGTCTCTGTCTTTCTCCATGTATATGTGTGTAAAGTTTGTCTTTTTTCTCTATTTATATGTGTAAAGTTTGACTCTTTTATGGCTTTTCAATGGGTAATATTTTTGTTTTGGTTGGGATTGCTTAGGTGTTTCAAGTTAGAGTGAGTTTTGTAAAGGATGTGCAAAAGCAAGAGGCATGGTGGGAAAGACAACATGAACTTGCGGCTGAGAATTTTGGGGTAAGAATTTCTTCTAATTTTTCTTATTCTTCATCTTCTTCTTTCAATTTTTATTTCTTTAAGTTTTAATTTTGTTTATATAGAACTGTTAGTGTTTACATGTATTTTTGTGTGGTTGTCTTTAGAATAAATAAATTATGACTTTGGGAATTTACTTTCTGACTTAAGTGAATTATAAATATTGGGGCCTTGAAGCTTATTTCATCATAATTTACCACAAATCAATTGATACTTTATGACCTATTATCTATATATCTTTAAAAGAAAAGGTTTGTAAAAGGTTTTTTTTTTTTTTTTTTTAATTTTTTTTTGCCCTGTTTGAAGCTTCTCAATGGGTATCACTAAGACTTAGTAAGAAAACCACAAATATGATAAACCATATGTAAATTTACTTTAAAATTTGATTCACAGTCCACACTATTGTTTTCATTACATTCCTATGTGTTATTCTATAGACTCTTACATTTATCATTTTCATTATGTTATGATGTTTAGAAATCATTTATTTTTAGGAGTGACCTTCTTGCATCAATTTATAGTGGTAGATGATGAATTTTGATAAATGTCAGGTTTTGCTGAAGGAGCTTACAGGTATTGATATAAATTTCATGTAAAATTGTGAGTGGTGTTAATGCAGTCACTTAAAAGTGATTGTCTATTCAGTACTATTAGAAATAATTCTTGCTGCTGGCTGGTTCATGTAATAATTAATTGGATGTGGACATAAAAGAAATCCATTTATGAATGAGGAGGAGGAGGAGGAATACATGTTGCGTACACACCTTTTTTAAGGGTTGAGGAATACATGTTGCGTACACACCTTTTTTAAGGGTTTAATTCATTCAACTGAGTACCTACTATTGTAGTTTACTTTTAATTCTTTTTTCTTCAATCCTTTTATGATGGTTGCTGTTGAAAGGTAGAGATAGAGTTATTTTTTGTTTTTTGTTATTTATTGGCTTATAAATTCTATTCAGTTCTTTTATGTGTTTCTATACAGTTTTATAGGCTCTATTCAGTACTGTTAGTGGAAGCAATTGGACTTGCTTGGTGATTTTGTTGAAGGAGCTTACAGGTATTGATATAAATTATTATTATTTAAAAATTTTCATCAATTATTAATATACAATGAATCATTGGATGCTATTAAAAGAGAATTGGATGTCAAATTGTAGAATAAATTGGGGTGGGGTTATTATGTCAATGTTTGGTTTTACATTGTAAATCTTTGATGAATTGGTATAATTTGGTGTTATACTTGATACTAATTTGGCGAAAAATTAAGTAGCTTGAAGAAGTTGAGAAAAGAGAAGAGCCTAAGAAAGGGAGGAAATACATTTTTGAAAAGCATTGGATAAAACTTGAAGATGTAAGCACAATTTTATATTTATTATATTTATTGGTTCTTTTGTAATACTTATTAGACCAAATGTAAGAGCACATTATGATTATTGTAATATATTACTTCATAATATTTGTATTTATCTCATTTTTAATATTACTTCATAATATTACATGTTTCATCTTATATTAGAGCCAATTTAGCTTTCAATAATTGAAATTTGAGAAATGTTTAAACTTGAACATGTTAACATTTGATTTAAAACAATTCCGTGCATCGCACGAGTTAGCGACTAGTATATAAGAAATTATAAATACTAAATTGTTCTCTCTCTCTCTCTCTCTCTCTCTTTCTCTCTCTCTCTCTCCACCCATCAGTATGACACCCCAAATCTCCATATCTTCATCTGTTGAGATAATTAAATATTTTTGAAACCGTTGAAATATTTAAATTGAATATTTATATTATGTGATTTGTATACTAGATTTTTTTTTTCTTTTTTTTTTTTTGTAATATTGGTTACAGAAAGGGGAAATTAATTAGTAGGCAAATTGATTAGAATTTACGGTCTAACTGTGAAAATTAATAATGAAAGAGGCATCATTTTTTTTTTAATTTAATTAAAGTAAGGATTTAAGGGCCTGGTAAAATGATAAGTTACGTTAGGCTACAAAATCCAGCCCAAAAAAAAGAATGGGGAAAGGGGTTCAACGTTAAAAGTTAGTACCCTAATTAGGTTAGGGTTTTCTTAAAAGAAAAAGACTAGAGAGAGGGAGGCTATAAGGTTTTGGAGGCTCCAATAGAAGATTTTTCCAAGCTTGAATTTAGAGAGAGCAAAGGTAAGAACGAAATTAAAAAAATAATAATAATAAATGAAAAATCAATTGGGGCTCAGTTGCTTTTAGTGGATCAGTTTGACTAAGTACTAGATTTGTTTCATACTTTTCATCGGTAAACTTGCAAAGTTGCTTGTATTCTTTGAGTTTTATTGATCTTAGAACAATAAAGGGTTGCAAAAATCTCTCAATCATGTAACACAAACCATGACATGATACTAATTAAATTTCTACTCTTACTGCAACTTCAGTGTAACTTGGAGATTTTCTCATGTGAAACCAAATCAAAAATAGTTTTTGTGATTTATATATTTTGCTCAAATCACGTGTGGATATGTGATCATGTACTGGTAAAACTATATGTTAATCTGATTATTAATTTTAGGTTTGCAATTAATGTCCTGGTCATGTGAGTGTGGTTGGATTTATTATTATGTGTTGTTAGGCTAGAGAATAAGTTTTTATTTCAAGATCATGCTGTTTTCAAGTTTTTATTATTTTTTCAATTGATCTTATATTTTGTGAATTTTGTGATTGTAAAATAGTGATTAAACCAATTCCATCTTTCAAAAAAAAAAAAAAAAATCACAAGTAATACTTGGTTTTAAAGTCTTATTGAGTTCACTGAATTGGGTAAAGTTTCAACAAAGTTTTAGCATATTTCATATATATATATATATATATATATACATATATTTTGTTATATTTGTATTAATTAGGGTTCGAGAGCCTAGCAAAAGTCTTAGTCGATGGACGGCAAGACCAAGGACGGCGTAGCCAAAGCCACATCCAGCGGTCCATATATGGTACACCACAATTTTCCTGATATCCAAGCATTTTTAGTCTTTTCTTTTCAATTTTTTTTTTCTTTTAATTTTCGGTTTTGTTAACCAGATGTTTGAGTTGAAAGTGGATACCACGAAGCCTGGATGGCACAAGGCAATGATAACACTGTTTCGGGGGCATCAAAGATTTTTTTTACTTAATAATATTCATTTTCCTATTCTCAAAAAAATGCATGATTGATTTCTTTAATTAATCCATTAGTTTCTAATGTTAGTTTTATATATATATATATAGAGGTCTGTTATACCATCGATGATGAAGGGTATGCACGTGTTTCGGGTAACATAAGCCCCGGGTTGCTCCATAAAATTCTAGCAAAAGTAGCACTACTTGCAGAGTTCAAATGGTTGGCTTGTACACATGATGAAAAGAATGCACAGAATGGACATGATTCTCACTATAACAATGCATATTACCATTACAATTACAATAATATGTATGATCCTCGAAGTTTATATCAATACCAGCAATACTCTTACTACAATCCACAATTTGAGACGGAGACTCATCCTCATTCTTCTTTCCATACACCATCGCAGCCTCCTGTGGTTGACAAACAAAGTAGTGGTGAAAAGGCAGTAGCAAATCCAGATCAGACTAAAAAACCCACGCTAAAAAGTCCAATAAGTTTTTTAAGCTGATGCGGAAGCGGTTGTGAACTGTCGGTGTACGCATTATTAAAGCTTTTATTTCATAGTTCCTTGATGAAGATGCTAGCAATCATTATGCTTTGATGTATTTACTAAATATGGATTTGGAACAAGCTAGGGTTTCAAGGGTTTTTTTTTTTGTTTGTTAAGAGACTTATTAAAAAAAAAGGTCTTTTTGTATTATGTTTTATAGCTTTATTTTTATTTATTTATTGTTGTGGTGGTGGTTGTTTATTATTATAACTAACAATCCGTGGGTTTACACGATCATGAGTTTAAAATTACAACAAACAAATTATGATTGATGCATGATCAAAAAGCAATATCAATAATGGTTCCATGCATTTAAAAATGATATTACACTAATCAAAATGTGAAATTTATTGTAAAAACTTTTGTACATGTATAATTGTTGTTACACAATAGGAACATTTGAGTGTTAGAGATTATATAAATATATAAATATATATATTTATATATATATTTATATATACTGAAAACCTTTTAGATCCGTTTGTCACGAACAGATCCATATCTGGTATCTGCAGGCAACTTTTAAGTAAGGAAAATAAAAGGCAAACAACTGGAAATTGAAAACTTTTGGGAATAGCTCATTTAGCTGAAACTGAAAACTTTTTACTGAAAATACTATAGATAAATGTAAAAGTTAGCTGAAATAGTACAGTAGGACCCATGAAAATTGAAAACTTGGGGAAACAGCTTATTTAACTGAAACTAAAAATTTTTTGCTGCAAGTACTGTAGATAAAGGTAAAAGTTAGCTGAAATAGTACAATAAGACCCATGAATAATACCAAAAAGTACAGTAAGACCCATGAATAGTAACAAAAATAAGTTGAATAGTAAAATAAGCTGGCTAAAATAATCAATGCCAAACACACACTTGATCTATGAAATTTTCAAAAACAAACATTGAATTTTTAAAATTTTACGGGATGATATAGAACTCAACACAAATTTAGTAACTAGCATAAGGGGCGTGTTCCAACACAAGTATACAATAATTTGTAATCCCTGTTAGTTTATGTGGCCCAAAAAAGTAAGAGAATGGGCAAGCTGCATACAATGTAGACCATATATGTCAGACAGACAATAAACAAGGAAAATCAGAAAAATATTCTTTCCATAGGAGAGGGGAAAGAAGAAAGAACCACGCTGATTAGTCTTTAAAAAGTACAGAAAATATAGTTCCATCAAGCGCCAATGAGAACTAAGCGTAAAAATAAAAACTCAACAGTAGCAAAGACAAAAGTTGGCCTCTAGTTTTTGTTTATATGCATGATGACTATTTATGGTATCCGGCTGGCATAATACAAAAGCAACCTTAATGAGATTGAAGAAGATCCAAAACTGATTTCCTATCAGGCATGCTAGGAATAGCTCCCTTCACTTGAACACAAAGAGAAGCAGCTGCAGCTGTTAAAAACAAAAAATCACAGAGAATTATGATAAGCAATGTTCTAAGGAACATATTTATTGATAAAATAGGGAATGATGTTGCTAGTATACCAGCAAATTTTAAGCATTCATTTCTGGACTTGCCCTCCACAAGAGCCACAGCAAATGCTGCAGTAAAAGTATCTCCAGCCCCAGTTGTATCGAGGACCTTTGTGGCTGATATGATAGGTTGTCTAATTGGCTCTTCACCTTCTACAAATAAGGCAGACCCTTTGGCCCCGAGTTTCACAAGGACTTGCTTAACACCCTGAAAGAATACATTTTTTTAATATAAGTCTGATAATACACCATTTAGCACCAAAAAAAAAAAAAGAATATCATGGCACCAATAGCAGATGCACATGTAGCGCACAATTATTCTGATGCTTGTCCAATAAAGTCATTCTATTATTGATCCTCTTGAATCTACCAAGATTTAAGCACAATTGAATCATTTTGCATTATATTTATGAAGAAAGAAGAAAACCCAAAAAGGGTCCAAGTATACCAAATATATTATTGATTTTTAAGATAGATGGTACATTTAACTAGACAAGAAGAAATCCACACATGTTATGAAAGAAGGAAACAAACACAAGCACACATATGTAAAGTCTCATGTACTACGAAAAGCTTTTGTAGTCAATTCCTTAGAATGGCTGAAACATTTTGTAGGGGCACATTTGCACAACTTGGAAATTCAATGGCCCAAAATATACTTCAATTACCGACCATATCTGCTAAAAAATAAGGCCATCCAAGAGAAGGAGATTTACCACAACTGAGTAGAAAAAATAGTATGGGATTATATGAATAGACCTGTTCCCAACATTCAAGAAGTATCTAATTGATGGCTGCCCATCCTCCACTGAGGGATTGATGTTATGAATGTATTCTTGTGTGTGGTTTCTGTGAATCTGTGATCATGTGTGCCAAATAAATGTAAATACCACAATGGATCAATCAAATTTCTAAAAGACGTCCAAATATGCTATATTCTTTTTTCTATTTTATTTATTTAAATGAATTTATTGCTGTAAAAATGGTATTTATAATGGATAAGGCACAAAGCCTTTAGCAATGATGATCATTTTAGGTGTACAAAAACTCACCATTTTATGGCATTTCACCACAGCTTGAGTAATCTGTTCAAAGCTTTCAGTTGCCATTCCTGTTAAACGACCAAGTTCACTTTCATTTGGGCTTAAAATATCAATAAAATTTAATAATTCTTGTGGGAACAGTGCATCCATTCCCCCAGCATCCAAGATGACAGGAACACCGGTACTTCTTGCAGCCTGAATACAGGGTGTGATATCAGATAAGGCAAAAAAGTTTTATAGGCAAAACAGGCCCTGGGAGTGGGGGGGAGGGAACCTAATGATAAAATTGACAAACAACATATGAATAGGCAATGAAAAACTGCAAGAGAATTTAAGTCCTTAAAACCAAAATAAAATTCAATTTGTCCAAAACATATGCAGATCAAAGAAACCAAGATGCAGAGAAGTTCCCAAAAAGTTAAAAGTAAACCTTTTTTGTGTGTGTGTGTGGGGGGGGGGGGAAGCAGGATGAGATACCAAGTACACAAATGTGAAATAAGCAGCAGATAACATCAGAAGATTTTCTCCATCATATATTCAAGGAATTGAGCAAATAAGCATATGCTAGGAGCAGAAAAAAAAAAAACCACCAATCAATGCACATAACTTTGTCTAACAAACTCTATGTTACATTTCCAATTTCAACTATGAGAGAATATTCAGACCAAGAATATGACACAGCCAAAAGTGCATTATAGACTAAATCAATTGTTTCAAAGTTCTAAGGATCCAAACGTTGGTTAGGGTTGCTTACACAAATAAAATACTTGACTAAACAGGAAGTAATTGGTATTTAGCAATATTTATGACCAAGCAAAAACTATATGAGATATCGTTCATGCACCCAACATCTTTCCTTTTATCTTTTTAGCATAATGTTTCAAATCTTCAATCTGTGGTTTGGATTTTTAGAGAATACCTTATTCCATCTCTTACCACTTAGGGAGTTCCCAAAAGTTATTAATAATGCCCAAGAGCAAAAACTAGAGAATAACTTTGATAAAATAGCACCTTCTAATGCATGGTTAAAGCCTTTGAAACAAATTTTCTGTTTTTCTTTTAAGAAGCAACTTCATTCTGAATGGTTTCCATGCAAGATAAGGAACATCTCATAGAAGACTAACGATGCAGCCATGGAAAATTAATTTTTTATCACTTCACAAATTAGCCAATTCAAGACTTATTTTATGAGATCCACAAGTGAAGTCCAATTGAAGTAAATGTCATGTGGTTTTAACGGTCTATTTACATGCATCCTAGGGTTAAAAGAGTATTTAGTTTGGGTCTTTATTCTAAAAGCTATGATCCATTTTGTATTTGGGGACAAAATTGTAATTTAAATAACCCCTGCAAGTCTAAAACTTGCTAGGAGATCCTGAGTTTCTATTATATTAGTCTTTTATAAGGTTTTTAGTTTATTAGTCAAACTTAGAGATTTTTCAGCCTTATGAAAATGGGTTGTTTGAAATATTTGTACCTAGAAAAAAGTGAAGCGTACAAAAAGCTGTGCTGTTTGAAATCATGTTAGCAAACGGGCAATTAATACTAGCAAGAAAGAATTCTTCATTATATATTTTTGTACTCAATGTAATCAAAGGATGGATTGTGTTTTGAGCATTCTGGCATGTGGGATTGCATATGTTGTTTTCTCCCTTTCTCTTCTCTCCTTTCTTCTTCTCTTTCTTGAGGTACTGTTTATGGATACTATTCATACAACCCCTAAACACTATAAAATTCTCTCCTTTCCTTCTTCCATTCAACCCCAAATCAAGCACTTTCTTTATCTCTCAAAACCATAAACCCCACATACTTTCTTCTACCAAAAAAAACCATCAAATAACTCATCAAACCCCCTTTTAATTCTTAACACAATCTCATAATCCTTGCTTCAAAAATTCTAAACCCTAGATCAACAAATTCACCTAATCCTAAACCCACTACAAGCACACATGGACAAATTTAATTTGTCCTATGTCAACTAATCACGCTCATCCCTAAAAAAAATCCAACAATTGAAGTCAAGGATTTTCGCCCAATTAGTCTTGTTGGGGGGGGTTTATAAAATCATTGCTAAGGTCTTAGCCACCAGACTTCGCACGGTCATGGAAGATATAATTGCTCCTTCTCAAAATGCTTTTGTGAGGAACAGGCAGATTCTTGACCCTGTGCTTATTGCTAACGAATGCCTCGATAGTAGAGTGAAAACTGGTTTGCCACGGATACTATGCAAATTAGATGTTGAGAAGGCTTTTGATCATGTCAACGGGGGTTTTCTTATGCAGTTACTAGAACGGAGTGGGTTCTCTGCTAAATGGAGGCAGTGGATTTTCTTTTGTATATCTACAGTTCGCTTCTCTATCTTGATAAATGGCACTCCTTATGGGTTTTTTGAGAACTCCAGGGGGTTGAGACAGGGTGACCCATTATCCCCTTTGTTGTTTGTCTTGGTGATGGAAGCCCTTGGGAGAATGTTGGATAAGGCTGTCCATGATGGTCACATGTCAGGCTTTGGTGTAGGTCGTTTAGAGGGAAGATCTTTGGAGGTGTCACATCTGCTCTTTGCGGACGACACTTTAATTTTTTGTGATACTGATTTGGATCAGGTTTTGTTTCTCCGTATGATTCTTATTTGGTTTGAGGCGGTTTCTGGTCTGAAGATAGATTTGGGCAAGTCAGAGCTGGTTCCTGTTGGTATGGTGCATAATCTTGACTTATTGTTGAATGTCCTTGGTTGTAAACAAGGTACCCTTCCAATGAAATATTTAGGCCTTCCTTTGGGAGCTAAATGCAAGGATAAGACAATTTGGAACCCAATTCTGGAGAAGATAGAACGGAGATTAGCAGGATGGAAACGTTTGTACTTATCCAAGGGAGGTAGAGTCACTTTAATTAAAAGCACTCTATCTAATTTACCCACTTATTTTCTATCTTTATTTCCTATTCCTGCTTCTGTGGCTAACCGAATTGAGAAACTTCAGAGGGATTTTTTATGGGGTGGCATTGGTGATGAACCAAAATTCCATTTGGTTAAATGGGCTACTGTTTGCACTCCCATTGCTTCGGGTGGTTTGGGGATAAGAAGGGTAAGACTTTTTAATGAAGCTCTGCTTGGGAAGTGGCTATGGAGATTTGGGATGGAGAGGGCTGCCTTTTGGAGGCAAGTGATAGCCGTGAAATATGGTTGTGAATGGGGTAGTTGGTGTACTAGGCCTACTAATGGTCCATATGGTGTTGGCTTGTGGAAAAATATTAGTCGGGGATGGCCTAATTTCTCTCGCCACATTCTATATGATATTGGGGATGGGTCTAGGGTGAAATTTTGGCAAGACCATTGGTGTGGTGAAACATCTCTTGCACTTGCCTCTAGCCAGTAAAACCTGAGGACAACTGACCTCATTCGCCAGAACCAGTTGCCAGGAAATCCAAGGACATTCACCCCTAATAGTATGGTCGTCACAAGGTATCAGAAATGGTTTTACTTAATTCCAAAATTTCTAACCAGCTTTCAAAATCAAACAAGTCTATGAAGGCTTTCTGACTATGCAAAGCCCATGAGATAATTAGAAAAAGAAAAGAAGCAGCCAATGTCTAGTGCCAATGTAGCTTCACATAGTAGGTCCATTAGCCAAGAATCTAGCCTAGGTGGAAACCTAATCTTTTGAGAGTGATGAAGTACAAAACTGTTACAAAAGATTGGTATATTCTGTACCTATACTTAGACAATTGGGAACCACACCAAGTATTAGGTCTGTGTGGTGCCCAGAAGAATAATCTAGAGATCAATTATGCCGATTTGTATATGTTAAGCCCAATGAGATCTGTTTCCAGTAAATTATGGGATACTGAAACATATAATTGCTATGCAAATTGTTTTTAACTCACACCAGCATCAGGGTTAGTGAAAAACAATTTTTTTAAAAAATAAATAAAAAAGGTTTCTTCAGAGAATAATGTATGATGGAGTAAGAGTTACAGTTTAATCAAGAAAATGAAAATTTAACAATTTTTTTATTTGTAGGATGAGCTAGGTCCACTGTGTTAGAGTAGATTTCTTTGTACCTCTTCTAAACAGTGCATTTGACTAAACAGTAGAGACAATAATTCAAATTCTCATACATGGAAACCATGTCAATGGGCTCTAGCTAACATGGCACCTCCTCCCCAACTTAAGAACAGGTGGAGGGAACAAGCATGGATTCAAGTCCCACTAGCTGTAACTTAACACTGACAATAAAAAATAAAAATAAAAAACCATTTTTAAATCAATCTAAGATCTGGACCCACTACATTACTGCCTTAAGAAGGTACCATTGCAGCACTAGTGTAAGAGTCATATGAGAAGCCCAAAACAAATACAACAGAGGGCAACTGGAATACTATAATTGCTTGTTATAATAAAATAGACTTCATATCGCCTTTCTTTCTTTTTAATGAGTTTCACATTATCAATATGAAATAAGCAAGATTTTACATTCATTTTGACCATACACTAATTATAGTACTTACCTCTTCATCATGGTGGATTTTGTCCTCAATATTACTCTGAGAAAGCAAGCCTTCCAAAATTTTTGCAAGTAATGGAGTGTATTTTGGATATTCAGACTGCCAAAAAACAGATGAGACAAAGGGACTTTAGCACCTTGGGCATAATTTGGCAGTCCAGGACCAGTAGTAGTTCCAGAAAAGATTTAAATAAAATGTTCTTCAATTTGACAAATACTCAAATTAAATAAAAAGTGACAGCAAGATTCTTCAATTTGAATGACCACAAAATTCCAACTATATTTTTTGGATAAGTAAATAAAGTATCTACGAGAAATAAACATAAATGAAGAACCAAAGAACACAGGTTGTGTACTTAAGTATTCCCCACAAATTACAGTCACAAATACTGAACGTCCATAAAAAATCCAGAAAAGACCTTAAACAATTGCCACCCTCTAAATCCCACTATATTGGAGGGAAAAAAACTTAAATGTTCCAGCTGACTGGAATATCAACAGGCCTAGCTGGCCTTGGAGTTCACAAATCCTGCTACATAATGCCAATAAAACCTAAGTCGTAGATATACAAGTCTAAATTTCATTCAGAATATGACAAGAAGCTAAGCTCTAACCTTAAGAGAGACCGATAACTTTTTCCATTCTGAGCGTTCTTCATCACTATCTTGCTTTAGGCTTGAAAGAACTTTTATCTTCACATCTCGAACCTGATTGACAAGCAACAGCATCAAGAATCTGTAAAGCTCAGATAACAAAACTGGAAACCTTACAAGTAACAACCTAACAGTAAAGGAAAATTGAATCATAGAGAAATGGAAGGACTCACAACAGAAATATGCTATCAGTTTCAAAAGTTAAAATATGTCACTGTCATGTGTATGTGCTCTGTCCTAGAAGAATAAAATAAATATAATGTCACTCCACATACTAGTGATTCTATACATATGTAGGAAAAATAAATATTGATTTCTTCATTATATAACATCATTTTTTGATAGACTTTAAAAGCAAGCATTTAAAGGTGTTCTTTTTTTCTTTTTTTATGCATATTCTTTGGGAAAGGTAAAGTCTTCATAGTGATCAGTATGTAGCTCCATTAATTCATATTGCCCACCACATAAAAGGAGCCAACTCTTATCCTTTATCTTCAATACTTATGGCCCCATGTCCAATTTACCATTGGAGATCAATACTTTACATTTTTTTTAAATATAATTGCACACAAGCCATGATAAACATTTTGACTTTTTTTTCTTGGTGGAAAGAAGACAAAACAAGTATGAAAAACCATAAAACCTCCTGGAAGATTCTATAATAAAGAATGCAAGCACAAAGGCAAAGAACTCAACATTATTAAATTACATAATATATTGAAAGACTTGTTAATTTTATAGAAATTTGTTTGATTCCTACTTGAGGCAATGCAATGGAGAATCAATTTCTCAAACATATCATATAGAGAGCCCAATTTGCAGCATTAAGAGCAGAGTGATAGAATAAATTTTCTATATTTCTTTCAATTTATCATGTTTGTTATGATACATACAGAATCTGAAAAATAACAAAGGAACACATACAATACATGATTTGACAACTATTGGTATAATATACGCAAAAAGGCAAATCACTTGGCATAAAGTTATAATACACCCACGCCACATTAACACATTTAACTGCTGCACCACACTTACCTCTTCTTCTAAACGTTCAGAAACAGTCTTGGTGCCAGTTGAAGAAGAACCTTTTCCCTTGTCCTCATCAAGCTGTCAAAGGTATTTGATAAATGATAATGGACATGAGTTGGGAAATAAAATTATAAGAATAACATCAGATGTGACATAGGTGTCACCTATGAAAATTTGTGAATTGTCTTAGACCATAACAAATGAAACAAAAGAGGGAAAAAAATACATCACAGAATGTTTTTCAACCTTATTAGGTGGCACTATGTAAGAAAGTGGATATGACACAGGGTTCTTTAATGGATTTTTCCCCTCTTCTTGATGACCTAAGGATAGCTTTCCATATGATATTGCCCCCAGCAATAATGATCCTTGTGTAGAATTCTGCACACATATTACAAATACCAGTCAACACCTGAAAATTATTTTTAGAATGGAAGGAAACAGAATGGAAAATGTAATACCTTGGGGAGCTTGTCTTTGGATGGCGGGCCCAAATAAATTGATTCTTTTTTTCTACCAAGAAAGGCATTAAGTTTAAATAACTATTATTCGAATATAATAACATACGTAAACCATACAAATAAATCATTTAGGGCCATACCCTGGAACTAAAACTGAGGTTTTAAAGGTACCATTTCCCATAACAGGGCCATCCGGTTGAGAGAAAAAGCTCAATCGAATGACATCCTACATTAAAAAGAAACCACAGAAACGTTTAATAGATGTTAAAATATCCAAACTACATTGATAACCTCATAAACCCTTTGCAAACAACCCATAGGTACTTATTATTTCAGTGAACAAAGCAATTATAATAAATTATCCTTTTTGAACACTAGAACATATATTGATACCTAAATAGCAGAAGCAGGTTATTTAATATAATCTTTGTTATTTTGAATTGCAATACCACTTAAAAACTTCTAAATCTCAAGCACAGATTAATCCAAACTGCATCAGTTTCAATGTTTTATATAGAGTTATAAGACCCTGCACATCATAGAGTGCCCATTTGATAACATGGTCTCCAACCGCACTTATAGTGCTTTATTTACTCTTCTTGCATTGCATGACTTATATTGCTTTTTTTAATCATTTGTTTTTGGTGAGCAATTTCTATGATACTAGTTATATCTTTTTTTTATTTGATATACACTTTAATTATTACTGTGCATTGCACAGATATGCTGCCAGTACACACACACACATAAGCATATGCAGAATATAAGCAAAACAAAGTATTTTCAATCAATTCCAATTAACCAACTCCTGAACAGTATTATGATAGGTAAGTAAGAATTCTTTTTTTCTTTTTTCTTTTTTAAAGACACCACCCAGCACTTGGGATATGTACTGGTGGGGGAGAGACAGAGAGAGGATAAAATCCAATTCCCAAACAGTGTTATCATAGTAAAGCACCTACACACAGAGGATAATGTGGGGGGAGAGACAATCATCCTAATAATTAAGCAACCAGATATTGTAGAGCCAATAAATAATGTTAAGTGTATACAATGCATGAGGTAGGAAAGCTTATAGACAACTATGATAGGAAGTATTCTCAACTATACAATAATTTCTGCGCTTGTTATAAGGCCAGTTTGAAAGGATACTCAGGGTTACAGATTTTTACACAAAATACTTCAGTGAAATTCCATAAATAAAATTTCAATTTTCAGTCACAAGATTTTTGTTGAAAAGAAACAAATAAAGCAAATATAGTAGTAATATTGAGTTTTTCAGTATGCAAAGACATGGTACAAATAAGATCAAGCAAAATGTATTAGGTAAATTGTTGAAGTATAAGGTTAAACTAGATGTTTGAAGCATCAAAGAAGAGAACTCATAGACTGTAACAGCAATTTAAAGAACATGATAATCCACCTTCTCTTCCAAATTTCTTTCAATGAAGAGCACCAAATGCTTTAATTTTTCCAAATATTGCACATTGTCATGCCTGGAAAAAGATAATTGACATGAGAGAAGAAATTTCAGTGGAAGCACCTCTTATTAACTGATATTTGTAATTCTTCAGAAGTTCTTCAATTGTAATAATAAATGTAGTTTTAACTATTGCAGCTTCCCAATATTACACCAATATTGGTGCTCTCTTCTAACAAAAACAGTCAACTTAAGATAAGAGGACAGTTCCATCATTGGTTGTGGTTTACACTGTTTAATTGGCAAGATAGTAACATATTCTATATTTAAAGAACAATTAGAATACAAAATTTAAATGGCATAAATCAAGTCCAAAAGGGCACAATTTTCAGCAGAAAAGAAGAAAGAAAGAGTATGTGCTTGCATGCAGTTATGAACTACCTTGGAGAGGCCCATACCTTAGATATAGCTGTAGATTATATTCTCCCTTAGGAAGTTTTGAAAATTTTGGATAGACATCACCCATTGCATATATACGCTATAATTGGAAAGGAAAAAATTGAAAAATTGGAATTCAGGTCAGCATATATACATGAAATAGGATTTGGAAGTGAACAACCATTACAAAACAAAAAAACAAGAAAGGCAAAAGAAAAGTGCTAGAATATAAAAGGAAAAAATTCACCAATTACTTCAGTGTATGTTATTCAAAAATATTACATTTGAGATTGCTAATTAAACCCTTTAACTTCCTTTAAATATCAAGTGTATACGACTTTTATTCCAATGAAATAGCAAGGTACCTTGTTTGTGTCAGAAATCATATAAAATTGAGACTCAAATTTAGTGTCATATACACGGTTGTTAAGTAATGGTATTTGAGGTTTTACTTCAGCTGCATCTTCCAATTTGAACTTGTAACTGTAGAATTAGAAGAATAAATAGATCAATATAAACTCAAAGTGGAGCTAAATGAAGCAGCAAATGAACAAAAATAACACCATAACTCACGTTAATGTCAGTGCCAGAATCTGTTTTCCAGAAGGTAGTTTGTCACGATTTGTTGCAAGGGTACAAAGTTTAGAATCAATAGGGCGATATGGAATTCTTATCTGGAACAAGGAAGGTAAAAGATATGTATTTCAGTACAATTGACATCATCAAAAGAAATTTTATTCAAAAGAGAACCTATATCATCTGTACAAGAGGACCAACTTCACCTTGTTTAGAAGAGCAGCAGGTGCAAGTTTCTCAGATGCCAGCAAAGCTTCTGCATCTATTCTGCTGGGTGCTTCACTTCCATCAAGTACTACTTCCTCTTTATTGATGTTAATCCCATGAAACACAACCTGGGAGTTTTATGTAAAAGTCAAATATATTGTGATTCAATAAGACTTATTCTGCTATTAAAGAAATAACAAAAGATATCATAGCCCTAAATTCACCAGAATGAATGCAAGTTATGAAAGCATTTTTCATTCAGAAACAAAATCTTTTAAAAGGAAAGGAAAGAAGGATTCATAAGAAATCTTGAGAACATTTTAACATAATTTGGAACATTAAAAAAAATCTGTAAAAAATGTGCATATCAGATGGCCAAAGATGTAATATGTACAGCTACATACTCAAGACCACAATTACCTAGCAAGAGAGCCTCAAAAGAAAAACGCATGATCCAAATAAAGGAAATGATGACATGGCTGGAAATGTTTAAAAACTACCAAAATTCACAAAATATCAAAAGCTCTAATAGAAGTGTGCTACCTCAAATTCAACAATAGTGCTGTCATGACTTCCTATGCCACTTGACCAAAACTGAGCTATAGCTAATTCCATTGTCTGACCACCCACAACAGGAAAGGCAAAGCTTTTGGCAGCAGGAGAAGAAAATGTCACAACGCTCTCCCACTTTTGAGGCCTTTGTAAGGGACAAATCTGGACATTTCAAAATTGTTAGAGTAGGTCAAGACAGTCTTGTTACAAGTTCTCATTATATGCTGTACCTGAACAGCATCTAAAAAGAATCTTCGGGTTGTATCAAATCCTGATGTTTGTATCGTTGCTTCAACCCAACTAGCACCAAGTGGCACTTCTATATATCTTCTTTCTATGTGGCCTAATAATGCAGTAAATCCATGAAAGAGAAGAAGGAATTAGTTCCAGTGACTGAGTAAGAACAGAAACTAGACAAAGGACCACTCGTCCAATTTGTCTTTATTCAATCGAGCCAATTCAAAACAATCAAAACCCATAAAAGTATTGGTAATAAGAGACAGGAGAAAAAGACAGCTGACACTACACCTGGCTGGAATGGCATCCTTGAAAATGAAACTACAGGAGGCCGGCTCACTACAGCCATAGGCTTTGTGATAGTAACTGGAATTCTGAAAAGAGGGCCACGCCATGGTGCTTTGCAATCAACCCCAGAGAGTTCAAAATAGTGCAGACCATCACTTAGATTGGTAGGATCCACAATGATACTGAAAAGAAGAGAACAAAAAATTACAGCTCAGAACCTGTTTTTTGTAAATAACTGAAAAATATTATTCAAATATAACCATTACAACCCATGTACACAAGATGTGCACTAGAAAGTTACATCATGCTTGTAAAGATAAAATTTCCAAATTACAAGATAATAAATAATAACAACCATGCCTCAGTCCCAAAATTTTAAGGTCAACTATAGATCCTCAATAGACTAATCGAGGTCAGCCACAAGATTCTATCCTATCCAAAGTCATACTCCTTAATTGACATGTCATTTTTTACTACTTATGCTAATGTTATTTTAGGTCTTCCTCTACCTTTTTTTGTTCCCTTAACTTGAATCAACTTGTTCTTATCATCAGTTTATTAATCACTCTCCTCTACACATGATCAAATCATCTCAAACGACTATCCCTCATCTTTTTATTAATAGGGTCACCCCTATCTTTAAACTAATTTTCTTATTTCGAATTATATCTTTCCTTATATTTCCATTTGCCCATCTTAACATTCTCATTTCAACCACACTCTGTTATGAATATGTTGCTTCTTAACAATGCCGACCTCAAAATTAAATAAGGCTTGGTTGTTGTTGTTGTAATTACCTCTTAACAGTCCAACATTCAATACTCTTATAGCAGCACAATTTTCTCTTTTAGCTTAATAGCTATTCTACACTATAAAAATACTCCAAATGATCACACAATACCCATGATGCATTCCACCACTTCATCCCCTTACTCTTATCCTATAATTCACTTTTTTTTCTATAGGTCTCTTATCCTATAATTCACATCCTCTTCAACCTCTCCATCCTTAAAGATTATTGGTCTGAGATATCGAAAACTCTTGCTCTTTGATGTCTTTTGACCATCAAGTCTTACAACCTTTCATCTTTGTTTCTACTTTCACATAACTTACATTCCATGTACTCTGTTTTAATCTAAAGCATCTCTCTAAATTTAACTTGACATTAATTCCACATCAAGCTTCATAGACTAAACCATATCATCTAAAAAAAATATACACCAAGGGACTTCCACCTAGAATTGATCTAGTGAGCCCATCCATCACTAGTGCAAAGAGAAGAGATAAGGACTTAATGCTAACCCTTGATGCAAACCTATAGTGATAGGAAACTCACTTGTGATGTCTTTGCTCTTACACTAGTTATAGCTTTGTCGTACATATCCTTAATCAACTTAATATACTCAATATTTTTGTTTCATGTCTAACTATGTTCAAGCACTCTCTCCTTTTAAAGAATGTATTCTCACCTAGTAACAACTGGTACCATGAAGAATTTCTAACCAAGAAAACCATCCTACTTCAGCTATTGGAATTAAAGGTTCTCATCGTTAGCATCATGAAAAGGCCCATAGAACCCACATATAGCAAACTTCAATTCCTAAACCAGACACAAGGAAGAACAAAAGAGCCCAATAACTGCCTATTTGGCTTGCTTCCCGGGACTTGGCTTTCCAAGGAGTGGAATATACCCCACCCTCTGGCACCAAAAGAAAACCCTATAAAACAGGCAGGCACACCAACTGAATCCACTCAATCACCCATGCACATGAATGCATTCATACAATATTAATGAGGCAACATACTTCAAGCCACATATATAACTAAGTCTACATGCTCGCAACAATTAATATTAAGGCATTCATACCATCAAAAGAGAATTAACAAAACAAAATGTAAATATTGGGCAACAGACAGAAATAACATGTCCAATTTAACCTATATGAGAATTCATAAAAGAGAAAGGAAAGGTGAAGTAATGCTAACTGACTTGAAGCTACGCCCATTATGAGTCAGAAGGAGATACTCAGGAGCTCTGACAACTGCCTTTTCACTGGAATGTAACTCAATGCACTCCTCAAAAGGAACCAATTCTTCTAATTTACTTGCATCTTCATGAAATTTCGGTTCAACTTGAACTGTCCACTGTTAAGGATAAGTTGCTGTATAAGAGAGATGCACTGGAATAATTTTTTTATTTTTTTATTGGTAATTTACACACCTAGTGGGCTTGAACCCACGAGCTCACCTAGAGAAGCAATGGGTTTTTGAGAAAATGAACTGAAAAAGTTCAATTGGTTAGGAGCAATCTCCCTCAAATAAGTTAAGCCCCCAATGATCAGTAAGATGGTTACTAAGCATAAATTCAGTAGATGTTGCACTTCTAAGGCAACAATAGTAAAATACACATTCTAACCAATGCTTAATTAACATTTTTACATCAGTAGAAAATTACATTCTGGAAAGTGACTAGTGTATAATAGTTCAATTTAAGGGAGGTTAGTATCTAATTCAAAACAAGGTGTAACTTTATGAAAGCTTGAAAAACATTCCATATAAATTTCCCTTATACAATAAAAATTTACCAAGTGTCAACAATCTCACCTCAGTACATTGTTGGCAAGCACTAGGCTCCCTTAGGTAGATGCCTCGAGATGTAGGAACTGCAAACAATTCACATAACAAACAACACCATAAATTCATTTCACAATCTGAACTTGAGAAGAAAAACATCTAGAATATTGGCACTGGTGGAAGCACTGGTCACTAGTCAAACAATTGCTGAAACAGTTGCTGATAAAAATCTCATAGTATTGATAAATCAGAATACCATAAGTAACAATTTTCAATTATGACGCATATTGTCCCAAAAATCCTTTTAGGATCATAGAGATTCTAAGGCAGAGCGGGAGAGAAACTAAACTTACTTGATTTTCCAGATTGATTAATTTTTATTTGATACCAAACACATGGAACATCCCGGGACTTCTGTATATATTCGTGTGCCCTGTCATGAAGAGAAAATTTGGATAAATTATAAATTACATAGAAGTCAAAAATATTTCTCGTAGTTAGAAATGAGCAAAGGTCAAGAGCAAAAAATATATAACTTGTCAATTTGCATAAGCCCGTGCCCAGTGGTTAGTTTATCTTCGGGCAAACCACCTACAGGAACAGCTGTATTCTCAAGAGCCTTCCTTACACTATATGGGCTCACAGGAATGTCCTCAGCCTGAATAGAAAACATTACACATTAGAAGCTTCAACGGATCACAAAGAACAGAGGTAAGATGACACAGACAAAAACACGACTAAAGCAATGCACATTGAAAGACCTTCATTGCACTTAAGAGTAACGCTATTCCCCCACAAGCAGATGGCGATGCCATTGATGTTCCATTCATGAGCATTCGTCGTTGAAGAGTCCATGTAGGAACAGGAGCAACAGCCCCACCAGGAGCACTTATACAGACACCAAGATCTCCATCGGCTGTTGGTCCTCGGCTGGACCTGCACACAATAAAAGACATTTATGCTTCACTCTGATAAAGTCAGAACAAGGACAGAGTCAGACAAATATAAGTTTATTTACCAAGTGTATTCAAGCCCTTCACTGGGAGCTTCAACCACACAATGAGCACCAGCTGCCATTGCAGGAGAGACATAAGCACCAACTCCTATAATGCTTGAAGTGGTACCACCAGGTGCACCAACAGTGTTTAAGGCTGGCCCACTATTGCCAGCACTACTTACAAATATCAGGCGATGCTTATTCACCACCTAAATCAAAACAACAGTGACATTCATGCATGTAAGAGAGCATGAAAGACAAAAGAAGTGAAAAAATAAATAAAATAACTGTCCCAAACAAGTTCACAAGGTAAGAATTGATACTTCATTGACAAGGTCAACAAATCGACCATAATCTGGCAGTAAAGTAGCTTCTCCGTAACTCATGTTGATGAGGTCACACTTATGCTGCAAAAAAATTATTGTCCATGGTTTAAGATGCAGTATATCTCACACCAGAAGTCTTAAATATAATTCAGCAGTGCATAAAATAGTACAAAATACACACACACCCAAATTCCATAGTGTTAAATTCCTTAACTAAACACAAAAAACATCCTAAATGTCGTTAATTTCAGAAAGACAATAAAGATAAACAAACTATAAGGAACCTCCACGGCAGCTATCAAAGCTCGAGTCAATCCTGTCCCCGTCTCCATTGAACCTAAGCGTGCATCTCCAATTTTACAAGATATTAACTGTGCTCCAGGTGCAACACCATTCAACAGAGGCTCCTAACAACAATCACATATATCAAAAAGTATTGGTTTACTGTGAAAAGAAATGCATTGGATGGATAAGCTTAGGATGAGCTTATATAGTAGTACCTTTGGGTGGAAAGCAGTTGCAATACCAGCAACATGAGTACCATGAGGGGAGCAATCTGTTACAATACTTAAGATATTCCCTTCATCATAGACATTAACAACGAATGAACAGGCATCTAATTTGCTAAACACACCAAACTTCCGTTCAATCCTGTACAGATATATTCAATAGTTACATTCAAATATAAAGATCAACAAACTCCATCATCACCAACTGTAGAAAACATTCAAAAATTAAACACCAACTAGGATTAATTAAACACTTGCTAAATATAGGAAAAAAATCAGACCTTCCAAGATGACATGTTTAATTTAGAGCATCCCAAGTGCCATGCCAAATTTTAGTAAAAACAGAAACAGTTTTGACAGCCATGAAAGGGACATGCAGAACCGTGCTTGCACACACTCTCACACGCTCTCCATCATATGTTAAATTTAAGTGAAAGAGCTTTTTAGTATCTTGTTTTGGTAAAGGTAAGCATTGTCCATGATTGTTTTCTAGATGAAAATTTACATGTTTTACTTTTTAAAGAGACAGTTTCTGTCCTTTGGTATTGTATGTTTTGGCACTTATGTCTAGATCTTATTAATCTAAATGATATTCAAGATTGGTGAAAGATGGGCTTTTAGAACCATTATTTTATTGTATTCCTAGTCTATGAATTCTATTTAGAGGATAATAAGATCTAGGGCTCCTTTTTGTAAAGGAATGAAGTTCCAATGACTTCTTTAAGTCAGTGCATACATAAAGAAGAAATATGGCTCTTTTAAAGGTAGATTGTTCTAGAAGAAAAATGTCAGAATTTGTTGTAGGACAACTATAAAATACATTTAGAAATGAGATGGTTGTATTAAATACACCACAAGGCATTATTCTAAATATATAGCTAGTACACCAGTACAATATCATAGTGGAAGGATTATTAATTACCAAATAAATTCATACTTTTGGGATAAACATTTGAAGTCATTCCACAAGGATATGAATTTGATCCTAGGTCTTACGTAGAGGCAATAGATGATATGAATATGGATTACTGGATCAAAGTTATGTGAATAGAATTAAATTCTATTTAAAGTCTAGAACTTGTAGAGGCGCCTAATGGCATTAAGCCTATTGTTTTCAAATAGGCCTACAAGAAAATGAGATTGATAGAATTGAAGGTGCAAACCTTCAAAGTCAAGACTAGTGGCGAAAAGATTTATTCAGAAAGAAATTGTTCGACTATGAAAAGATTTTTTCACCAATAGTTAAGTTTGACTCTATCTAGATTCTCTTATTCATTATATTTCATTTTGGATGAAATATGGTAATGGATATTAAGAAATCTTCTTTTAGTAGCAATTTTGAGGAAGACATCTATATGATGTAACTAGACTTGTTCATAGCAAAGAACCAGTAGTGTTTAGTATGTAAGTTGCTTAAAGTCCATTTATGGACTAAAGCAAGCATCTAAATCATAAAATATTATATTTGATCAAGCAATCAAATTGTTTGATTTTGATCAAGCATTAAAAGGCCTTCTGTGTGTAAAAGTTATATAGAATAATACATTTCTTAATGTATGTTGATGACATCTAATCATTTAGAATGATGTAAAGTTGTTGTCATCAAAGGAGTTTTTGGTTGTCTAGTCCAGTTTGATATAAAGTACTTGAGAAAGACTGATCACATCCTAAGAATTAAACTTTTTTCAATTCAGAAATTAGGATGCTGGGTCTATCTCAAACTGCTTAAGTAGATTAGATTCTAGCCAAGTATAGCATGTAATACTTCAAGAAATGATTCTTTCCTTTTAAGTTTTAAGTTTGAAGTTCCTTTATATAGGACTATAGTCCTAAGACATATAAAAAGAAGAGCATATTAAGACGGTTCCTTATGCCATATCAATAGGAAGTCTTTGTGTTATGCTATATACTAGGCTAAATATCTATTTTGCGGTGAGCATGATAAGCAAATATCAATTGAATCTGAGATAACTTAATTTAGTGGTAGTAAAACATATACTCAAATATCTTAGGAGAATGAGACATTATATGCTTGTCCACCAAAGTGAGGATTTAATGGTTACTGGTTGTACAAATACTAATTTGTAGTTTGATTGTGATTCATGAAGTTGGACTTCAAGTTATGTGTTCATCCTAAGTGGTGAATAAACATATTAAGCGTAAATATTATTTCATTAAAGACATATGAGTACGTGAGATATAGTAGTAGAAAAGATAATTTATGCAAAATATCTGGCTGAAACTTGTTTCCAAACCTTGCCTTAGGGTGACTATGAATTACTCTAAAGGGAAATAAGTGTCGGATATATGATAAATTGTCTTTGAGGGCAAGTGGGAGATTGTTGGAGTTTATGCTCTAAAATCCAATTTATTGGCATGTCATAAATAATTAAATTGTTTAATTATATGAGATTATCTATAAATGAATTAATGGGATATTATCATAGTCCATGAGATTCATTGTATGTGATTTATGTGATTTTAGTCACAGAAGATATAAATCACAAGTTTCTTGTAAACTCAAAACGTAGTTCGTAGTCGGTGATGAAATTGGGCGTTTCATCTGCAAAGACTATAACATATCAACTAAGATGATTTGTCTTGATCATGGAAGTGGAGACTTCTAGTTGATATGTTAATATGTTTTAAGAGTTAAGACATATTGAACTGGACCGCTGTGAGATTTATTATTCTCCTAACGACTGCCAAATGAATAATAAATCTCACGACTTCTATTTGCATGAACTCTTAATCCTGAGAGAATAATGGACCTGATCATGAGGTGTAAGTTGCTTTGATATATCAGGAGTGAGATCTAAAGTCACGATCAAAAACTCAGTATGTTGGGCAGCCACACTTAATGTTGATGGAACATATATTCTTAAGATGAAATTCAAAATCTCTTAATAGAGATATAAAATATTCCCTTGAGATAAGTTTAATGGGTTTGGTTATTCAGAGTGTTAGGCCTAACCACTTTAGTAAGGAGTTACTAAAGTATATATATTTATGAAATTGGATTTCATAAATATATGATGAATAACTTAAAGGATTATACCGAGTACTCAAGGATTAAGATGTAGTAATCTTTAAAGTGGCAGTTTACATTTATGACTTTATATTACTACGAATATTTTATGAAGGGGTTGCATGCATAATAAAGTCTTGGGATATAATTTATTAATAAGGACTAGAGTGCAATTATATTTATATAGTTGTATTAAATATAATTAATGATAACTTTGGACTTGTCAAGAGTTGACAGAAAAGCCTAAGGCCCATTGGAACTAGTGTCTTATTGGTCCCTTTTGGTCCCACTCCAAGTCACACACTAAAACCCAATTGGAAAGGCCCAATAGGCCAGCCTAATTAGATAATCAGTTAATTATAAAGGCAGAAACATACAAAATTTTATTTTAAGAGAGACATCATTGTGAAATGGTGTGTATGTGTGAGTGAAGCCACTCGATTATTCTCCCTTGGAAACTGATTGAGAGACCACACTTCTTGGGCTTAAAGTGGAATTGGAGTGAAGATTAAAAGTGTTCCCAAGTACTTATAATCTTTTGTTTTGAATTTCACCACACCAAGGTACGCTATCTTGTTCTTAAATTCTAAAATTTACATAGTGCATGTTATCAATCATGAATGAAATAGAACCATGTTTGTTGCTTCCGCTGTGTTTTTATTAGGCCAAGAGCAGTAGCTTTTGTATTAGTTTTTTTTTAGATTAGCGTGGACTTATGCTTATATCATATAAAGGATTAGGAGTTAAAGTTTTAATTTTGGAAGCTAATAACCTGTTATTGATGATTTGATGCTTGTGTTTGAACTTTCTTCCTTTTGATTCTAAGAGTTTGTTTGGCTAATTTACTTTGTTCAAACACAATCTGTATTTTGTAAGTTTCACTCAAGCCATAAATTCAACGTTTTTGTTTCTTTTGCAGGAAAAAAAAGTTTACATCATTGGTATTTAATTTTTTTTTTTTTTTTTTGGTATCATCCAACTTAAAATTCATTTAAAAATATGTAATATGCCATTTGATTTTGCATAATGATAGAGGCATTCATTAAAGCTTGCTATTTGTTAAGTCTCTCTCAACCCTCTCTCTAAATCTCTTCCTTAAATTTATAATATCTAATACCATGCCCATCTTGCATAATCATATATAACTGAGTTATATAACTTATATTTTAGACCAAGTTACAATTTCAACAACAAATACTGACATAGGAATTATATTTGTAGCCTTTTGTAATTTTTTGTGGCTAAATTCTTTTAAAACAGAGTTCTGAACATGTTTATATCTATAATTATTTATACCTATGAATTGATTTTCTCATGCTCAACCTTTACCACTCCGATGCAAAGAATTATTGTAGTTCTTAGCCAGTATTGATCATATCATTTGAGTTTTGCATTTGCCTTTGTCTCTATTCTTCTGCTTGCAATATCCCAGCTAAATATGGACATTTTTGTTTCTCTGTATTACTATAGTTCTTAGCATGTATGAATCATTCTTCAATTGGTTTATAATCACTTTGTGTTAGCATCATTAGAGATGCTTTGGTGAGAAAGCATATAAAATCTTTGGAGGTTATTTTCCTTACTTTGAAAAGATCAATGTTAGTCGAAGATGCATAACAGTTTTTTGATGAATTTATTGCAAGAGAATGGGTGCTTAGTGGCACTAAATTAAGTGATCACATTATATTTTATGGATATGACTACCATCCTTTCACTTCTTTCTTTTCGCATGTGTGTGTGTGTGAATCATGTTGACAAAATTGTAAACCATGATATTACTAAGAATAATATCATCCTAGCATGTAGTTGAATCAAAATAAATTAGAGTTTTTTTTTTTCTTTTTATTCTTTCAATTATTGTAAAAAAATGTAGGAAATGCAGGCTATTTAAAAAGAGAATTTGTGATTTTGCTTATATGACAAAAAGCTTTGAGTTCTGCTTTTGAATCTTTTGTTTTTAATTCATGCAATTATTAATGCTCGGTTGAATTGTAATTCTATTATTTATAATTTTATGCATTAATTTTGTTTCAGATTTGTTCACTTCATAGAAATAACATTATCTCATGCTAATTTTGTTTGATGATGTGCAATGTTATAAGATGTCAAAATCCAAGAAAGTCTAAGGTGTTTTTCTTTTTTCTACATAGTAAGAACACACAACTACGAAAGGCAAAACCTACTCATATGCATTTTAATGAGCAAAAGTTTTGTGCATTGAGTACAACCTTTTAATGAGCAAGACGCTACAGTTGTAAAATAAAATTATAAGATTTTATTAGCTTAATTATAAGATGTAAGGTGAGTTAGGTTGCTTAGATTTTGTGTAAATGTAATATTTGCTAGAAATCACTTTTGACGTGCAGGTAAACATACAAACAGTTGCAATTCTTTGCAGATAGTTTTCCCTTTCTTTTAGGTTTTTTCTTGATGGACAAATCAACCTCTTATCGATTCCTTTATATATAAAACCGAAGCCTCTGAAACTCTCACAATTTTTCATGTCAGCACAATATTTATATAGAATTATCATTTTATTTAAATAAAATTATTTTTTTTTAGTCCAAATTTAACAAGGAGTAAAACTCTATCTCTCTAACAAGTCCAATTTAAACTCAAATTCATCATTATCATTTTTTTAAAACAAAATTATTTTTGTTTAATCCAAACTTAATAAGAAGTGAAACTCTATCTTTTTAATAAGTCCAACTTAAACTCAAACTCAAACATTGATAATCTATATAAATATATATATATATATATATATATAAAACCGAAGTAAAAAACAGAGACTAACGTAAAAAAAAAAAAAAAAAAAAAAATGCAAGCAATCTAATTCAACTTTCTTCTTTGATTAATGAATTTTATGTCGAATTTTTTTTATATTGTTATTATTAATAAAATTTCAATTCAACATACGTGGATATTTGTTTATATCTAAGATTTTCTTTCTATCTTATTATTTTGTTATGTTTAGAATTGATTTTCTTTTGAGTATTTGGGTTAATCTCTATATTTATATTGACATTGTTTTCGTGAGTTTGGTTTTTGGACTGAAATTTCTACTAATTATTATTATTTTGTACATGGCAGATAAAACATCTCTATTTTTTTAGAGAAAAATCAAAGCTGCAACCTATGTCTTCCAGCCTAGGGAACGATAAATTTTTATTTGGTATGTTATATATAAATTTGTTGAATTTGGTTTGGTTTTGAAGTAGAATTTGGGGATTCTATAAATTTTGAAGTTTGATCTTAATTCTTCACCTTAAATGCTTTTTATTTAGGTTCATGTGATTTTTTGTTTTCCTATTAAAAGCTATGATTTTTGGTTGATTAATTATTTGTTTGGATTAATTTCAATTAATTATTTGTTTGGATTTAACATAAAAGATAATGGAATTAGATATTATAGTTTTGATATTGTTCCATGTTTTGAATTGTCTATATTGTTATTACTATGAGAAAGTCATATTGCTACTCAAATTTAAAATTTGGTGTGTCTTCCTCATATCATGGTATTTGTTTATATATTTGCAGTTTATATTAGTTTTGAGTGTGTGTATATAACTATTGGGCAGAGGCGGAGCCAAGGGGGGGCGAGAGGGGGCAAGTGCCCCCCCTGACTCCTCCAAAAATATTCCATATGTACTACTATTAGGAATTTTTTAAAATGCTTTACCCTCCTTGATGTAGAAATTAAACACAAATCAGGAAAAAAGCTTCCTGGCCCTGCTGAAATAGAGGAAAAATGACAAGCTTACCTAATGCCCAATAAGTCAATGACACCATGTAAGGAAAAAAAATAGGAAACAGGGAAAAAGTTTCCTGACACAAGCAAAAATAAATGGAAGAATTTCCCTTAGGCACAATAACACACACCAAGAGCTTTGACTTGTCAACTGTTAGCTTTTAATTATCATGCACTTAAGCTTAGCATAATAATAATGCATTTTAGTGTCTTTCTTATGACATTTCAATTAATAGTCTTATATTTTACACAATTTTTTTTTTTTTTTAATTTTTGTCCTCAATTTCTTCACATTTCGGTTTTTAATTGTGGGTTTATGCTATGAACAAAAATTTTAATTATTTTGAAAAATAAATAGAAAGTCGAATTTTTCCTATAGTTTCAAAAACAATCAAGAAAAGATAGTGAGATGTGTATACAACTTTGCAAGTAAATTGCTATATTTTTAATATTTTTCAAATTAATTTTGATGGTGTTACAAAAAGCACCAACTACTAAAGTCGTCCATATGACTCGTCCATTGAAAGGCCAGGTAAGACGAACCAAACACGAGATGATCATCCCAAGCGTCTTTAGTGACCTCGTCCTTGTACGGACGAGGTCCCATGAGGAGCTCGTCCATCTTCACAATCGTTTGGACGAACGAGGTCTACATGAAATTTGGAAAAAATAAATACACAAGTCGTCCCTAATGAACTCGTCCGTCTTTAATAAAAGATGGACGAGTTTATTGAGTTAGACTACTATATGCGGAGTTCTCCACTAACTATTATGCAACCTAAGTCCAACTGAGGTAACTTCCATGGCAGTTATGGAAGTTACTCCATACCTTCCGGACTCCTTAATAATAGGAACGGTTATTAAACAAATAACCGTTTCACACATGCTATATAAACAGTCTTCGATGAAAAGGTAGAGGCATTCAGACACTTTTCTGAGAAATTATTTTCGTTTTATAGAAAGTTACAAATCCACTGACTTCATCATCGGAGGACTTTTGACCGGTCCCCTCTGACTTAGTTTTTTATTTCCAGGACCAAGCCCTAAGATCATCAGCGCCCAAGATTTATCAACCTACTGATTTCCCAGGAACTATCAGTTGGCGCCGTCTGTGGGAAGTCGAAGATTGTTTTGTAGTTTTCCTTTCCGTGACCAAAGGTTGATGGTTCGAACCAGATCAAGGGCTACTAGCCCAGGCCATCAGGGAAGCAGAAACGCTTCAAGCAACCCTCATCGAGATCGCCAATCTGTACCGGTCATGCAGACATCCTCTGTCCAACATGTGCAATCTATGGCGGCCGCAATGGCAGAGTTGACTCGCCAAAACCAAGAGTTAAGAATGAAGATTAATTTGAGAAGGCAGATGCGTGAAGAACGTGAAGGAGGAGGACAAACACAGAGTCATGATGATAGAGAAAATACTGAAATTGGAAGTCAGTTAAGAGGCACCACTTCACGAACAGTACCACACTTGAAAGAAGAGATGGACCAAATGAAGAAAGTCATGGAATAGATGAAAGAGAACATGAGAAAGGCGAATCCTATAGAAGATTTGGTTCACAGAATTGATTCCCCCTTCACGGCTTCCATCAACGGTCACCCTCTACCATCGAAATTCAAGTTACCTTCTCTGGATTTGTATGATGGAACGCGTGACCCATTTGATCACATTGCAACTTTTAAGACAACAATGCACCTTCAAGGGGTCCTTGATGAAATCATGTGTAGAGCCTTCCCTACCACCCTTAAAGGTCCGGCACGAGTCTGGTTCAGCAAAATACCCCCGAACTTTGTAAGTTCTTTTGAAGAGTTGAGCAAATTGTTTGTTAATAATTTTATTAGGGGACAAAGACACAAGCGTTCCTCGTCCAGCCTGTTGACCATAGAGCAAGGGGAGAACGAAAGCCTACGGTCATTCATCACTCGTTTCAATAGAGAAGCCCTGAGTGTGGACGAGGTAGATAACAAGCTTTTATTGGCGGCCTTCCATAATGGGGTGAACTCGGACTTATTTATACATAAACTCTATGAGAAAGAACCTCAGTCCATGGCCGAACTCGTCCATTCCGCCTAAAATTTTATGAATGCAGAAGACGCGATTATTGCTAAGAAGAGGAAGAGATCTGAGAGAATAGAAGCGAACCCCAGTCGTCATTCTGAGCAAGGCTCTCGTCCAAAAAAGGGGCGGACGGAAGAAAGGAAAGATCGAGATAATAAGAAGCTAGGCTCTTCAACAAGAAATTAGCAATATACCCCTTTGAACATGCCACTTGAGCAAGTCCTTATGCAGATCAAGGATGAACCTTCCTTGAAGTGGCCGGAGAAACTGAAGGGAGATCCCAATAAGCGCAATAGAATAAGTATTGTCGCTTCCACAGGGATCATGGTCATGATACAGATGAGTGTTTTGATTTAAAGCAGCAAATTGAAAATCTTATAAGGCAAGGGAAGTTGAAGAATTTCCTTGGACGAGACCACAAGGACAAGAAACTGAAGGGGAAGATGGAGGAGTCATCGCGACCACCGCTCGAAGAAATAAGAGTCATCATAGGGGGAAGTTCGACAGGCCAGTCATCCAAGTCCAAGAAAGCGTACTTGAAGGTAGTGCAGAGCGTCCAACTTTCTGGACGATCACCAAGAGCGAGGTCCACGGATGAACAAGCAATCACCTTCACAGACGAAGACGCTGATAGAGTTCATCACCCACACGATGATGCTATTGTCATCACCTTACTTATTGCTGACTACACAACTAGAAGAGTGCTAGTGGACAACGGAAGCTCGACAGACATTTTATATTATCCAGCTTTTCAGCAGATGAGGTTAGGACGAGACCAGCTCCGCCCAGTAAACTCCCCCCTAGTAGGTTTTGGTGGAATGAAGGTCCAGCCTGTGGGTACTATTTCCTTGTTAGTCGTAGTGGGGGCATACCCACGACAGATCACCAAGGATGTGAACTTCCTTGTGGTAGATTGTTCATCCTCCTACAACACCATAATTGGAAGGCCAACTTTAAATAGTTGGAAGGCTGTTACATCAACCTACCACCTATCAGTCAAGTTTCCAACAGAACACGGAGTGGGACAGGTACAAGGAGACCAACTAGCAGCAAGAGAATGTTACTTAGCCATGTTGGCCGTGAATGAACAGGTTTTGACTATGAATATCGAAGAAAAGAGAATTGCAGCAGAGCCTACTGAAGTGTTGGAAGATATTCCCTTAGATGAAAATGACCCTGAGAGGTGTACCAGGGTTGGAGCAGATCTAGAAGAGAAGGTTAAGAAGGACCTCGTTCATTTTTTGAAGAAAAATATTGATGTGTTTGCGTGGAGTCATGATGATATGCCAGGTATAGATCCTAATGTCATTACCCACCGTCTGAATGTGTGTCCTTCCTCCAAGCCAGTGCAATAGAAGAAAAGGGTGTTTGCCCCTGAAAGAGATAACGCTATCAAAGACGAAGTCCAAAAGTTAATTGTGGCGAAATTCATTCGAGAAGTGTACTATCCGGATTGGCTGGCCAATGTAGTGATGGTCAAGAAGGCAAATGGCAAGTGGAGAATGTGTGTAGACTTCACCGATTTAAACAAGGCTTGCCCCAAAGATAGCTACCCGCTACCACGCATTGACCAGTTGGTAGATTCTACGGCGGGGCATAAGTTACTTAGCTTCATGGATGCTTTCTCTGGGTACAATCAGATAAGGATGGACGAGGTAGACCAAGAGAAGACGTCCTTTGTCACCAGTCAAGGCTTGTTCTGTTATAAGGTGATGCCCTTTGGCTTAAAGAATGCAGGGGCGACATATCAGAGATTGGTCAACCACATGTTTCGTCCACAGATCAGGCGGAATGTGGAAGTCTATGTAGATGACATGCTAGTGAAGAGTCAGGACGAGAGGAGGCATCTAGACGACCTACAAGAGACATTTGACACACTAAGACAGTACCATATGAAGCTGAACCCTAGCAAATGTGCTTTTGGGGTATCATCAGGGAAATTTCTTGGATTTATGGTCTCCCACAGGGGAATTGAAGCGAACCCTGATAAAATTCAAGCAATACTAGACACGAAACCTCCGCAAAATACCAAAGAAGTCCAATCTCTCACTGGACGAGTCGCTGCACTTAACAGATTTGTCTCTAAAGCTACTGACAAATGTTTGCCATTTTTTAAGGTTCTTAGAAAAGCATTCGAATGGACCGATGAATGTCAGAAAGCTTTCGAGGATCTGAAGACGTACCTTACTACGGCTCCGCTGCTGAGTCCGTCCGTGATGGGAGAAGAGTTGTTTTTATACCTGGCAGTGACCCCCGCATGCTGTAAGCTCAGCATTGATAAGAGAGGAAAGAAAAATACAGAAGCCAGTGTATTATACAAGCAGGGCATTAAGGGGGGCGGAAGGACGATATCCGCTAATAGAAAAGCTAGCTTTTGCACTTATCACGGCTTCCAGGAAGCTGAGGCATTATTTCCAAGCCCATGTAATTAATGTTATGACGAACCACCCGCTGAAGAAAGCTATGAGCAAGTTGGAAGCCGCGGGACGATTGGTCCAATGGGCTGTGGAACTCAGTGAGTTTGACATCCGAAACCAACCAAGACATGTTATAAAGGCTCAGGCCCTGGTAGACTTTATTGCGGAATTCACACCAATATGTGATAACGTAGAAGGAATGGAAGACAGTAAAAAATGGGTCGTCCGTGTGGATGGTTCATCCACGTAACATGCAGGAGGAATAGGAGTGGTTTTGCAATCCCCAGAAGGAGATAAGTTGAAGCATAAGATTCGTCTGCAATACCAAGCGACCAACAATGAAGTTGAGTATGAAGCCCTTCTTAAAGGGTTAGAGCTGGCTAAGTTTGTGGAAGCGAAATCGATACTCATCCTAGGAGATTCTCAGTTAGTCATGGGCCAAATAAATGGAACGTATGAGGCAAAGGAAGGACAAATGAAAAAATACTTAGAAAAAGTGTTACGCCTTGTGAAGAAATTCAAGGCAGCTAACTTTGTTCAAATCCCAAGGGAGGAGAACGTGGAAGCAGATACGTTAGCAAAGGAAGCCTCAGCGATCGGAGCCATGGATGAGTTCGATGAAATTCAATACGTCCCAAGTATAGATCTCCCAGAAGTACAGCAAATAGGGAATGAAGAAAATTGGATGACCCCAATCGTATCGTACTTGAAGGACGGGAAGCTTCTTGAAGGGAAGGATGAGGCCAGAAAAATCAGGGTCAGAGTAGCTAGGTATGTCCTTATGGATGAAATTTTGTACAAGAGAGGTTTCTCTCAATCTTATCTCAGGTGTCTGGCACCGAACGAGGCAAACTATGTTTTACGGGAAGTTCATGAAGGAGCCTGTGGAAATCATTCGGGAGCCAGATCACTTATCCACAAAGTCGTCTGTGCAGGGTACTATTGGCCAACTTTTCAAGCAGATGTGAAAGCTTACGTCAAGGTATGTGACCAATGCCAATGATTTAGTAATATCCCCAGGCAGCCATCGGAGTATCTCACCCCGATGATGGCACCGTGGCCCTTTGCACAATGGGGACTAGACATTTTGGGTCCCTTCCCACTAGGCTCAAGGCAGATGAAGTTTCTAGTGGTGGGCATTGATTATTTCATCAAATGGGTAGAAGCCGAACCGTTAGCAAATATCACACAACAAAATGTTAAGAATTTCGTGTGGAAGAACATCGTGTGCAGGTTTGGAGTGCCAAAAGTGTTGGTATCTGACAACGGACGACAATTTGACAATGCACTCTTCAAGGACTTCTGTGCACACTTCGGAATTCAAAATCATTATTCCTCGCCTGCCCACCCATAGGTGAACGGTCAGGCTGAAGTTGCAAACCGATCCTTGTTGAAAATCATCAAGACTCGGCTTGAGGGGGCAAAGGAAGTATGACCAGATGAGTTACCAGGCGTTCTATGGGCGTACAGGACAACAGTACGAACCCCTACGGGGGAAACTCCTTTCAAGCTAGCCTATTGAAGCGAAGCAGTCATACCTGCAGAGGTGCACATGGCCAATTACAGGGTGATGACGTATCAAGATAAGGATAATGAACAGCAACTCCGTTTGAACCTTGATCTAATAGACGAGGTAAGGACAGATGCAGAGCACAGAACAGCAAGGTACAAGAACCTCATGGCCAGGCAATATGATGCAATGGTGAAGCCGAGGCGGTTCAACATAGGAGATCTCGTCCTGAAAAAGGTCTCTTTGGCAACCAAAAACCCAGCTCATGGGAAATTGGGCCCTAATTGGGAAGGACCCTACAGAGTTATCAACTGTAAAAGGCAAGGATCTTACTACTTGGAGGCCCTGGACGGGAGGAAATTGGAGCATCCTTGGAATGTGGAGCACTTGAGGAGGTACTATCAGTAAAAGTAAGCCTGGACGAGTACTACTATAGATGAGCATGGAGCTTGTCTGTATTTTCGTTCTACTTATGTTTGATACTGTGTGTTTAATACTACTACTTTATTATTTATGTTGTGCCGTAATTATGAACGAAGTTATGGAGTTTGTACTTATTAAATAAAAAGGCATTAGTATGTATATGCCTTATCTGTAAACAATATTTATGTTATATACAAAATGTTGTGTGAATCTCAAATCTCCAAGCTATTTTCGTTGAAGCTAACCCACAAGGGGGCTAAAACAATTTTTTAAGACGAATAAATTCTCTGGACGCAGAGATGTGACGTCTAAAGCTTTCCTAAAATAAAGCAAGATTAAGGCTCGTCCATAGAAAAGGACGAGGTAAGACCTATACCTTGAGCAAACCAGTAGGCCAAGGCATACTCGTCCACACAATGGACGAAATAAAGCATAATGCATATCCAGATCATGGACGAGGAAATGCATAGACGAGTGTTTTAAACTTGTTAAAGCACCTGCTAAAACAATCCAGCCTATGGACGAGCAGAATGCAGGGTCTAATCCTCACTAAACATGAAAATCAGCCCAGTTCAGGGACGAGTAATGCTGAAAATTACCACTTCACAAACAAGTTACAGTTGGTGAAATTCCAATAAAAATGGTCTAAGTATATGTATATATGAAATATGGACGAGTCAAGCGCGAAGTCTTGTATATAGAAGTGAAAACGCCTCGTCCATGCATATAAAAATAAAATATAATATATATATGCACGTATATATGTACTAGCACTCATTCGATTGTTTTAAAGGCGGACGGCCAACGTCCAAACACCTTTACGAAAGTACAAGTTCAATGACTCGTCCTAAAACCATGGACGAGCCTAATGTATTCAGATTGCATCAAAAGGCCCAAAATTAAGGGCCAAACAAAAATAAGAAAGGAAAAGTACAGTCTTGTAAAAACTCGTCCTTAAGCAGGGGGGGTGCCCATCGTGAGGTCTTCCTTAGATGGCTGGGTAGAGGCATCGTCCTCCAAGTTAACGTCCTGAGAGCTGGTTTGAAGAAGAGAATTGGTAGCAGCATTCAGATTAAGCTTGATGGAGCTGAAGTCCACTTCAGGGAAGTTTTCAACAGCGTCCAACCTGAAATCTTCAAAACCAGCTGCATAATTACGATCCAATGCATCCGTGTACTCTTTGGACGACTTGAATTCAGCCACAGCATCCTCTTTTGCCTTGGAGAGACGAGCACTTAGATCGTCATTCATCTTCTGCAAATGGTCGATACGGGTATCTTTCTCCACTGCATCAGTCCTTAGCTCCTCGATCAGCTTTTTATGCTCAGTGACTTCCCCCTTAGCTTTTGCAGCAACCCCAGCCCATTTTTTGCAATCAGCATTCACCTCTTGAATCCTTGTCTCTAATAAAATCCTCGTCCTGTCCAATTCTGTTGCTTGTCTAGACGCTGCCATAAACTTTGACATGGCCTATAAAGAGGTAAAAGGCAAAGGGTGGCTAAACGAAGAAAAATTGTTAAACAAGGACGAGAAAGAGATAAACATACCTTAAAGAGGTCATGGACGCCAGAGTGTTCAAACTCCTTTAAGCCCATGTTATAACAAGTGTTTATGTCTTCGTCCAAGATAGCCATCTGAAAACGCTCCCAAGCCAGATCTTCATTTTCAATGATGTTTGTGGAAGTCTTTTTAGAAGGCTGGGACGAGCCAGGCACAGTTGACTTGGACAAAAAAGTTTTGGACGATGGAGTTTTAGACGGAGTGGACTCAATCGGAGTGGACGGATCCACGTCAACTATCTGGATGGAAGGTTGGGGCTGGGGAGGTTTAGACTTAACTACCTTGGACGAGCTATGTTTCACTCTTTTGTCTCGACGACTAGGAAGCCCTTCTATATCAAAATTTTTTGGTAAGAGCTTTCTTTTATCCCCAGCCGCAGGACGAATCTTAGGATGATCCTGAGGCTGAGCCTCAGGACGATCCTGAGACTGAGCCTCAGGACGTTTTTCCTCACCTACTTCCTTCTCCTTATTTTCCTTCATTGTTGACATTCCTAAAATAAGATAATAAATAGATCAGGAATGTATAACATAGAATTAAAAAAAAAAAAAACTCAACTCAAGACTTACTTTTACGCACAGTAATCTCGTGTGCAATAGCTTTAGCTGATGGTTCAGGACCCAAACCCCACTTGGCAAGAAGTCTAAGATTGACCAGAGAACGGAAACTCCTGTCTGTGTGAAGACGAGCCCTATGGACGCGGTCACGATGGAATTTGCTTAAAGACGGACGTTTGACGGCTACAACGCAGTGAGCAAATAAAGGTTAGAAATTGCAAACAGATCAAATGGAAAGAGAAAAATAAACAAATGGAAGGGACGTACCTTCAGGACGAAGGTTCCCTAAGTCCCCAATATAAGGAGGAAAGGGATCCCTGCCAACATCCACAGGGTTCCCTGCCCAAAAACCAGAAACAAAAATGTACTCCGTCTTCCATTTTCTATCAGACGAAGCTAGGGACTTGATTAACCTACAGTCATTCCCCCTAGCAGTGAACTGGTAAAAGCCGTTGGATTGACTTATTTCAAAAGGTTTATAACAATAAAGGAACTCGTCCACAGTGAGCGGACGGTTCCCACCAAAAACTTCCCTCCACAAAATTTGCATGGAGATGACTAATCTCCACGCATTAGGATTAAACTGACAGACGCCTAATCCCAACCTAACCAACAACTCTCTAGCAAATGCGTTTAATGGAAACCTAAGGCCACTTAAGAAATAAGCTTCATAGACGCCTATTCCAAAACGAGGATTACAACACCACTCTCCACGGACGGGAAGCCTGGGGTTAAACTCGTCCGGAATTTGGTATCAAGATTTAAGATTACTAAGTCTTTGTTCATCCGTCTTGGAATGAACGCCTACCGCACAACTAAAGACGACCTCTTCCTCGTCCGTCGGATTAGACAAGGGGACACTGGACTGGGAGCCAGCTTGAGAGCCAGAAGCTCTCCTAAGTTGCTCTTGGATGACTTCAATAGGAAATCCAGGGGCCCCAGAAGAATAATCCTCGTCGGTACTTCCGCCACTAACGTCACTAGTCCTATCAGAACTAGACTCGTTACTACTATCATCATAATACTTGTCTATGGCCTTATCAATGCTATCATTAGACGAAGAAGCAACTGACATTTTTGACAAAAGAAACTTAGAACCTAAAGACGAAGAAAAGAAGAATACCTGGCTTTAGACGAAAGAGGACTCTAGACGCGGAGAAACTCCTAGACGAGGCTCTAGACGATGGATGTCAAGGAAGAAAATTTCTGAAATGAGTAGGGTTAAGGGAGGTACTCCACTATTTATAGGATGTTGATCTGAGCATTTGAAACGACTCCACCAATACGAGGATGACACGTGGCACTTACCTTGAAAAACTAAATCGACGAGACTAGTCGCCAATAAAAAAATGATACGTGGCATGTTGATTTATTGATACCAGTAAAATACGTCCAAGGACGTGTCGGCAGGTCACCTGATCCGTTGGACGACTCATATGGACGAGGGGGCAACTGATGGTGTTACAAAAAGCACCAACTACTAAAGTCGTCCATATGACTCGTCCATTGAAAGGCTAGGTAAGACAAACCAAACACGAGATGATCATCCCAAGCGTCTTCAGTGACCTCGTCCTTGTACGGACGAGGTCCCATGAGGAGCTCGTCCATCTTCACAATCGTTTGGACGAACGAGGTCTACATGAAATTTGGAAAAAATAAATACACAAGTCGTCCTTAATGAACTCGTCCGTCTTTAATAAAAGATGGACGAGTTTATTGAGTTAGACTACTATATGCGGAGTTCTCCACTAACTATTATGCAACCCAAGTCCAACTGAGGTAACTTCCATGGCAGTTATGGAAGTTACTCCATACCTTCCGGACTCCTTAATAATAGGAACGGTTATTAAACAAATAACCGTTTCACACATGCTATATAAATAGTCTTCGATGAAAAGGTAGAGGCATTCAGACACTTTTCTGAGAAATTATTTTCGTTTTATAGAAAGTTACAAATCCACTGACTTCATCATCGGAGGACTTTTGACCGGTTCCCACCGGTCCCCTCTGACTTAGTTTTTTGTTTCCAGGACCAAGCCCTAAGATCATCAGCGCCCGAGATTTATCAACCTATTGATTTCCCAGGAACTATCAAATTTATTTCCGCAATTTATTTTATAGTATTAACTTAAATGTCTAACTATAGTTTACGTATAATTAGTTTTTGTATGACACTTATAGTTGTTATTATTATTATTATTATTTATTAATATAGATTATTTTTTATTTTTTATATTGACTTCTAATCTTGCCCCCCGAATTGAAATCCTAGCTCCGCCATTGCTATTGGGAGTTTTGCTTTATTAATTTAAGAATTGTAAATTACTTTGTATGTTTCGGTAACTATGCACTAGCAACTCAATAACATTCAATGTTAGACGACATTTCTAAACTATGAAAAAGTATAAAAGTTAAATATTTCTTCATTAAAAAAAAAAAAATACTATCTAACAAAATGTCTATCTACTCATTATTAGATTTATTTTTCGAAGTCAATAGTTTTTTCCTGCATTAGAGCACCCACAGTAGATGTGGGATATGTGCCAAATGCTAAATATTTGGCACATATCCCACACCAAACACAAAAAATAGTCCTCTAGTAGATGTTGTAAATGTTGCATATGTTTACCACATATACCATTTTGTGTCCGTACCATTGCAGATTTGCAATGGTACGGACAGATGTGGTAAACCAAATATTTGTATTTTAATGTATTTTAATGTATTTTAATGTGTAGTAAATATTATTTTAATGTATTTTAATGTGTAGTAAATATTATTTTAATGTATAGAATTGAATTATAAAACATCTGATAAATGAGATGTTGTAAAATGATGTGGTAAAATAATAAAATAGGTATTTGGTGTGGCAAAATGGCATAATTTTTGCACGATCTGTTACGGATGCTCTTACACGGGTTAGGGAATAGTAATTATTAAACTTGAAGTTTAGGCAACAAATAAAACATCATTGATAATTACCCTTAGTTTTATGTACTCAATTTTGCTATTTACGCTCATGCCTTATCCATTTATCGAAACAGAGAGAACCCAAGAGAAAGTGAGAGAGAGATGGTGATACTCTGCGTTTCATCTTCGGTCACGTTCGCTTCTTCGTCTGCTTCTTCTCGTTCTTATTCTTCCCACATGAACAGTAGCAGTGGCATTATCAAAAACCCATTTGTTGGTTTTCCCTTGTCATTATCAAAGCCATCGATTCGAAGAATTTCGTTTCCTCGTTTCCAGGTTCGATGCCAGGACCTTTCTCTCATCCCCAAAGATCAACGCTGGATGTTTGAAGACTCCGAAGCCAACGGCCCTGTAACTATGTCTAAAACTATCTATCTCTCTTTGGGTTTTTCTATTTTTTTATTTATTTTTTTAAATGTTGTTTGGTTGCCAAGAAAAATAAAATAAGTGGGTTATGTCTTGAATATGGAAAGTATTTTTTGGTGATTTATGTTTGCTTTCTTTCTTGTGGGCTCTCTTCGTTTTCCGATAAAATGTGGGAAGATTAGATAGAGAGAATATTTATGATGTGGGACTGTGAGGGTTCTATGGTTTTTATGTTAATTTTCATAGTTTAGTTCTCTATTAGACGATAAACTCCCCTTAATTATTTCTATCTATCTTAGTCTCTGCTGTTTGTTTAATGTGAAAAAAAAAAAATAATAATAATGGAATTTTAAAGATTACTGTTTTGGTACAGAAATATATGATTTTTCTGAATTTCTTAAAACATTTATAAAGATGGATACTATTTTTATGTTTCCACTTTAGTCGAATATTTCCTGATTTCAAGCAAGGGATTAAATATGGCACGGATATTTGCATTCACTTATCCTATTTTTGACAACACACTCTATCACTTGTTTTAGTATGAATTTGATAACCTATCTCTTCTCTCACTGACTTTGATTTACAAAACTTGTGCGATACTTTCAGTTACATTCTTTAAGCATGAATAAATATCCCTATGCAGGTGAGAAAACATCAACAATGATCTTTTGTGATTCTCTAATTGCGTTACTTATTATTATTTTTAATGATTTATGTAACTGTTTTTGAGTTTCAATTCTCAAGCTGCATATTTGAAAATTTCACTATTATTTTCAAGGTTTCTGCCTTATCTGGCCATCTAAATATGCGAATAGTCTTCCTTGTACTTATCCTTTTCCGGTACAGAATTCACTAATAATGTCTCACATGGAATGCTCATGTTGAATTTGTTTTAAGTTCCCTTTTATTTATTTATTTATTTTTTTAATTAGTTGAATTTATTGCAACTTCTCATAACATATTCTCACTTTCCTTGTAAAATTGGGATAATGCACTTTCCTGTTTAATTGCTCAATTGTGATGTTCATGAGTGGTCTTTTTTGTTTGTTTTTTCAGGATATTTGGAATAAGACATGGTATCCCAAAGCTGCTGATCATGTGAACACAGATAAGCCATGGTATGTAGTTGATGCTACAGACAAAATTCTTGGAAGACTAGCATCAACGGTTGCTATTTACATCCGTGGGAAAAATCTGGCTACCTATACTCCCAGCGTGGACATGGGGGCATTTGTGATTGTGGTATGTAGTTTCTCTAGTTATACATAAATTTCTCTTCATTATGATAGAGGGGAATATAAACTTCTACATAATTATACTTTTGATGCACTTAGGATTGGCAAGGGTTTAGTTCCCATTGGCAACAGTTTGGGTGAAACTAATCTATCTCACATATTCATTTTTGGGTCATCATGTGATTGACATGGTTGTCTAACACTTTCTTATCTTCCTATGGATCGTTGGTTGACAATTTTCATGTCAACAACATGTTGTGACAATTGATTTCATTTAATGGTAATTGAAGCATGTTAGGGATTGCGTGTGATTAATTATAATTTGGAGATTACTTTTCAAAAAAGTTATGATTTGAAGATTATCTTGTATCTCATTTGTTTAATGTTTGATACATGCAAGTGTCAATATGTCAGTGCATTGCCATTCATGAGTCTGCGCATGTGTGTATCAATGAGTATAATGTTGATAAATATCTTCTGACTTAATTTAATATATAAGCGCAGGCATTGTGTTGTTCCTTCATCTTTTCCTCAAGCATTTTGCAAAGAGTTAAGAGTTCATGTTTCTAAAGGGAAGGCATGAAAATAACCTTTGTGTATTAATAAATATGAAGTTGATAATTGTCTACTAACTTAATTTGCTCAATGAGCTTGTTGTATTAAAAATTGGCATTGCGTGGTTCTTTAACTTTAGCGAAACATTCTGTACAAAACATTTCTTCATACATAGTATAGGCCTCTCTCTCTCTTATGTTTGCGTCCATGAATAGGTAATTTACTTCTCAATTTTTGCATGCTTACAAAATTGGGGTTAGCAGATCTTATTTATTTCTGATGATTTTTTTTATGTGATTTAAACCTAGCCATCAAGGTTCTGGAGTCAGCTTAGATATCACTTGTCTAGTTTTTCTCACATACTGATGTGTGACGTAGACAGCCTTTATTGGTTTTGTTTTGTTATTTTTGTTATTTATTTATTTATTATTATTATTATTTTCTATATTAGTTTACATGGTTGTTGTACAGATCCTAAAAATTTTGTTGCACTTGCACTTGAACTTAAAAGGTAAATGCAGAAAAAGTTGCCGTGTCCGGCAAGAAAAGGACCCAGAAGCTCTACAGGAGGCATTCAGGGCGACCAGGTGGTATGAAAGTGGAAACTTTTGACCAACTACAGCAGAGAATTCCAGAGAGAATTATTGAACATGCTGTTCGGGGTATGCTTCCCAAAGGAAGGGTGAGTTCTTGTTCTAAGTGAGTTGAAGTATATGTGTATTTTACTTTTCCCCCCAAAAAAATTGCTACATTGTCCTTTTTGATAAATAAATAATTTTATTTTAAAAGATCTCCCTCATGAACAATACAAAGCATAAGATAGTTAAAGAATTTTAGCCAAAGAATTATAATTAAAGGATATCAAATTAGTGAATGCAGTGATTGTATCACAAGTAGGCCCGAGATAGTTGGCCATTCATAGAGTAATATCTAAGAAAAGGAAGTCTCACCTGTACTCTGGACACTTCCAAACTTCATAAGTATGGGAATTTCACTCCCGCCACAAAATTCACATTAGACACAAGGGAGCTAAATTCTACACAGCTGACAAGCATTTACCAACCAATTCTGCCAACCAACCATTATGTCAACTACTCTACAAAACATAACCCAATTAACTCCAAAGAGACTAAATACACGGCCCCGTAATGCTAAGCCAAACTCGCAATGAAGTAACAAAGGTGCCAAATATTTCTGGGACTATAAATCAGGAGAGATATGGGGGATTTGACTTTTTTCAAAAATCAAATAATCCAACTCTTCTCAAATGTAGCAGGCCTTTGTGTGCCCCTTCTGCTAAATGGACTCAAGCCCATTTCTCTTTAAAAATTACCGTTGCTTTTGATGGGGCTGCTCAACGTAAGGTCCAATAGAGTAACTTTGTCCATCCAAAAGGAACATCAAAATTGGGCCCAGTTTTGTTAGAGCCTGTGGCTTTAAATGACCAAGCAACTCGGGCCAAACCCATTAAAGCCCAAAATGAATTCATTCAAAACTTGGTGAAGTTGACTGAACAAAGCTCTTGGGAGGTGGGAGAAGGGTTAGGGTCCCATGGTTCAGCCGAGAAGACTCCGACGGTGCCTCTGAGCACCGGCGAGATGGGTGGAGTACCCCCGAGGTCCGATGGGTGCATGGATGAGATTGTGAAAGGCGGTGTTTCCTCGGCGGGCCCTTGAACTAGCAAAGGGTCAGTTTCCCTTGCTTCACCCGTGAAGCCTTTGATGGGAGTTCCGAGCACTGGCGAGATGGGTGTGGACCTTCAAAGGTCTGATGGGTACGTTGAAGTGACGGGGGCTGACGGTGGTCATTTGGTGGGCTCTCAAACTAGTGGGGCTGTGTTTGGTTGTATGGGAAGCGTTGCGATTGTCGCCGATGGTCCAACGGTGGATTGTCTATTGTCTGGGGATGTTCCAAACCTAGATGGGCTTTCTGATGGGCTGTCTGATGGTCAATCTGACTTTGCCGAGCCTGTTGCTTCACCAAAGATGGTTTTGCAGCCTCTATCAGGTTATGAGTTCTCCGATATGAATTGCAATCACAAGTTGTTGGTTCAAAATCGTTTCTCTCCTCTCTATGAGCTGGGTTCTGATTCCAAAGAGGATGACATGCTGATGTTGGATTGGGACAACTCCACTGTCTCAGGTAAAGATGAGGATGATAGAAATGTTTTGGATTTTGTACCTTTGGCTAAGTGGGTTCCTTACGGGGGTCTTGATTTGGTAACAGAGGAGAGAGTAATGGATGACTTTCTTGTGGAGGATTTTTTGGAACCATCAGTGTGGGTGAAAATGTTGGTCAAGGGTTTTGGTAAATTTGTAGGCTTTCCTATAGATTCTTGTGAGAGGCAGTGCATTGCTTTCTTTCAAAAGCTTGAGGAAGTGTGGGAAAAACAAGCTATTGCAGGTAGTCTTCGTCACACTGTTTCTTCAACTAAAAAAGGTATGAGAGAGTGAAGAATTTAGTTTCTACTGTTAATTATGATGGACAATCTAGTCAACGAACTAGAGGGGATGTGAATTCTGTCGAGGTGGGCTCAGATTGTTGTCTATGAATTTGAAAATCCTATCTTGGAATGTGAGAGGATTAAACAATCCTCAAAAGAGGGATAATGTGAAGAATTTACTCAATGAGTGGAAATGTGATGTTGTGTGTTTTCAAGAAACAAAATTGGACTGTGCTAATTCTTTTGTTGTGAAAAGTCTTTGGGGCAGCCCTTTATTTGATTGGGTAGCTTTGGATGCCATTCACACAGCAGGGGGAGTTCTTTTGATTTGGGACAAACAGGTGTATGAAAAAATTGATTGTGTGGTTGGCTGCTTTTTTGTTTCTATTGTGTTGAAGGGTGTGGTAGATGGGTTTGTTTGTATTTGTATAGGGGTGTATGGTCCGACTGATGCTGGGCTTAGGGATGCTTTGTGGACTGAACTTGATAGTGTAAGAGTGAGGAGGAGCTTGGCTTGGTGTGTCTTCGGTGACTTCAATATCATTAGATATCCAGTAGAGCGGTTGTACCTCTTTTAGTCCAGCCATGTTCAAATTCTTAGACTTTATTGAGAGGAATTTTTGGTTGATCTACCTCTCGTTGGGGGGGGAGTATACATGGTTTCGTGACTCCGAGAACCTTTCTATGTCTAGAATTGATAGAGTTTTGTTGTCCGCTGACTGGGAGGATCAATTCTTGGATGTGACTCAAAGGCTTTCTTCATCGTGTGATTTCGGATCACTGGCCTCTTCTTGTGGAGGTAGGTGCTATGTCGAGGGGGAAGAGCTCTTTTAAATTTGAGAATATGTAGCTCAAAGTGGAGGGTTTTGTGGATCGAGTTCGGGAGTGGTGGAATGGATATCATTTTGTGGGGCCTCCTAGTTATGTTCTAGCCTGTAAATTCAAGGCTCTTAAGGGAGATTTGAAGCATTGGAATAAACATGTTTTTGGGGATGTGTCTTTTAGGAAAAAATGTTTGTTGTCTGAACTCTTGGATCTTGATTTGAGAGAAGGGGTGCAATCTTTGTCTCCAACAGATAGAACAAGAAGAACTAAAGTCAAGTCTGAAATTGAGTATTTAGCATCCTTGGAAGAGATTTCTCGGAGGCAGAAATCGAAAGCTCTGTTTTTAAAAGAAGGGGATAATAATTTTGGATTTTTTCATAGGCTTGCCGATTATCATAGACGAGCTAATACTATGAGGGGTATGGAGGTTGATGGTATTTTGTATGAGGCGGAGTCAGAGATTCATGATCAAGTGGTGGGATTTTATGAGTCTTTATATCAGGAGTTGGAGAATCTTGGAGGCCCTCTATTGATGGCCTAGAGTTTGCAAATCTGGATGAAACTGATCGGCTTTCCCTAGAAAGGGAGTTTGAGGAGGAGATCATTGCGGCCCTTTGAGAAGTTGAGGGTGATAAGGCTCCTGGCCTTGATGGCTGGCCTTCTTCCAAAAATGTTGGTCTGTGCTTGAGAGGAATATTTTGGCTTTCTTTGCTGACTTCCATAAAGAATTTATTTTTGAGAAATCTCTCAATGCCGCCTTTTTGTGTTTGATACCTAAGAAGACTAATGCGGTTAATATTAGAGACCCTATTAGCCTTGTGAGTAGCTTGTATAAGCTTTTGTCAAAGGTGTTGGCACATAGACTTCGATTGGTATTTGATAAATTGATTTCCAACTCCCAAAACTCCTTTGTTGGGGGAAGACAGATTCTTGATTCAGTTCTTATTGCAAACGAATGCTTGGACAATAGACTGAAGAGTGGAAATCCGGGTGTAATTGTTAAATTGGATATTGAGAAGGCTTATGATCATGTGAACTGGAGTGCCTTGTTTTATCTTATTGAGAGGATGGGTTTTGGGGAGAAGTGGGGGAGATGGATGAAGGCGTGTATTTCTACAGTTCGCTTTTCAATGCTTATCAATGGGTCTCCAGCTAGTTTCTTTGGTAGTTCTCGTGGTCTTCGTCAAAGGGATCCCTTATCTCCACTCTTGTTCTTGTTGGTGATGGGTGTTGAGTAGGTTGTTAAAGAAGACAAAAGCAGTGTTGTTAAAAGCGCTGAGCGCACTTAAGCACAAAGGCCTCCTGGAGCCTAGGCGCAAAGCGCAAGCATGCGCCTGATCGATGTGAAGCGCACATTTAAAAAAAATTATTAATGATCAATACAACAATCAAGTGATCAATTAATCATATAAATTACAATAAAACATTTTATATAATTTATATAACATTTATATAATTCTTTTGTGCTTTGCAAAATATATGCAAGCATGATATTTGATGGCCATGATTACAAAACATGGTTGAATCAAAATAGAAGTATAGAACCAAGAAGGCAAAGGTTAAAAAGTACTAGAATGTTAAATAATGTTATCTTTGTGAGTGTCTAATTTAGCGTTTGTTTGTGTGGTTGTGGTTAAAAGTTCAAAAATATCTAAAGAGATAGGCTTAGGTGTATGGTAGCACACCACACTATTAGTTTTTATATATTAAATCAATGGCTTATATCAAACATATTTAGATCTAATGGCTAAAAATCAAATCAATATTAAAAAAAAAAAAAAAAAACAAAAAACAAAAAGCTCAAAAAAGCGCGCTTTGCGCCTAATAAAAAAGTTCGAAAAAGCGCGCTTTTGTGAGGGCGCTTTGCTTTAGAGGGAAAAAGCCCCAAGGGCTTTGCGCTTAAGCGCGCTTTTAACAACACTGGACAGAAGATGGAGGCTTTCTTAACGGTTCCCCACTGGGAGGAGGAGGTTTTCACATTTCTCATATTTTGTTTGCTGATGATACTATTCATTTTTGTGATGCTTTCAGGGAACAATTATTATATATTTGTATGGTTTTCATCTTCTTTGAAGCTATCACAGGCTCGAAAGTAAATGTTGGTAAGAGTGAGATTGTGCTAGTTGGTGAGGTTGGGAATTTGGGTGCTTTGGCCCGCATTTTATGTTATAAGGTTGGCTGTTTGCCCATGACTTACTTGGGTATGCCTTTGGGGGCTCATTATAAGGATTCTTTGATTTGGAGCCCTATTATAGAAAGGATGGAGAAAAAGCTCTCAGGTTGGAAGCAGTTATATTTGTCAAAAGGGGGTAGGCTTACTTTATTGAAGAGTACTTTATCAAGCCTTCCCACTTATTATTTATCTTTGTTTACTATACCACAACATGTGGTGGATAGATTAGAGAGGATCCAGAGGAATTTCCTATGGGGGAGATCTACTGATGTATTTAAATATTCACTTGTTGCTTGGGAAAAGGTTGTGTGGCCGATGGAGGTAGGTGGTTTGGGGATCCGGAGGATTGGGTTGTTTAACCAAGCTTTACTAGGGAAGTGGCTTTGGTGCTTTGGGAAGGAGGCCACACACTTATGGTGTCAAGTCATAGCCTCCAAATATGGGGAAGGTAGTGGTGGCTGGTGCACTAGAGCTGTTAGAGGAACACATGGCTGTGGGATGTGGAAGAGCATTAGGAAGGGGGTGGAGAGTGTCTTTGGTCGTGTGTTGTATGCGGCGGGAGAGGGTTTTTCATATTCAGTTCTGGAATGATCCTTGGAGTAGTCCTACTTCTTTGAAAGAATTATATCCGGAATTGTTTGCTTGTGCTGTGGATAAAGAAGCTAGGATTTCTGATATTGTTGACATTGCACCTGATGGGGGTGATAGAAGCTGGAACTTACTCTTACACCATGAGTTTCAGGATTGCGAGACGGCAAGGTTTTATGCTTTCATTGCGCATATCTCATCCAAAATACTTGTGGGGGGGTGATGATACCATGGTTTGGCAATTGAATCATAGTGGTGTCTTTGATGTGCGTTCTTTTTATAAATCATTATTGAAAGCTCCGTCGGTTTTTTTACCTTGGCAATGCATTTGGAGTGTTAAGGTTCCTAGAAGGGTGTCTTTTTTCTTATGGACAGCTGTTAGGGGTGTGATTTTCACAATAGATAACCTTGTTAAGAACTTGCCTCTTGTTAATTGGTGTTGCCTATGTTGGTGTGAGGAGGAAACCGTGGATCATTTACTACTACATTGCAAGTTTGTCCATACCTTGTGGAGTGAAGTCTTCTACTTGTTTGGGGTTTAGTGGGTGATGCCGAAGACAGTAGTCTCTCTACTTTCTACATGGTGGAATTGGTTGGGCATTCATTCTTCCAATGTTTGGAATATTGTACCGGCGTGTCTTATGTGGTTAACTTGGAAGGAACGCAATGCCCGAACATTTGAGGACACTGAAAGAACTGTGGACCTATTGAAGTCTTTACTAACTAGGACTTTGTTTGAGTGGTCTTGTATTTGGGGTTTTACGCATTGTACTTCTTTGCTTGATTTCATTAATTCTGTTCGCTTTTCCCTTTGACCTGTTTGTATCCCTTTTTTTGCATTAAGTTTACTATCGTAAACTCGTACTTTTCTTATCAATAAATTTTTTATTACCTATAAAAAAAAAAAAAAACTTCTACTCAAATGGCACCAATTGATTCGGGGTTACAAACTATTCTATTGAATTCATTTATAATAGGTATTCTCTATAATTTTATGTTAACGATGGATACTACTAGGTTCTCTGATAATTGGGCATTATTTGAATGTCCATTTTGTGCCCAAGTTTTTTCTTGTTTATGCTAGGTTCTCTGACTTGGAATTTTTATTGTATGCCAATTTTTTTTCTGCTATTTATTCTAGTACTCTGGATTTGATTTAAGTACTTATTTTTACCAGTAGTATGTGTTTTGCTACATACATTGGCCGCCCTGCTGAAGTGTGTTGGAGCTGTTGGAGATAGTGCTTGGTTGGCTTATGATATCAGTGCTGCACAATTGGTGCAAGGTTGGGAATGGGTCTGCCATATAGTTTAGCCATAATATACCTGCATTCATGTCACTCTCTTAGGTGGGTACACTCCAAGTTACTGAGCTCTTTATTTCTTCTAGATAGGCTTTTCAGACACCCCTTCTTGTTATTAGGGGTCAACAAGAAAAATGTTTTCCCTAGTTTGACTTACCTTCTTAGTAGTGTTGAATTAAGTCACACTGAGTGGGTGCAAGAGTTAGAGAGGAAGCACAAAGGCATCCAAATTCAAAATTCTGTCAAAGCTGGAGCATCTTAAGTGTCATAAAAGTGAAATAACTAATTGACATTTAATTTTGTAACAGTCTTTTGTTTTTTAAAAAAAATATTTTTTTATTTATAAGTTTCACACAGACATAGTGGGTTTTGAACCCACAACCTTTCCCTCATCCCTTTATTAATTTGTCTTCATAATAATGTGTGTGTGTGTTTTATTTGAAGTCATAAATGAATAAAATTCTGTCATTGGAGAGTGAAAATTCTAAGGGATTCTTTGGCATGAAAGGCTATACATTTATTGTGGGAGGCATGGTATGGGACTTCTAACCATGAACGGCCGGGGATTTGTATGAGAGATGACTGTAACCACAAATCTTGTTCTTGAACATGGTAAGAAACTTTTGAAAGATAAGATTATAGATTCAGGCAATTGGCCTTCATCTATGATGTAAATTATCACATAGTACTAAGTTGTCTGGGGCAATCTGTGGAAGCCTGTAGCTGATAGAGAGAGTCCAACTTTTTAAGTAAAAATTGGAATTTGAGGAGTACCGAAAAAAAAAGAAAAGATTGGGGTTTGATACTTTGGGGCGGTCATCTGTGTGCTCTTCAACTCAGGTTTTTTTGACAATGCTATAACTGAGTGTGTATCCTTGAAGGAAAAAAGGAATCAAATTTTGTCAATTCTCTATACAGATCTTCTATTTTTGTGAAATGTCTATAATTGTCTATTGCTTAGCTGCTTTTTAAAGTGTGTTCTTTTTGTGCAGCTTGGCAGAGCATTATTCAATCACCTGAAGGTTTACAAGGGCCCGGATCATCCACATGAGGCTCAGAGGCCCATTGAGCTGCCCATAAGGGATAAAAGGATGCAGAAAGAAAGATAGACTTGAATCATAACTCCAGCAGAAGATATAATGTGTGATCCCTCACTTTCCCCATGGTTAACATACCTTGTTATTTTTTGTTTGTGGCGTTTTTGTTGCATGATTCAATCTCATGTAGAAGTTCATGTTTGTTTTTTCTTGTAGATGCATCTGATTTTAGGTTTCCCCGTTTTTATATGATGTATGTTGTCGAAGTTTCAGTCTCATTTTATAAATATACATAAAATTCTGTGTTACAAGTTTACAACACTCTTGTAACTTACATGGATGCTATTATTTTGGCCTGATTTTCAGCAATGTCCTTTGCTGCCCTGGATTGAGAAGATGCAACTCCTGAAGTTCTACCTAGCCCATTGACTCTGTTGCCTATAAACATGGCAAAACGGGCAGGTCGGTTCGGGTCGGGTCAAATGGGTTATAGGTCAAAACGGGTTATTTTAAGCGGGTTAAAAAGGGGGTTCGGGTCACTCGGGTTGTGGGTTGGGTTGGGTTGATATGTATTTTTCACATAAATTTAAAATAATAATAATAATAATTTGCCATTTAGAAAGTCATGCAACAAATTATTTGATGTAAAATGCATTATTTTGAATTCACCATTTATATCAAGAATGAATTACACTTATTAATACTTATTCAATAATTTTAAAATTATACAAATCTTAATATTGCTATCTAAAACAAAACAACATAAAGATAAGTAAAATAAATACACAAGTTTTATTTCTACACAATATCAACATCCCAAAATATAAAACAAAATTACAAATGACTTATTGAATAATTCATTTGACAAAGAATAAAAACATATAAGAAATTTACAATATTGAAAATTAATTTTATAATCTATTGTCAATTGTGATTGGCACTCTATTTCAATTTGAGAGATATATTAAAGTTTGATTGTTTACTTCTTTATACATGGTCTCTTTTATGAATATCATATCATTGTTAAGCAACACACACTCTAGACAATATCATAATTTATTTTGAAAAACTGTTTATTTTGGACATAAATTGTTAAAAAATAGGTCTAAGCATTCATAATTTACGTTAATTTGGTACTTTAGCTTTACTATTTTCACACTTGTGAAATTTTTTATTTTAGGCTTTTTTTGGAGTTCCTAAATTAAAGGGTGAAGATGAAGAGAGACAAAAAGATTATTGAAAAGACATTTTTACTCTTGTTTTCTAAAAGAGGACACCTCAAGTGGGTTAAGTGACACCTTAATCCACGAGTAGGCACTATTAAAACAGGCATAATCACAGATAGGTTAATTGCAATTACCCCTTAAATTTCGTCCCATTTGAAAGTTTATATATAAGAGGAAAAATCACCAAATGAATGGTCCTAGGCTCAAAGTTTTAGGTTCAATGTCCAATAATATCATCTAAAAGCCTAGGCAACTAGACATGGCAAAACGGGTTCGAATTTTTTGACCTGACCCGAACTCGATTTTTTTAACTCAAAGCAAAAATGGGTTGACTCGTGAACCGACCTATGTTTTTTGTGGGTTAACCCGACCAACCCGGCAAAACTGATTGGACCCGAACCGGCAACTGCCTGACTCGACTACCTGGCGGTTGGTGGCAGGTCCTTGCCATCCCAAATCGATTCCAGCAGGTTAGATGGCGGGTCTTCCCTTCCAAAACCCGATCTAGCCGACTCGATCGTGTATATAACCCAGTTCTTAGTCATTTTATATTCTCCACTCCAGTTCAGACCATCACCGACTCACTCACCCTTAGTTTCTCTGTCCACTCGCTCTCTCAGTCTCGCCTCAGAGTCTCACACTCTCGATCTCTCTCACGCTCAACAGCCAACACCATCGCTAGCCAACACCATCGCCGATCTGAATCTTTAGATCTTCGAACCTCCACCATCGCTGAGCTACGATTCTCCTTCATCGCACCATCGTCGATTTGAATCTTTAGATCTTCGAACCTCCACCATCGCTGAGCTACAAATCTCCTTCATCACACCATCATTGATCTGCAAGTAACACTCTTTATTTCTTCGTTTTAGTTTCATGCAAGTTCAGATATGTTGTTATTTCTCTCTATTTCTGTCTGGGTTCTTCGGATTTGTGAAATTTGTACCAAGTTTCGTCTTTGTTTTCAGTCTTTCAGTTGAGTCGGGTCCAACTGCCGTCCACCCGAGCCCGATCCGACTCGACCCGTAGTTTTTTGCGGTCGGCGGCAGGTCTGTCGTCCTTCAACTTGACAGAGTCGAGTCAGTTTTGGGTTGAGCCCAAACCCAAGCCGACCCGACCCGTGGACACCCCTATCCACTACTATGAAATGTCCAAATTCTCTTTTGACCAAGTGTCACCAAATAGTCCATGACCGATGGACTAGCCTAATAGCCCTCTAGTCCACTGGGCTAATAAGCAGCTTGGCCTAGTGTTCGCCCATTAGCTCAACCAATGGCCTAAAATTCATAACAAAATAATTTAGAGGGGTGAGGGATCAGACTTTAGACATGATAAACACTTTAAAACCACACGCCTAACCACTAAATACTTTGGAGTGATTGTTATAAATTATACTTACTAATATATATATATATATATTATTATTATTAATCTCGTAGCTTTGATTTTTTTGTAAAAAGAACCACTGGACATTTTTTAATTGAAGGATAGAAAAAGAAAAAAGCTATTTAAAATCTTAATGAAAAAAAAAAAAGGTTTTGACCTAAAAAAGAATAAGTTATAAATTCTTTGATTCTTTTCTTTAAAAAATTTTGTTGTTTCATTTTTTTTTTTAATAAAAAAATATTATTTCATTTATAAATAAAAATAAATAAATAAGTAGAGAGAGATATTATGAAGACTTCTAAATTTCAAAAAAGAGAAATTTAAAGTATTTTTCATGCACCTATGGAAGATTTTGTTTAACATTTGACATGTGGACATCAAGAAATAAATTAGGTTTTCACTTTTTAACTATTCATCATATTGATTCTAATTGGAATTTAAAAAGAATAATATTATTTAAAATAGTGGAATCTCCACACTCAGGATATAACATTGCAAATCTTGTTAGCGAGGAACTTCAATATGGGGGTATTACTGATCATATATTTTAAATAACACTTCATACTGCCACAAATAATGATATGGCAGAGACTGCACACTCAACGAACACTATTACTGAAAGAATTTATATAGTTTTGTAGGTTTGAAGTACACAATTTTTCGAAGAACGCTAAAACTTTTGCACATTTAACCTACACAAATTTTCAAAGAATGTTAGAAATTTTGGGCTTTCAAGAAACACTACTAGTCAAAGAATTTACATAATTTTGTACTTTCGAAGTACGCTTTTATGAAAAACGTACACAATTTGGCAGGTTTCAATGTACACAAATTTTCAATGAATGTTGAAAATTCTACACATTCTACGAATACTATTACTCAAAGAATTTACATAATTTTGTACATTATAAGTTCATAATTTTTCAAAAAATATTGTAAATTGCATTCAATGAACACTATTACTTAAACTACTCATATAATTTTGTACGTTCGAAGTAAGCAATTTTTAGAAAAAACTCAACATTTTTACATAATTTTGTACATTCGAAGTACGTGATGTTATGAAAAATGTGCACAATTCTACTTGTTCAACATATACAATTGTTGATACCTTGCAGCTACAACCACCCGAAAAAGGTGACGCACGCGCCCCTCCCTGGAGGGCGGTACACAGCTCGGGTGTTTGAGCAATTTTTTTTTTTAGGTTGTGAAGTCGCTACCAATCATTGAGATTTTTCTAAGGTGTAATTGGTCACTTGACTCTATGTTGATTTTATTACTAATCATAGGTTAAAAAGAAAAATATGTTTTTTCCTAATTAAATGGATGATAAAATATCTTGATTCTTGGATTTAGAAGTTTGGTTACATATGGGGAAGGTGTTAGGCACCCCTCAACACTTGTCGTGAGACAATCCTTTGTTTTGGTAAAATCTTAATTTTTGGTCATTGGTAGATGAAAACAAGCTACTGGCATTAGCTTTCGGGGCTTTAAAGGAATTGAGATTTGAGGTTTGATTTGGGAAAGGTGTGTGGCCTTTATCAATGCTTTGCTAGCACATTTGAATTACTACCAAATTTCCATGATGAAAATCTTGTAGCATTTTCCCTTATTTTCGTGATGGAAATTCGGCAGCATTTTGGGTCAAGTGCGTCGTAGCACACAAAACACTATTCTCACCAAGCTTTCATGATGAGAATTTGGCAAGAAGATGCCACATTTTCATGGCGACAATTTGGTAGAGTTTTGCGTTTGGTGCACTACGGCACACTGGCAGGGTTTAATGCCTATGTATACGACATGCATCATTATTCTCAGACTATGTCGAGGCTCACCAAAGTATTGAGCACATGATGCGTGTCATATACATGGGGAAACCGATGTCACTAGCTGACATGGATAAAGGCGATCACACACATGGTAGGTCATGCACCTAGTGAAGCATGAATATACTTTTGCAGCATAAGCCTTGAATGCATACCCACACTCCAAGGTTAAGAGCATCCATGATTAGGGAGGGGTTGCCTTCCTAACCACGTATGTCCATTATCTGAAGTGCATGGCTACCTTTACAACATACATAGTATGCACAATACATATACATATAGAGCGAAAATGTAGACATTGTTAGGGTTTATGCCCTAAAATCCAATTTATTGGCATGTTACAAAATAATTAAATTGTTTAATTAAATGAGACTATTTGTAAATGAACTAATTGGAAATTATCATAGTCCTTAAGATGCATTGTATGTGATTTATGCTCTGTTTGTTTCAATGTAAAATATTTTTAGGAAAATATTTTTCAATTTTACAGTGTTTGTTTTGCAGTAAAATATTTGGTCAAAAGTAAAATATTTTCAGTCAACCATATCAACCTATGCAAATTTATGTAAAATATTTTACACTTAAAATTTTGGGAAAACATTTTACATTTGCTCAATCCTTCACACCCCGATACTTATCACTCTCGCAAATATGAAAATGAAAATATTTTCCTGCAAATATTTTACACGTAAAATATTTTACCTTTGCAAATATTTTACATTGAAACAAATAGAGCGTTAGTTACAGAAGCTATAAATCACAAGTTCCTTGTAAACTCAAAATATAGTTCGTAGTCGGTGATGAAATTGGGCATTTCATCTATGAAGACTATAACACATCAACTAAGATGATTTGTCTTGATCATGGAAGTTAAGACTTCTAGTTGATGTGTTGATATGTCTTAAGTGTGTAAGACATATTGAACTGGACCACTGTGAGATTAATTATTCAATTAACAACTATCACCTGAATAATAATCTCATGACTTCTAATTTCATAGGCTCTTAATCCTGAGAGGATAGTGAACTCGATCATGAAATGTAGGTTACTTTGATATATCAAGAATGAGATCTAATTTAACGGTCAAAATCTTAGTATGTTGGGTAACCGCACGTAGTGTTGAGGGAACACATATTCTCAAGATGGAATCCATAATCTCTTTCTATAGAGACACGAAAATCCCCTAGAAATAAGTTTAATGAGAACTGGTTATTTAGGGCCGGCCAATTTAGTAAAGAGTTACTAAAGTTTATATTTATTGAAATTAGATTTCATAAATATGAATAACTAAAAGATTAAACCAGGTACTTAAGGAATAAAATAGTTGTTTACAAAGTGACAGTTTATTATGACTTTGTTCACTATGGATATTTCATGGAGGGGTCAAATGATATCATATTAGAGTATTGGGAAATAGTTCATTAATAAGGCCTAGAGTGCAATTATATTTCCATAGTGGTACTTGTTATATAATTAATGGTAACTTTGGGTTTGTCAACAGTTGACAGGTAAGTCCGAGGCCCATTGGAGCTAGAGCCTTATTTGTCCCTTTGGTCCCATCCTAAGTTACACACTTAAGCCCAATTGGGCTGGCCCAAAAGGCTAACCCAATTAGATTTTTCAGTTATTTATTTAATAAGAGTTATTAAATAAAGTAACTGCCCTGGCAGTTTAAAGGTACGTATGATTAAAAAGAAGAGGAAAAAAAAAAAACAGTTTTTCTCTACAGTATCTTTTAAGAACATTTTTCTTTTTGGAAAATCAATGTACTTAAGAACCGATTGAGAGACCACTCATCTTGGGCACCATGTGGAATTGAGATGAAGATTGAAGGTATTCTCAAGTCTTGTTTTTGAATTTTACTGCATCAAGGTATGCTTTCTCTTCTTTGTTCTAGAATTCAAGATTATATGTTCTCTCTCATGAATGAAGTAGATCCTTGTGTTGCTTCCACTATGGGTTTTGTAAAAGATGCAAAGCCAGTTTTTCCAACAATTGGTATCAGAGCAAACTTCAATATCATACTTGTATAACATATTATTTGAGTTTTAGAATTAAAGAAAACCATTTTCTTGGTGTTTCAAATTTCTGCAGTTGTTTTTTCTGCATAATGTTTTTGTTCTATAAACTTTATAAACCAATGTGTTGTGATTAATATATGAGATATATTAATTGTTGCTTGAGGCCATGGTTGTAGCTTTTGTTTTGTGCCATGTGTTTTTGGTGTTTGTATTAGAGTTGGACACCATCTACATATCTTGCAAGTGGGTTTATTGAGATAGTTTATAAACTAGATCTGATGGGTATTATTTTTTAAAGATTACAACTACCTGTAATGAAGTATTACTTGTTTTTGATATGAGCATCTATTATGATAGATAAGAATTACTCATTTGGATGAGCTTATATCCTTGGATTGATTAATATGTTTTAATGTGCGGATGTACAAACCATGTTTTGGCTTGTCGATATTCGTTCATGTTTATATATATTAAGATAGGTATGATGAACGTGTATTGTTGCTTGTCTTGTCATATATTTTAGGGTTCTTGTTTTTGATCTTGAAACCCTTAATGTTTGATCTATAAATCTTCATTTATAAAATCAAAAGGTGTTTTTTTATGGAAAATAATAAAAACGTAAAAAAAGGGTTACTAGAAAAGTCTAAAAAAATTTAGTTTTACGAGTCTCGATTGATTAAGAATTCCCTTTGATCAATCGAATGTTTTTTTCGATTGATCGAACGGGAATCGAGAATCGATTGAATGAGGCAGTGGCTTTGTGATGAATTTCCTCACTTTTTTGATCGATCGAGAAAAAGGTTCGACTGATTGAAGGTATTGAATTTTGAATTTTCACTTGCTTTTGACTAAGTGTTAAAACTTTGATAAAAAGCAAGGCTTTGTGTGATGAGATTACATATGATTCTATATAAAGTGATTAATTTTTTGTAGTCCTTAAAAGTTAAGGACACTTATTAATCATTATCTAACTAAGAGGCCTAATGAGATTAAAAGATATTAGTTAAATAGAACTCTTAGTCCTAAATTGTTTAGGACTTGTCTTTTAAGAGACATTCTAATGAGATTGGAATTGTTGTATGATTAAAAGTCCTTGATTTATTTTAATTAGGAGTTTTTAATGAGATTAAAGCTCTAATTAAAAGTTATATAGATTCTAATGAGATTAGAATTCTTTATCAAGTAAGTTAAGGATATAGTTCTTTATAACTAATTTTTGATCCATTAGAGTATATGGAATCCTAAATAGTTTAGGACTTCCATTTTAGTTAGTGATTCTAATGAGATTAGAGTCTTTAACAAGTGCAAGGTTATAAATTGTGATGTAATCACAATAGTCTAAAGAAAACCCACATAACAGGTGGGAGTGTTGGATTTAAAATAACCATTTTGTTAAGTTTATTGTAATGTGAGTAGGTACCTTGTCTTAGCCTTGAGCCTTGCATTCCATGTGGAGGGTATTTACTTCACAGATTACATGATTAAACTTCTTTGTGATTATGCGAATATTTGTTATGCTATTGTGACATGACTTAGTCAGATTACATCGAATTTAAACAATTAAACACATCTAATGTAGGGTTAAAGTTGTGATAAGATTGCAATTATTTCAAGACAATCCACTTGTTTTAAAATTTCTAGTGGGAGAGAGATTCAAGGGTTGAGTCTCACGGCCTCCATTGTCGGTTCATAGTGGTGTGGGGTAAACATCTCGTTTTGGCCTCGAGCCTTGTGTTCCATGTGGAGGGTGTTTATTTCATGGTACTACAAGATTGAACTTCCCAGCTTATAGTGGTGTGGGCAAACATCTTGTCTTAGCCTCGAGCTTTAAGTTCTATGCAGAGGGTGTTTTGCATCATGGTACTACAAGATTAAGCCTTACAAGGGTATAGTTATGTGGCTACACATGAGTCTAGGCAATGGTGTACACTAGACTAAGTTTGATATTATCCTCTATGTTGAGTTCTTGCTATTATTACTTAGAGGCTAAAGGAAGAGCGGAAAATTATTTTTGTTTGTTAAGAGTTACCATGATAGCATTAATAATGAGAATAGTTCTTGCCTGATCATAGTGATCGGTATTCACTCTATGCTGAGGGATATCAATTGCGGGATTAGGTTGTCGTTGCACCTAATATAATATGGTTTTATGGGTTCCATATTATATGGTTGTGGATGCAAAATTATAATGTCCTTGTAATTATGTTCATAGTCTCAAGTTAAAGTTGTCATAAATTTTTGTTCTCTAGCTACTATTTTAATTGAATCACATTGACTAATAAATAATTTTGGACATTGTGCTTAAAGGAGCTGAAGTACATAAATGTGTTTTGATTCAGCATTGTCATAATTTTCCTTTACATGATGCATTTTTGGAAGATAAGCTTATGATGTAATCATAGTCTTATTGAGATGCTAAAATGTTACATTGGCTTCTATCTCAATTGTGCTACAGCATGAGATGCAAAAGTTAGTGTTAAGGACATATGTGGTTTAATTTTAGGAACATATGTCAATATAGAATTGGCTAATCTTTTGACAAAATGCACTTTACTTGTAATTGGGTAGATCTAGGATATGTTTAATGCTTCAAGGAACAAGGTTTCAAGATTAAGTGTTAAAGCCATGCAAGTTTGACCAAGAAACGAGTGAAGAAGTACTGGATTTTAAAGCTCGACAGCTAGTATCTATCGAGGTTTAAAAAACTGCTGAAACCCGATGCTCGACAGCTAGCTCGACAGATAAGCTATCTATCGAGGTTTATGAAGATCAGTTTTTCAAAGCTGATCTCACTCCAATCCATGAATAGATGTTTGGGCTTTCTTTTCTCACAACCTTAAACATATATAAGGATTGTTTTGAGGGCCATCATAGCTGATGCAACTCAATGCAAAAGTTTTTCACAAGCATATTGTGAACCGAAGACATATGCCCTAGTTCATCTTTCTATTCAAGAAGTTGCTGTGTTTGTACGCCGTAGGGTTTTGTAACCAAGGAGCTTCGTGATCTTCATCGTATGGTGAACTGAAAAACTTTGCAACCAACATCTTTCTCAAGTTGGTGAGTAAGCCGCGTACTGGGATCTGCACATTAAATTGGTTAGTCACATACTGGGAGCCGTGTATAAAAATGAGAGATTGTCACTACAGAACAAGTCCAATTGGGTATTGGGGTAAGGGTTCAACTGTAGGTTGGTATAAGGTACTGTGATTCCTTTACTTGTAACCGCTTGTTGTGATAATAGTGAATTTTCGGGAGTGGTGACCTTAAAATCACCCGGTGGAGTTTTTGCCGTGTAGGTTTTCCCCATTCGTAAACAAATCACCGTGTCAATTTAATTTTCGCTGCATTTAGTTATTTGGTGATTTGTTTGTGCTACCACGCTTATTGCATGCAAATTGAATTAATTAATTAACTTGGCTAATTAATTGGTTAATTCATTATAAGGAGCCAATACTTTCTTGGCCTATCAAGTGGTATCAGAGCAGGCACACTTTGATTAGGTTTTAATCTTTGTTGTGTGATCCATTGACCCTTGTTTGTCATGGATAGAGGACAGTCTCTTATTATACCTCCTTTATTTGATGGCATTAACTATGCATACTGGAAAGTACGCATGATAGCTTTTTTGCAGTCATTAGATGAAAATGTGTGGTAAGCTGTGGAGATAGGCTGGACCAAGCCTAAGGAAGCGCCGGCCGATTGGGATGATGCTAAGATCAAGGCGGCTAACTTCAACAGCAAGGCATTGAATGCTTTATTCAGTGCAGTCACGAATGAGGAGTTCAAGAAGATATAAATTTTTTTTTGAAATATAAAATTGGTTAGACTTGTTTAGTGTGTGTGTGTGTTTTGGATCTATGTGCTTGACATTTTTCTTGTTGAGAGATGATTTTGAGAGCTTAAAATATTGTTTGGATTTTTGGTTGTATAGCATGCTTGATTGCATTCATGTTTGTGTTTTTCTCTTCTTTGAAAAACTATTTTTAAGTAATCTCGACAGCTGCTGGACACCTCTCGACAACTAGGTTATCTATCGAGCCCTTTTAGCTTCTTTTTATTACATTCTCGATAGCTGCTCGATAGCTATTTGATCCATCGAGGAAGTTTTTGGATACTCGATAGATTCTCGATAGCTTCTCGATCCATCGAGCCCCTTTTGTTATGGACACCACTCAATAGATCCTCGATAGCTCTTCGATAGCTAATTCTCATGTTTTAAAGCTCAACACCTCTCGATCCACCGAGCTTTATGATTTTCTATATATAGGGTCAGCGCGAAAATTCTCTCATTTTTCTCTGATCTCTCTCGATAGAATCTTACTTCTCTCTCTCCCAAACTCCTCAAACTCAACCTCTTCACATTTCCCACTTGATCTTCGGCCCAAATCAAGTTTTCTTCATATGGTATGATCTTATTTCTCTCTTGTATCATGCATTTCATTCTTTTTGACCTAAGTTTTGGGTTTTTGAAAAGATTTTGGGGTTTTTCAAAATTGATGAGGTTTTTGCAAAATTTTTGGGTTGGGTTTTGCTTAAATGATTTTTAAAACATCATGCATTGCATTACATCTGCATTATAACAATGTATCATGCATTTTAGATGTGTGTTTACCTTGTTGCAATGATGTGTGTTGGTAGGTTTGGATTGGGCTGAGCCCATGATGCTTTTAATGTTGCATATCACATGTTCATGCATTTTCATGCATACGTACCTTCATTTATCCTTATATTGATATTGATATTGTTGGAGCATTTTTGTGTGTTTCTTTCTCTCCCTTTTTCTTTCGTTAGTTGCTCTATGGCACCTAAACGAAAATCTACTCCGTCCCAGAACTCTCTTCGTTCTGGGGCATCTTCCTCTAATCCTACCCCCTCCTATGTCAGGTTCTGTGATGAGAAGGCCAAGTCGGACTTCTCGGAGAACTTTTTACGATGCAGCATTCATTCGGAACGCTAAGTTGTTCTATCGGATTTTTCCGATACTGATCTTCCCACTGTCATCTACAGTCGGGGTTGGGAGTCACTGTATGGCATCCCGGTCACTTGTCCCTCTATGATCATTCAGGAGTTTTACTCCAATATGCATGGATTCGATACTTCTGTACCTCATTTTATCACTTGCGTTTGAGGTACGCACATCGTAGTTACTCCGGATATTGTATCCAAGGTACTACACGTTCTTAGGGTAGCGCATCCTGACTACCCTAGCTGCGATCGTCTGAGGACTGTGTCCAAATACAAACTTTCGTCTCTATTTTGTGAGACACCTTCATCTTGGGGTGACCGTCAAAACACCCTTTGCTCGGGCTTTGTAAAAGGTCCGAGATTCCTTAACATAGTGATGACATTTGTTCTCCATCCATTGTCTCATTATAACTCTATCACAGAGCCTTGTGCTCGATTTTTGTTATCCTTTCTTGAGGGACTTTCTATTGATTTTCCCTCTCACTTCATCCTATCCCTCATAGATGTTTATAAGGATATGGCGACCCGTGATAAGCTTATTTTTCCTTCGGCTATCACGCGGATCCTTCACCACTTTTCTGTCTCTTATCCCATGTCCCCTCATTTCTTGGTCATGTGTGCCATAGATGCGGCTACTGTCAGACGGAGTGAGGCCCAGCTTCGACCGAAGCGGCCACGGACAGAGACAGTAGCTTCTCCAGCTTTTTCCACTTCTTCCACATCCGCACCTTCTTCATCGGCAGGTGGTGTGACCCTCAAGGCGGTCATGGCGCAACTGCAGCGCATGGATGCTCGCCTTGACACACTCAGTGATGAGTTGTGTCAGGTGAACACCCGTGTCGGCTGTATTGCTAGATAGCAGGCTCACCTTGGTGGTTTCGTGGAGTCTCCCTCTCCTTCTCCAGAGGCATCTAAGGGCGAGGACGAGGATGATGATGAGGATGATGATGATGAGGATGAGGATGCTAACTCGCCCAGTGATGATGAGATGTCTACTTGATTTACTTACCTTTTGTCACTCTTGACAAAAAGAGGGAGTAGTTTTGATATGAGAGTAGTCATATACATAGGGGGAGAGTTAGCATAGGAGATTTTTGTTAGGGGGAGTGTCTATATTTTTGAGGGATGTAGTGAGGACTTATGTATTTTTTTCTTTTCTTCTTTTAGAGATACATTTTTCTTATACTGTGATAGCAAACCTTGTACTTATGATGTTATATATATGATGAGGTTGTTATTACAGTTCTTTCACCTACCTTTACATGTGTTGTTTCTTTTTATTCACACTATGGGCCCTTACGCAGGAGATAGGGAGCTGTGTCTAAGGGAGTTTGCTAAGTCCTTAGTGGACAGAGCATATACATGGTACACCACCCTGAGGCCTAGGTCCATTAAGACCTGGGACGAAATGATGGAAAGGTTCTGTGCAAAATATTACCTAGGTGAGGACAAGGTCACCTTCCAAAGCCTTCAGATGGTGAGACAAAGGCCTGGAGAGGATCTTGTCCAATTCATTAAAAGGTTTGAAGACGTTTCTCTGGACTGTTATGGAGACCATGAAGAAAAAGATCTCGTGGAGATCTGCATAACCAACATGCTCTTTGATTACAGGCTTAACCTCGAAAATTTATGCATAACCCAATTTGCTGACTTGCTGTAAAGAAATAGAAGGATAGCGCAGACTATGAGAACAAAGAGGGTGCCAGTACCCCAGGCCATGACAGCGTCAGTTGGAGAAAAAAGGAAGAGGCTTGAAGGAAAAATGGCTGAGAAGCCACCCGTGATCCCATGTACTGCAGAGGAATTGAATCATGTCTTGGACAAATGGATTGGAGATAGAATTGTCAAGCCATTTACTGTGTCCAGGCCACCAACTGAGGAAAAATGAAGAATCCCTTGTTTTGCAGGATTCATAACTATATCAAGCACTCTACTAAGGACTGTTGGACCCTCCGTAGGCTTTTTCACAAGAAGCTTAGGGAGGGAACTCTAGAGCTCACTCAAAAGGAACCCGAAGTGCAAAGGAACCCTCTACCCAACCACAAGGGAAAGGGAGTGGTGGCTGTAGTGATCCATAGGAACCCGGCGAAAGCAGAAGAATTTGAAGGATCCTTTCATCCAAGCACATTCAAGACCCTTCAGAAAAATCCTAAGTTCAGATCACTATTCAACCAGTTGGGATTTGGGCTAGAAGCAAGAAGGGTGGCCACGGAGTCCCTCATGAGTATAGCAGTAGATTCGGGAATGGAATGTTTCACAGTAGAATCCCATGCTAGTCGAGCTTACTTGGAGACAACTAATGCAATAACCTTCACTGATGAGGACATGGAGGTTGAGCTTCCAGACCATCGCAGACCCCTTTATTTGATGGCCACCATAAACGGTGTCCAAGTCAGAAGAGCATTAGTAGATACAGGAGCATCACTTAACCTCATAGCCCTGAGTACCTTGGAAGCCATGGGCCTGACTGGTAGAAGGATCCTAGGGGCTCCTATGGAGATAACAGGATTTGGAGGATCAGCAGAATCAACTGAGGGATACGTGCAGCTGGCCTTAAGGGTAGGCCCAATAGTAGCCCTGGCCAGATTTCATGTGATCAACTTAGAAGTTTCTTACCATGTGCTGTTGGGACGCCCATGGCTCCATAAGCACCGCCTTATTCCTTCCACGTACCATCAATGTGTTAAAGGTAGATTGAATGGGAGGCCCGTAAGGATCCCTGCCAACCATAACCCTTTCAGCCAAGGAGAAGTGAATTTTGTGGAAACAATGTTTTACAATGAGTTGGAACCAGATGATGAGATCCCCACGCCGAGGACCCCAAGAGCACCTATCTTGGAAGAAGAAGAAGGAGGGGGTACCCGTGACCTGAGAAACCTCCTGGAGAGAAAGAGGCAAAAGAGGGAGCCCAGGTCCTTAGGATCCCGGGAATGCGTGGTAGTACGAGAACTTGGAGGAAGGTTAATTTATCGTTTATGAAGGTGCGCGGGGCCTGAATGCATCATGCAGGAGGGTCTCGGACCACCAGATTGTATGATGGCTCAAGAAGAAATCTTGGAGGACCCAGTTAAGGAAGAGCAAATTCAGCCCGAGGACGAATTGGGAGAGATAAACTTGGGGGCTGAGCTGGGATCCCAGAAGCCTGTTTTCATTAGTAGACAGTTGATAGCACAAGAGAAGGAGCAATTAGTGGCCTTACTTAAGAAATATGTGGATGTGTTCGCATGGACCTATGATGAGATGCTAGGTCTGGATCCAGGACTGGTGGTCCATTCTCTCAACGTAGACCCAGGAGTCAAGCCAGTAGTTCAGCCAGCCAGGGTCTTTCACACTGATGTGGAAGCTCAAATAACTCAAGAAGTCAAGAAGCTGCTAGCAGCTAGTTTTATCAAGCCCATCCAGCACCCCAAGTGGCCTTCCAACATAGTACCCATGAAGAAAAAGAAAGGCCAAATCCGGTGTTGTGTGGACTTTCGCAATTTGAACAAGGCATGTCCAAAAGATGAGTTTCCCCTGCCTAATGTTGACCTCCTCATAGATTCAACTGAAGGAAGCTCTATGTTTTCATTTATGGATGGGTATAGTGGGTACAACCAAATCTGCATGGCTGCCAAAGATGTAGAGAAGACAGCATTCAGGACTCCAATTGGAAACTTTTATTACACTATGATGCCTTTTGGCCTTAAAAATGTAGGGGCCACGTACCAGCGAATCATGACAGCTATCTTCCATGATATGATGCACAAGGAAATGGAAGATTATGTGGATGATATTGTGGTAAAATCAAAGATCAGGGCAGAACACTTCCAAATACTTGAATAGGTTTTCGAAAGGTGCAGGAAGTACAAACTACACATAAACCCCATGAAGTGTGCCTTCGGAGTATCTGCTGGAAAGTTTCTTGGGTTCCTAGTACATCACAGAGGCATAAGTGTGGATCCAGCCAAAGCCACAGCAATCGCAACAATGAAAAGGCCTACAACGGTAAGAAAGCTCAAAAGTTTCTTGGGGAGGGTCTCCTACATCAGAAGGTTTGTGCCAAGATTGGCTTCGATCATAAGCGGTTTATCCAAACTGTTGAAAAAGGGGGTTGAGTTCACTTGGGAAACTGAGCAGCAAGAAGCCTTTCAGAGGATCCAGGAGATCATGAATCATCTTCCCACCCTAGAAGCACCAGTACATAGGCGATCCCTATTGCTATATTTAGCATAAAACTCCCAGGCTATAGGAGCCCTACTAGCACAGGAAGACGATGATGGGAATGAGCAACCCATTTATTACGTAAGCATGACACTTAAGGATATCGAGACTAGGTACCCCAGGATAGAAAGAGCATGTCTGGTGGTTATCTACGCATCCCAAAGGCTAAAACGATACTTCTCAGCCCACCAGATCCTCTTGGTGACTAAGTCACATCCCATAAAAGCACTCCTTCACCAGCCTCTCCTAACAGGAAGGATAGCACAGTGGCTGGTCTTGTTCTCTCAATATGACATCGGCCTCAGGACCGCCAAGGCTGTCAAAAGTTAAGCCATAGCAGATTTGCTAGCCCAGTTCCTAGGGAAAGAGGAATGTTCACTAAGCGAGGAGATCCCCGGGGAAGTGGCAGTGGCAGAGCTCCCGGGAAAGAAGTGGACAATGAGATTTGATGGGTCAGCAATGACAACCTCAAATGGACTGGGAATTGTACTAAGTTGCGAAGATGGAGACACCATGCCCTTATTTTTCAAGCTTGGATTTTCCTGTTCAAATAATGTTGTTGAGTACGAGGCATACTTGACTGGGCTGACCATAGCACTCAACATGGGAGTAAAATATATGAGGGTGTTAGGAGACTCCAACCTTATGGTCTCTCAAGTGAAGGGTGACTTTGCACTAAGAGAGCAGAGTTTGGCAGCCTACAGAACTTAGGCGCAAAGGCTGGAGTAGGAGTTCTAGACCTTTAGCGTGGAGTACGCCCAAAGGAGCGAGAATAGGTTCGTTGATGCACTAGCCACCCTGTGATCCTAAGTAACAATTTAAAGGAAGAGACACTTTGATAAGAGTAAGTAAGCAGAAGCATTCCATCATAGGGATCATCAAAAAGATGTTCCCTGAAGAACCAGAGCAGCAAGATTGGAGGAATGAGGTCAAAGAAAAAATAAAAGAGGCAGGACATGGAGGAAGTATCAAGGAGCTAAAGGATTACACTTTGATAGAAGGAGAGTTGTACATGAGGCTGCCCGAAGGGATCCTATCTAGATGTATCAACGAGAAAGAAGGAAAGCTAAGATTGGAAGAACTACACAGCCAAGTCTGTTGGGTTGCAGAAAAAATCAGCCTATACAGAAGGATGTAGCGCATGGGGTACTACTGGCCAAATATGAACAAAGATGCTACAACTATACAGGAGAAATGTCAAAGATGTCAACTTTCAGTAGAGAAGAAAGAAAGCTATGCTGTATTTGTTACGGAAGATTGGAGGACTCCATTCATGGAATACTTGGCTCAAGGGATCCTACCAACTGACAGGACATTAGCTTACCAGCTCAAGAAACTTGTAGTCAGATATTTCTTACAGAACGGGATCCTATTCAAAAAGGGATACAGTAGGGATCCCCTAAGATGCCTAGGGCCAAGGGAAGCCAGAGAAGTAGTTAGGAAAGTCCATTCCGGTGACTGTGGAAGTCACCCAAGGAAAAGAAGACACTACAAGCAATTGTTACTGTTGGGGTACTATTGGCCAACGATGAAAAAGGACTTCGAGGAGCTGGTTAAAACGTGTCATGCATGCCAAGTACTTGGAGATGCAATCCACACTCATCCAAATGTGCTGCAAGATATGACAACACTGTGGCCTTTCCACACTTGGGGGCTTGATCTTATAGGGCCTATAAACCCTCCTTCCAATGGTTACATATGGATCCTAGCAGCCACCAAGTACTTTACAAAATGGGTAGAAGCTATCTCTTTGAAAAAAGCCACAGGAGCAGCCGTGGCAAACTTCATTCGAGAACATATCATTACAAGGTTCGGGATCCCCAAGAGACTGACCAGTGACAATGGGACCCCGTTCATAAACAAAGACATGAAGAACCTGACTGAGGCGTATTACATCAAGCATGGAAGGTCTACACCATACTACCCACAAGGAAATGGTCAGGCTGAAGCCACTAACAAGGTGATGCTGAAGATCCTTAAAAAAATGAAACACGAGTATGGGGGAAAATAGAGTGACCACTTGTAGATATACTCTGGGCATGCAGGATCTCTATGAAGACAGCCACAGGATTTTCACCATTCTCCCTAGTTTATGGGACAAAAGCCATCAGCCCCGTGGAGTTAGTCGTCCTTACGCCAAAAGTAGTGCTTGAAGAAAACCAAGAAGGCACTGAGGGCACAAATAATGAAAGAAGGTTGGCAGATCTGGAGGGGTTAGAAGAAGAAAGAGAAGTGGCCAGAAGAAGAAGCCAGAGGTACCAGCAGAGGATGGCTAAGGCATATGCACAAATTGTACACCCAAGGGCCTTCACTGAGGGGCAGCTGGTGTTAAGAACAGCAGAGCATGTAAGGAAAAATCTCCCAAGACCCTCCAAATTTGCCATAAAATGGGAAGGGCCTTACATCATCAGAAAAGCCCATGATAGTGGGTATTACTACCTCACAAAGGAAGATGGGATGGTCCTGATAGATCCCATAAATGGGAAGTGGCTGAAATAGTACTACGCATGAAAAGGGAGAGGCCTCAGTACACCGAGACCTTTTTGCCAGCTCTCCAACCTGCTAAGTGTTTCATCGTTCTTTACTTTTTGTTATGAATTTTGTTTAAGCACCTTTTTGTGTAGGAACCCATGGTAGAAGGACATTCTGTGATCCTTACTATCTTTGACAACCCTTTTGTGTTCCTTAGATGATAACTTTGCTTTGATTCAATGAAATATTTTTTTCTTATTTTACTCTAAGCTACATCTAAAATAAATAATTGCGAAACATTACATAACCCAAATATGGGCAGATTTGGGGAGGGGAGAGGGGGGGGGGGGAGTACCTGGGCCAGCGCAAAAAAAAACCTTGGCACATGACTCAGGACTCACACCACAATTAGTTCAAAGTACATGACCTGGGACCACGGGCAGAAGTAAGTACTCGGGATACCTAGCCCAGTACTTGACAAAAGGAGTCTGCCTAGTTCATAACCTGAGACTTGAAAAAAAAAAAAAAAGAAAGAAAGAAAGCATCCAATGTACCCAGTTCAGTACCTGCGCAACAACACAACCACCAGGGTACCTGATCCAAGACCTACAGCAAAACTTGTAGGGACCATGGCCCAGGACTCAGTGCAAAAAAAATAAAAAAAAAATAAAAAAAAAATGCAGATCCACATGCTATTGAAAATTAGAAGCAGTCTTAAAAACATATCCATATTGCAAAAATGGGGAGGGAAAAGTCAGAAATAGTGTTCAATAGGAAGAGATAGAACTTATACAGCCCAAATTGTCTGAAAAAAATATACATCTGAACTTTCTAAAAAGAAAAGAAAAGCAAAGAGCTAAGAGATAAGGCTAGCTAGCAAAGAGTTGTCTGGGGAAATAGCAGGAACATCTGAAGAAGAGAGAAAACGCTGCCTTCTAACTTTCAAGTCCTATAAAACCTTGTGAGCACGAGCTAAAGCCTCCTCAGCAGCAGTAATTTCAACATCTAGATCCTGGAAGCCTGTATCTGGAACGCAAATGCTCCAGCAAGAAGGATAGATTGAATTTTGCTTCAATGAGATCCTACACCACTCCCTTCCATTCCAAAATCTTTTCTTCAGATAAGGAGTCAATGGAGGAATCCCTCAAAGAGATCAGCACAGCACATAATAGCTCCATCAGAATGTTGCCTAGAAATACACCTCCCTTGAACCCACTGGTGAAGTCTCCATGGGTCTTGAACAACCCTTCCAGCAATGGCAGACCCTCCACAGGCACGGAAAAGCGCAAGAAGTTACTAAAGGGAGGCCCAAAGCGATGAAAATGGCTTGCAGGGAGGCTGTTGAACTCCAGTAGATCAAAGCGGGCTAGGAAAGCAGGGAGCCCTGAGCTAGAATCTGAAACAGTCACCTTTGGAGCCTCCCCCATTGTTGTATCTCCACTCGCAGGAATTAGAGAGCTTTCAACCCTCTGGATGGTTTGGGGGATCCCTGCCTGAGATTCAGCTACCTGGACGTCAGAAGCAGATCCCACAGCTACGTCAGGAACTACGAGCTCAAGACCTTTAACACCTGTATCAGCACCTGCAAAAGCAGACAAAATTCAAAAGGGGGAAAGAATAGAGGAAGAAATGTAAAGTGGGAAAGTAAAAGAAAGCTAAAAAAAAAAACCAGTATCAGCTTCCTGTGGCTGAGCTTCCTCCTCTTGCCCCTCTGATTTCCTGGAAGACTCTGTGAAAGAACACATAGCACGTTGGAGAAAGGGTGAGGAAACTTTGGCAAAATGGTTAAAGGAAGGAAAGGATACTGGGGGCTTTGCCATAGAAGGAAAAGGCAAGGGAAAAGTATGAAAAAAAAAAAAAAAAAAAAAAGAAGGAGGGGGAAGTACAGTGAGGGTGAACAACATGCACCTTCAGAACCCTCTAACTCCAAGGAAGAGGCGGCCTCAGGGGTAGATTGAACACTGGTTTGACCTAAAAGAGGAAGAGAAAACGAGAACTCTCAGAAAGAAAAGATAAAAGAAATAAGATTAAGCATATTTATAAAGGGTGGATGAGACTTAGCTGCTTGTATGGATGAAGACACGCCCCCCAAGGACTTTTTGCTTAACGCAGGCTCAGTCATGGGTTCAAGTGACACAGTTTTGGAAGGACTAAAAGTCTGCACGGGCTGGGGATCTTGGGAAACAGAAGGCTGAGAAGCTTCAGGGTCCTGAGCAGCCTGGGGAACAAAAGGCAGAATGGGCTAGACATCCTACACTGGTTGCCCATCCTCCTTAGTCACATCACCACTAGGGGACTCCTTTTACAGTAGAGGGAGCTGTAATCACTTCTTTCACCAGAGTCCCACCAATCGTGGGAGAAGGTACCTCTACTTGCAAAAGGAAAAGAAAAGCAAGTGGCAGAATATCACAAAATGCATAAGTACACAGCACCGGGAAAGAGTGGAAGAAAACAGAAAAAGGCACAAACAGAAGAGGGCCATACCACATCATCATCAGATGACTGACTCTTGCCTCTCTTGGGGTCTGACTTGCGTTTGGACTGCAAGGAAAAAATAACCATTCATCAGTTAAAAAAGAAAGGGAGAGACACAACAACAGCAATGAACTACTGCAAAATAAAAGAGAGAAGAAGGAAAGAGGCCTTGTCCTTCTCTTTCTCTCTCTACAGATTCTCCAATGGTCTTTTATCTACTTCGGGTACGCCCAGAGAGTCCTAAAGGAGACCAGGGTATAAAATCAAAGGACCTTGAAGAACCTTGGGCTGAAGAACTCACAGGAACCTGAGAGAGAGAAGACTCTACCTTAGTCTTCACTTGAGTCCTTGGAATTAAGGGATGGCCAACTTCCTTTCCAACTGTAAGGGGGCTCACACTCTTGGGTTCCTCAGAAATTACTAACTGTTTCTAAGATCTTACAGTCTTCCTCTTCTTAGTCCCAAGGCCAGCCTCAGTACCCTCAGCACTTTCTTTAAGCTCAAATCTTTTAACCATTTCCTGTTTGATCTTCTTCTCTTTACCTTTGCCTATGGGAGTGGCAGCACCAATTGCCTCTACTGCCCCTCTCTTAATTGGCACACCAGAAGAGGTACCAACAATAAGGTCACACCCTGACCAAGTCTCCGGAAAATCTTGTGCATAACAAACCCAACCACCCCTAGAAGCATGCCACTTCACAAATCCTGTCTTGCTGCTTATGGCAGCAGATACAATGCCAGCAGTAGGGAGGGACAGGCGTCTGTTGGAAGTAGGAGCAGAGAGAATATTAGGATCGGGAACCCTCCCAATCTTGCTAGAACCAACGTAGTCAGAGAAGGACTTTTGAACTCTTCTCCAATAACCAGCAAAGCCACTGGAAGCAAAGACTCACTTCTGGGATTTAGGTACAACAAACTGAGAACTCCTTCGCGACCAATAAGAAAAGGCCTGAAGCCTTAGGAACGGATCTAGAGAAGGAAGAGAAGGTACTATATCTTTAAACACTGGTGGGATGTCCTAATCAAAACCAAATTGCCAGAGTACCCGATGTGCTAAGTAGTGGGTGTACCTGGGACCACTTGAGGAGGGCACTAGAAGCCATGAGGGACTGATACAAGCCAAGTAGGCTAAACTGCCTTCATCACCACAACGCAGGTCAAAGGTATTCCCTGGAGAGTTGAGAAAAGAAGCTAATACAGAATCATAGGCGAACCCAGGGCTGAACTCCTGGGGAGAACGCCAACTCAAGTGCCCTGCTTGATCAAATAACTCAACCAAATTGAGGCTGCCACTTTTCAAGTTAGCCCAACGGAAATGATGGGGTGGCTGTCAGTAGAACTACCACACAAACCCTTAATCACATCAGGAGATCCCTAGAACTTATCTTTTACAAATCTCAAATTTCTACACTTTGCCAAAGTAACAGAAGAGTGGTCTCACATGAATACCTAGAGAATGGCACAGTGAAGAGACAAAGTGATAGCATAGCAAGAATCGCCCTCACCTTTATCTCCATAAAGCATATCCAATTGGGAGTAAACATGGCCTAAGAACATGGGAGCTAAAGGATACTGAGCACCCCGGGAATTAGATTCTATTTAAAGTCTAGAACTTGTAGAGGCGCCTAATGGCATTAAGCCTATTGTTTTCAAATAGGTCTACAAGAAAATGAGATTGATAGATTAGAAGGTGTAAACCTTCAAAGTTAAGACTAGTGGCGAAAAGATTTTTTCACCAATAGTCAAGTTTGACTCTATCTAGATTCTCTTATTCATTATATTTCATTTGGATGAAATATGGTAATGGATATCAAGAAAGCTTCTTTTAGTAGCAATCTTGAAGAAGACATCTATATGATGTAACTAGACTTGTTCATAGCAAAGAACCAGTAGTATTTAGTATGCAAGTTGCTTAAAGTTCATTTATGGACTAAAGCAAGTATCTAAATCATAAAATATCATCTTTGATCAAGCAATCAAGTTGTTTGATTTTGATCAAATATTAAAATGCCTTATGTGTGTAAAAGCTATATAGAATAATAAATTTCTTTATGTATGTTGATGACATTCTAATCATTTAGAATGATGTAGAGTTGTTGTCATCAATGGAGATTTTGGTTGTCTAGTCCGGTTTGATATAAAGTACCTGAGAAAGACTTGTCACATCCTAAGAATTAAACTTTAGTTAAAATTCAGAAATTAGGATGTTGGATCTATCTCAAACTGCTTAACTAGATTAAATTCTAGCCGAGTATAGCATGTAATACTTCAAGAAAGGACTCTTTCCTCTTAAGTTTGAAGTTCCTTTATATAGGACTATAGTCCTAATACATATAAAAGGAAGAGCATAGTAAGATGGTTCCTTATATCAAACCGATAGGAAGTCTTTATGCTATGCTAAATACTAGGCTAAATATCTATTTTGCGGTGGGCATGGTAAGCAAATATCAATTGAATCAAAGATCACTTAATTTAGTGGGAGTAAAGTATCTACTCAAATATCTTAGGAGAATGAGGGATTATATGCTTGTCCACAAAAGTAAAGTTTTGATGTTTACTGGATGTACAAATACTGATTTGTAGTTCGATTGTGATTCATGAAGTTGGACTTCAAGATATGTGTTCATCCTAGGTGGTGAAGATACACATTAAGAGTAAGTATTATCTCATTATAGAGATATAAATATGTGTGAAGTAGTAGTAGAAAAGATAATTTATACAATAAATCTGGCTGTAACTTGTTTCCAAGCATTGCCTTAGAGTAACTATAAATTACTCTAAAGGGAGATAAGTGTCTGATATATGGTAAATTGTCTTTGAGGGCAAGTGGGAGATTGTAGGGGTTTATACCCTAAAATCTAATTTATTGGCATGTCATAAATAATTAAATTGTTTAATTATATAAGACTATCTATAAATGAACTAATGGGACATTATCTTAGTCCATGAGATGCATAGTATGTGATTTATGTGAAAAGTCACAGAAAGATATAAATCACAAGTTCTTTGTAAACTCAGAATTTTAGTTCATAGTTCGTGATGAAATTGGGCATTCATCTGCGAAGACTATAACATATCAACTAAGATGATTTGTCTTGATCATGGAAGTGGAGACTTCTAGTTGATATGTTGATATGTTTTAAGAGTTAAGACATATTGAATTGGACCGCTGTGAGATTTATTATTTTCCTAACGACTGTCAAATGAATAATAAATCTCACGACTTCTATTTACATCAACTCTAAATCTTGAGAGAATAATGGACCTGATCATGAGGTGTAGGTTGCTTTGATATATTAGGAGTGAGATCTATAAGACACAATTAAAACCTCAGTATGTTAGGCAGTCGCATTTAGTGTTGATTGAACATATATTCTTAAGATGGAATTCATAATCTCTTAACGGAGATATAAAATATTCCCTTGAGATAAGTTTAATGGGTTTGGTTATTCAGAGTGTTGGGATCAACCACTTTAGTAAGGAGTTGCTAAAGTATATATTTATGAAATTGGATTTCATAAATATATGATGAATAACATAAAGGATTAAACCGAGTACTCAAAGATTAAGATATAGTAATCTTCAAAGTGGCAGTCAACATTCAGGACTTTGTATTACTACGAATATTTTAATGAAGGGGTTGCATGTATAATAAAGTATTAGAATATAATTTATTAGTAAGGCCTAGAGTGCAATTATATTCTTATAGTGGTATTGAATATAATTAATGGTAACGTTGGACTTGTCAAGAGTTGACAGAAAAGCCCAAGGCCCATTGGAGCTAGAGTCTTATTGTTCCCTTTGGTCCCATCTCAACCCACAAACTTAAGCCCAATTGGGTAGGCCCAAAAGGCTAACCCAATTAGATAATCAGTTTTTTATTTAATAAGATTTATTAAATAAGTAACTACTAAGGTAGTTAAAATGTACGTATGATGAAAAGAAAAGAAAACATTTTTTCTTTGCAAGGAGAAAAAGAATGATTTTTCTTTGAGAATCGATGTACAAAAAGTCTGATTGAGAGACGACACTTCTTGTGCACCATGTGGAATTGAGATGAAGATTAAAGGTATTCTCAAGTATTGGTTTTGAATTTCACTGTATCAAGGTACGCTTTCTATTTTTTGTTCTAGAATTCAAGGTTACATGTTATCTCTCATGAATGAAGTAGATCTGTGATTGTTGCTTCCGCTGTGTGTTTTGTATGAGATGCAAAACCAGATTTTCCAACAGTTTGCATCACATACAAAACATACGCAGCGGAAAATTAACGGATCTACTTTATTTGCAATTGATAACATGCACTATGTAAATTTCAGAATATAAGAATAAAAGAGTGTACCTTGGTGTGGTGAATTTCAAAACAAAGATTAGAAGTCCTTGGAACACTTTTAATCTTCACTCCAATTCCACTAACGCCCAAAAAGTGTGGTCTCTCAATCAGTTATATGTGTATGTTCAAGAGAGAATGAGAGAGTGTCCAACACTCACATACAAACCATTTCATGTATCTTGTTGCAAAATTCTGTATGTTTCTCTCCTTATAACTGATTATCTAATTGGGCTAGCCTTTTGGGTCTTTCCAATTGGGCTCTAGTATGTGGCTTGGAGTGGGACGAAAAGGGAACTAATAAGACACTAGCTCCAATGGGCCTTGGGCTTTTCTGTCAACTCTTGACAAGTCTAAAGTTACCATTAATTATATTTAATACCACTATATAAATATAATTGCACTCTAGGTCTTATTAATAAATTATATCCTAAGACTTAATTGTACATTCAACCCCTTTATAAAATATTCGTAGTAATACAAAGTCATGAATGTAGACTGTCAATTTATAAATTATTGCATCTTAATCCTTGAGTACCCGGTTTAATCCTTTATGTTATTCATCATATATTTATGAAATCCAATTTCATAAATATATACTTTAGTAATTATTTACTAAAGTAGTTAGGCCTAACATTCTGAATAACAAACCCATTAAACTTATCTCAAGGGAATATTTTGTATCTCCGTTAAGAGACTATGAATTCCATCTTGAGAATATATGTTCCATCAACACTAAATGTGGCTACCCAACATTCTGAGGTTTTGACCGTTACTTTAGATCTCACTCTTGATATATATCAAAGCAACCTACACTTCATGATCAGATCCATTATTCTCTCAGGATTAAGAGTTCATGTAAATAGAAGTCGTGAGATTTATTATTCATTTGACAGTCGTTAGGAGAATAATAAATCTCACAGCGGTGCAGTTCAATATGTCTTAACTTTTAAAACATATCAACATACCAATTAGAAGTCTCCACTTCCATGATCAAGACAAATCATCTTAGTTGATATGTTATAGTCTTTGCAGATGAAATGCCCAATTTCATCACCGACTACGAACTAAAATTCTGAGTTGACAAAGAACTTGTGATTTATATCTTCTGTGACTTTTCACATAAATCACACACTATGCATGTCACGGACTATATGATAATGTCCGAATATTCATGTTAACATTATTTTAGATAATAATAAAACAACTTTATCAATCACAATATTAAGTCATACACCATGTCATACATAATATCATACATAACATCATATAATAGGATTTAAGGGCACTAATCCTAACAATTAGAACCATTAATTTTTTGTATATTCACAGTCTACGAATTCTATTTAGAGGATAATATGACCTAGGGCTCCTTTATTGTAAATGAATATAGTTCCAATGACTTCTTTAAGTCAATGCATACATGAAGGAGGAATATGACTCTTTTAGAAATGGTAAAGTACATGATAAGTATTTCTATTTACTTATTTCTTTTGGAGATATACTCTAATTATTACTATACATTTTCTAAAATTGATTCCAAAAGTTTGTTCCTAGGACATTTGTCAAATTGTGGATTGGGTGAAATCCTAGTATATGATACTTCCATTTTTGGAGATGTCTAAGACTTGTGCTAGAAAGGAAGTCTGACAAATTGGAATCAAAAGGTAGAAAAATGTATGTTTATGTTGGGTATCCAAAAGGGATTGCGGAAGATTATTTTAGTAATCATAACGATAACAAGGTGTTTGTAAGGTACAAATACAAAGTTTCTAGATAATGACTATGTGAATAATCTTAAAGCTAAACATAGAATTGTTCTAGAAGAAAAATGTCAGAATCTGTTGTAGGACAACTATAAAATACATTTAGAAATGAGATGGTTGTATTATATACACCATAAGACATTATTCTATAGATAGCTAGTACACTGGTACAATATCATAGTGGGAGGATTATCAGATTACTTGATAAATTTATACTTTTGGGATAAACTTGTGAAGTCATCCCATAAGGATATGAATTTGATCCCCGGTCCTATGTAGAGGTAGTAGATGATATGAATGTGGATTATTGGATCAAAGTTATGTAAATAGAATAAGATTTTATTTAAAGTCTAGAACTTGTAGAGGCGCTTAATGGCATTAAGCCTATTATTTTCAGATAGGTCTACAAGAAAATGAGATTGATAGATTAGAAGGTGTAAACCTTCAAGGTCAAGACTAGTGACGAAAAGATTTATTCATAAAGAAATGGTTCGATTATGAAAATATTTTTTCACCAATAGTCATTTTTGACTCTATCTAGATTCTGTTATGCATTATATTTCATTTGGATGAAATATGAAAATGGATATCAAGAAAGCTTCTCTTAGTAGCAATCTTGAGGAAGACATTTATATGATGTAACTAGACTAGTTCATAGCAAAGAACCAGTTGTGTTTAGTATGGAAGTTGCTTAAAATCCATTTATGGACTAAGCAAGCATCTAGATCATACAAAATATCATCTTTGATCAAGCAATCAAATTGTTTGATTTTGATCAAGTAGTGATAATGATGTAACTAGACTAGTTCATAGCAAAGAACCAGTTGTGGTTAGTATGCAAGTTGCTTAAAATCCATTTATGGACTAAATCAAGCATCTAGATCATACAAAATATCATCTTTGATCAAGCAATCAAATTGTTTGATTTTGATCAAGTAGTGATAAGCCTTATGTGTGTAAAAGCTATATAGAGTAATAAATCTCTTAATGTATGTTGATGACATTCTAATCATTTAGAATGATGTATAGAAATTGTCATTTGTAGATTTTTTGTTGTCAAGACCAGTTTGATATAAAGTACTTGGGCGAGATTTGGTCTCATTCTAAGAATTAAACTTTGGTAAGATTCAAAAATTAGGATGTTGGGTCTATCTCAAACTGCTTAAATAGATTAGATTCTAGCCAAGTATAGCATGTGATACCATGTTAAAAGGAAGAGCATATGAAGATGGTTCCTTATACCATGTTAAAAGGAAGTCTCAATTATGCTATGCTATATACTAGGTCAAATATCTATTTTGCAGTGGGCATGATAGTCAAATATCAATTAAAATCCAGGATTACTTAACTTAGTGCGAGTAAAGCATATACTCAAGTATCTTAGGAGAACAAGAGATTATATGCTCGTCCACCAAAGTGAGGATTTGATAGTTACTGGTTACACAACACTGACTTGTAGTTTGATTGTGATTCATGAAGTTTGACTTCAGGATATGTGTTCACTCTAGGTGGTGAAGATACACATTAAGCGTAAGTATCATCTCATTAAAGAGATACTAGAGCGCTGGATGTAGTAGAAGAAAATATAATTTATGCAATAAATCTGGCTAAAACTTTTTTTCAGACCTTGCCTTAGAGTGACTATGAGTTACTCTAAAGGGAAATAAGTGTTAGATATATGCAAAATTGTCTTTAAGGGCAAGTGGGAGATTGTTAGGGTTTATGCCCTAAACTCCAATTTATTGGCATGTTATAAATAATTAATCTGTTTAATTATATGAGACTATTTGTAAATGAACTAATTGGACATTATCATAGTCCTTGAGATGCATTGTATGTGATTTAGTTACAGAAAATATAAATCACAAGTTCCTTATAAACTCAAAATATAGTTCGTAGTCGGTGATGAAATTGGGTATTTTATCTGCGAAGACTATAACACCAACTAAGATGGTTTGTCTTGATCATGGAAGTGGAGACTTCTAGTTAATGTGTTGATATGTTTTAAGTGTGTAAGATATATTGAACTGGATCACTGTGAGATTAATTATTCAATTAACAACTGTCACCTGAAAAATTAATCTCATGACTTCTAATTTCATAGACTCTCAATCCTGAGAGGATAGTGAACTCGATCATGAAATGTAGGTTACTTTGATATATCAAGAGTGAGATCTAATTTAACGGTCAAAACCTCAGTATGTTGGGTAACCGCACGTAGTGTTGAGGGAACACATATTCTCAAGATGGAATCCATAATCTCTTTCTGTAGAGACACGAAATTGTTGGGGTTTATGCCCTAAAATCCAATTTATTGGCATGTCATAAATAATTAAATAATTTAATTATATGAGACTATCTATAAATGAACTAATGGGACATTATCTTAGTCCATGAGATGCATAGTATGTGATTTATGTGAAAAGTCACAGGAGATATAAATCACAAGTTCTTTGTAAACTCAGAATTTTAGTTCGTAGTTGGTGATGAAATTGGGCGTTTCATCTGCGAATACTATAACATATCAACTAAGATGATTTGTCTTGATCATGGAAGTGGAGACTTCTAGTTGGTATGTTGATATGTTTTAAGAGTTAAAACATATTGACCTGGACCGCTGTGAGATTTATTATTCTCCTAACGACTGTCAAATGAATAATAAATCTCACGACTTCTATTTATATCAACTCTAAATCCTGAGAGAATAATGGACCTGATCATAAGATGTAGGTTGCTTTGATATATCAGGAGTGAGATCTATAAGTCACGGTCAAAACCTCAGTATGTTGGGTAACCGCATTTAATGTTGATGGAACATATATTCTCAAGATGGAATTCATAATCTCTTAACGGAGATATAAAATATTCCCTTGAGATAAGTTTAATGGATTTGGTTATTCAATAGAGTTGGGCCCAACCACTTTAGTAAGTTGTTACTAAAGTATATATTTATGAAATTGGATTTCATAAATATATGATGAATAACATAAATGATTAAACCGGGTATTCAAGGATTAAGATGTAGTAATTTTCAAAGTGGCAGTTTATATTCATGACTTTGTATTACTACGAATATTTTAATGAAGGGGTTGCATGTATAATAAAGTCTTGGGATATAATTTATAGATAAGGCCTAGAGTGCAACTATATTTATATAGTAGTATTAAATATAGTTAATGGTAACTTTGGACTTGTCAAGAGTTGACAGAAAAGCTCAAGGCCCACTGGAGCTAGTATCTTATTGGTCCCTTTTGGTCCCACTCCAAGCCACATACTAGAGCCCAATTGGAATGGCCTAAAAGGCTAGCCCAATTAGATAATCAGTTGTATATAAGGAGAGAAACATACAGAATTTCATTAAGACTTTTTCATGAGACTTTTCATTAATTCTTCTCATAAGGAATGAAATGGTCTTTATGTGAGTGTTAGACACTCTCTTATTCTCTCCTTAGAAATTGATTGAGAGACCACACATCTTGGGCATCAAGTGGAATTAGAGTGAAGATTAAAAGTCTTCCCAAGAACTTTTGATCTTCAATTTTGAATTTCACTTCACCAAGGTACGCATTCTTATTCTCAAATTCTGAAACTTACATAGTACATGTTATCAATTACGAATGAAGTAGATCCGTTAATTTTCCACTACGTATGTTTTGTATGCATTACAAACATGTAATTTTTCCATCAGAAATATCCTCTTGAGATAAGTTAATGGGAACTAGTTATTTAGGGCTGACCACTTTAGTAAAGAGTTACTAAAGTTTATATTTATTGAAATTAGATTTCATAAATATGAATAACTAAAATGTTAGGTCTAAGACTTTAGGAACTAATGTATTAGAACTTCAATTTGTATTATATTGGCAAACCATGATCAAAACATAGAGTCTAGGTTTAGGCTTGCTCAAAGTATGTTTATTTGTAAAATTGGGATCGAGTGATTGCAGAAATTATTGGACTTAATTTGCAAGGCTCGATTGATCGAAAATTAGACTCAATCGATTGAACCACGTGCAGATTTATTTTTCTGCAGAATTTCCAATTCAGCCTAAGCCCGATTGACGTGTAGGGTTTTGTGTTTTACTCCAAGTATAAAAGGAAAAACCTAACTACATTTTAGAAGTCTTTTTGAGAGTTGTGTGTTGAATCTTTTGTGAGAGCTAGAGGTGTTTACCTTTATACACACACTTTAGGTTATCAAGATTGATGTTAAGAACTTGGTGATCTCTTTAGTTGCTGCTTAAAGAACTTTAAAGAAGATCTGAAACCTTTGAGTGGAGTCTCAAAGTCACAAGTAGGAGAACTTGCGGTTGCAGTGGATCAAAGAAAGATGTAGTCCATGGACTCGGACCTGTCACGTGGTCGTGGTAGTAAGTTTTCTACTCAAGGTAGTAATAGGATGCTAGTGGTCAAAGTCTTATTGTACAAACTTCAATTCTTTCATCGTGGATCTGTGTTTACCTTGAGGATAGCTAGGTTAAATCCTCCCCATATTTTTTACCGGTTAGGTTGTCCTGGGTTATCATATCGTTGTGTTCTTTATATTTCTGCATTATTTACATGATATGATTTTATTGTGTTAACCTAGAACTGAATAATTTATCTAGGTAATCACTTGGCTAAATATCTAGGTTAAACAACTTGTGTTAAGGGGTCTAAAAACGTACATAAAAGATTAAATCGGGTACTCAAGGAATAAAATAGTTATTTATAAAGTGACAATTTATTATGACTTTGTTCACTATGGATATTTCATGGAGGGGTCAAATGATATCATATTAGAGTCTTGGGAAATAATTTATTGAAAAGACCTAGAGTGCAATCATATTTCCATAGTGGTACTTGTTATATAATTAATGGTAATTTTGGGCTTGTCAAGAGTTGACAGATAAGTCCGAGGCCCATTGGAGCTAGAGCCTGTAGACATCGCATTTTGTACCCCTTGCGACTAGGGCCCCCATTCCCCAATGATGCTCAAACTCTAAGGCCTAAGGCCAGTTTAGAGCCCAATTAGCTATTAAATTGACTTGAAGAGTGTTAAAATGAAAAATATAACCTTTTAAATGAGCAAAAATCTATTTTTGGAAAAAAAATGACCAAAGTGGCCCTCGGACTGCGGACGTGGGTCACGGCTTGCGTACGCGGGCCAAAGCATGCGTTTGTAGGCATATTCCTGCGTACGCAGTTAGGGTTTTAGAAGCATAAGAAAGACAAGTTTTCTACAATAATGGCTGAGGTTTGGAATGAATCCCACATCGTCTGGGAGCTGTTCCAAACCCCATTTTTTCAACTATAAAAAGCCATACATGGTACATTTTCAAAGGAGACACAAAAATCCCATGGGGAAAATATAAGATTCACTAGAAACTAGTGAATTAAAAGGGAGTTTTTCACAAAACAAACTCAAGTCAATTTTATTCGATTGTGACCTTTTCTGGCCCCAATCCTTTTAGTTTAACATTGCTAATCACTTTCTTATTGGTTTGTGAATAGACTTGACTGAGGGGAACGGTCAAAATCAAGCTCAGAAAGCTTTTGTTTAAGTATTGGGTCTACCCTTTCTCTTTATTTCTTTTTCTTTTTCTTTTCTGCTTTTCTTTTCTGCTTTTTAATCTTGTTTTCTACGTAGTTTATGTTTGTGTATGTCTGTTTAAGTTAGTTTCTCAGTTCTTTTCATGTTTTGTGCACGTTAGGTTGTTAGATTTTCATTTTAAAGTTCTGCTCTGTCTTTGCGTTTTTAGGTTTTATGGGCAAGGACTTGCGTACGCATAATCTTGCCTGCGCACTCAAGCTTGATTATGAGCACATAGTCCTGTTCAAGCGTGCATGATGCCGTTGCCCAGAAACCTTAAATTTTTGTTTGTTTGTTTTGTCTCTGCCTTCACATGTTTGTTCTCTTTAGCCCCCTTTTTTATATGTTTTAAGCTTTATAGTTTCTTGTCTACCTCTTTCACATGCTTGTTTGCTATCACATGTTTAGATTAGGGTTTATCTTAGCTTTAATACCTTTCCATTCATTCACATGCCCATTCATCAATGCCATAGGTGCTGTGTTGCTGAGAGGTAAGTAAGGTAAGTCATGCATTCACATGAACATGCATGTTGTTTGTTTAATCCTTCTTTGAGATATGAAGTTAATGCCTTGTTCATAAAATGATTTGCTTGCTTTTGATGATATGCTTACTGCCTTGTCTTAGATGAATGCTAGGGTTTCTTTTGTATGTTTGGCTCTCTTTTGTTTGGTGGATAGATATGTATGTTTGTTTGGGATGAAAGATGCCATGTTGTATGCTAGATGCATGTGAGCGTGTGTGTGAGTCTAGGACATAAGTGTTGAGTTAGTTTTCAATAGGGTTAAGGTATAAGACATAATGATGGGAGGCCAACCTTAGGATTGGGCGATCTTGAGTGCCTAACACCTTCCCATGAGCGTACCTAAACTCCAAACCCATATCTCTGGTAGTAAGATCAAAAGATCCTTGCTCAAAGGGACACTATATATATGGTTCCTAGACCATTGCAAAAACTAGGTGGCGACTCCCCCCTTGTGCCCATAGTGGCGACTCTGGGGATTGAGAGTTTAATTCCTATATGTCTTGTTTCTTAACCTTAATAAAAATTATTTCAATACTTTTTTTGCACACACATCACTTGTTCTCTTTTGTCCCTTATCCTTGGTTGGTGATGAGTGGGAAAATGGAAGGCTCAATTCGGGCCTAAATTTTTCGAAGTTCATCCCACCAAATCACAATCGGTGCCATCGCCTATAATGGGCTTTGAGTACGTTGAAGGTTTGCTACCAATCCACTATGGGGTCTACTTAGGCCCTCGGTTGGAATCATAGCCCACCTAGTTGTGAGTGACCTACTTATCTATCCCTTTAGCCTTAGGGAGCCTACCCACACTAGAGAGATCTTAGACCCTATCATAAATGATACCCTTTATATATCTCTTGTTTGCTCAACCATATACCATGTGTTCACCTAATTCTAAAGGACAAATAAAAGGTATAAGAATGGAAGGGATGGCCCTAAAGTTATGGTATACCTAAAGATGTTGTGGGATAAAAGAAAAAAAAGTTCTCACATATAAGAGACTTGTCCCTAAATCCAAAGGCATATCTTAACTTGAAAGGTTCATAAGACCATAGCTTAATTGCTATCGTAGGCCCAAGTGGAAAAAACCCTTTTGAAAAAGAGGACTTTGGGCCTAAGATAACAAATACGCTATGGACTTAGCATCCAACATCCTTCAAAGCCAAAATGAACTCTCTAATCTTAGGTCTCTTTGTTGCATGCCTAGGCCCAGAATGATGAGAATTTCATAGACTTTGAAAGGAAGGCTACAATGTGTTCTAGCTAGAGGGCTGTTTCAAGAAAGAAAAAAGATGAAATAATGAATAAAAATGAAAAGCCCAAAAGTGATAAATACATTGTAAGCCATGTTTGAGACAAAGGGTTGAAAATTTCTAAGTGCATTCTAATGAAAGCCTATGAGAGTAAAATGAGAGCTTTATTGTAAATGGACCAAAGCCCAATGAAACAAGGGGCAAAAATCCATGAGGGGGAAGGGAGCGACATTGTAATTGGGCCTCCATTAAAATGAACTTAAGAATTTTCTAAGAATATCTAAAATTAAAAGGAACCTTTTAATTAGGACGTGAACTTAATGAAAATGGGGCTTCTTTTCAGGCATCATTGCACTACCAAAGCCAAGAAAACATGTCCCCATTCCCATTTGGATTCGAGAGAAAGGAAGGCGCTTGATCAAGATTGAGGACACACACCAAGAAGAAGAGACCTCCCAAGAAATAATGACTACCTCCATGGAAGACCCAATGGCATAAAAGATCCTTAAGGCTTTGGATGAACATGGAGAGGCCCTCAAGAGAATGGGAGGGCATCTCACTAGGTTGGAAGAGTCTAAGCTCAAGAAGCCTCCACATGTGGAAATCCATGATGATAAAGAGGAAGATGAAGAATGGGACAAAAAAGGACAAAGTGGAATATGAAAGGAACAAGCAATTTGAGAAGCTCACTGCAAAAACCATGGCTATGAGAGAAAAGATGGAGAAAATGCAACTCGCCTTCCGCAAGGCGTAAGGGATGGATGATTACCTCTATAACATGGGAGGAATGAGTTTAAAGGCTCCTATTGCATTGCCTCCCAAGTTTAAGATTTTCGATGTAGAAAAGTTTGATGGGACTAGAGATCCGAAGAAACATGTGAGGAAATACCTAAGCATTGCTAAAATGAAAGGGCTAGACGAGAAGCAAACTTTGCATGAATTTCCTCTCTCACTCATGAGAGGTGCATCGAGGTGTTACTGTAGCCTTGATCTAAGCAAAACTAAGGTGTGGAATGAACCAGTGGAGTTGTTTGTGGATCAATTCATCTTCAACACCATGATTGATGTGACTCTAAGGGATTTGGAGACTACCAAACAAGGTGTAAGGGAGACATTTTACGAATATATAATGGAAGACTAAGGCATCTAGAATGGTCAATAGGCCAAATGAGAAAGACCAAATCAACATGATCATCAAGAACTTGCTTCCGGCTTATAATAGTAGGCTTTTGTCATCGCCTATTAGCTCATTTGGAGAACTATGTGATTGTTAGACAAGAATTGAAGACGCTATCAACAATGGACAATTGGAGAAGGGTGAAAGTAAGCCTCCAACCAAGAAAACATATGGAGGGGGAGCAACCACCACCAAAGCACCCAATCCAGTAAATGTGAGCGCCATCATACCCCAACAAACACTAGCTAAAAGCTTGAAATGTGTTGAAAACACGAGCTGTTTAGACCCCCAAATTAAAGTTACGGCTCGATAGATTTTACACTAACTTAATACTAAGTGCGGAATAGTGTAAATGCGAGCGGATAAACAAACAAACTACTCTAATCCATATTAAAAGCAACACAGCAGTAAAATGGAAATATAAAAGAGTAGGGAAGAAATAATGCAAACACAAGATAACACGCCGATGTGTTATCGAAGAGGAAACCGAAGTACTCGGCGTAAAACCTCTCCGCCGCCCTCCAAGCGGTAATCGATCCAATAGACAATCAGTTAGGATACATGGGTTAGCAAGAGACCCTCCAAGCCTAATCTACCCGCTGTACCTAAGCCCTCCAAGCTCCTACTCCAACAAGGCTTCTCAGAACCGTGTCTTGTCTAGCTCTCCGGATCCCGCAACAAGCTCCATGTTGCATCTGCCATCCTTGGCTTCTTCCAATGCTTCCCAGCAGCACCAAAACCTCACTTGACACTCTCAAAAGGTGTGATAAGTGTTTGGGCTATTAACCTCTCAATGGTATGGAAATGGAGAGGTAGGAGATGAGGAAATTCCACAAACAAATGTGTAGAGAATTGTTGGTATAAAAATTTCAAACTCTCAAGTGTTTTTGCTCGGGTTTTCTCCCAGAGGCTCTCCTTATCATTTGTGGGTAATGTGGGTATATATAGTGTGGGTACAAAAAGTGTGTATCAGATAGTACAGTCTGGCAGAACAGAATATCTCGCGGGAGTCTCGCGGGAAGGCCTTACCCGCGAGATGCTCGCGAGACACAGCTGTCTCCATCTGTACTGACTCTTCGCATTCCAATCATGTGCAGGGCACATGCATCCTCTCGCGGGAAGCTTAGTCGCGAGATACCCGTGAAAACCTTCTTTGCTTCAAATGCTAGAGTATTCACATTCTCTCTCACTATCACACAACTCTTACAATAAATTCCCACAACAAATACATGGTACATAAGATTGAATAAAATTACAATAAAATTTGGCACGGAATAAAAGCCAACAAAATACATATTTGAAAATCACAACTTTACACTAGCCTACCCAAAGAAAGCTCGCCGAGAATTCTCCAACCTAGGAATGACCCTTACCCAAGTATATGAAAACCTATCCTCCAAAGGATTCATCAAGCCTTTAGACCCCACACCCATGCCTAATCCCATACCTTCCACTTGGAACCTCAATGAATATTGCCACTACCACTAAAAATCCGGCCATAAAACCGACAATTGCTTCTGCCTTAAACATGAGATACAAGACCTCATAGACAATGGAACCCTCCCAAATCCCAACATCATCACCAAGCCCAATATTAGAAAGAACCCTTTGCCTGATTACCATAGGGCTCCTCCTCTATATCAAAATTGGGTGCAAGTAGATGAGATTGAGTGGGATTGCTCAAAGTTGATAAAAACTACAAATGTCAATATTAATGCCATGGAAGTCCAAGGAATATGGGATGAAGAAGATGAAATCTTAAAGGAAGCGATAGCAATATGAGGAATACTTCCCAAAGGAGTGACGGAATTGAAGAAGAGGGTTTTGGAGGACAATATAGTAAATATCACTAGAAGTGGGAAACACTGCAAGCCATCCATTTTGGAAAAAGGATCATTCTGGTAAAGATCTAGGGGATGGGTCCAAGCCCACGAAACTTAGAGGAAAAGAAGATAAAGAAGAAGAAGATAGGGTCTTGATGCAATTGAAAAAGACCTAAGCTCATTTGTCCGTATGGGGCTTGCTCATGGCCTCTCAAAAGAATCATAAGGCTCTCTTGGACACCTTGAATGGGAAATAAGTACCTATAGAAACTACACCATAAGAAGTTTTGTCTCTCATGGGAGTTGAGGGTTCCTTACACCCTCTCCTTGCTTTTTCCGATGAATATCTCCCTCCCGAAGGAGCTACTCACACTAGACCCTTGCAAATTTCCATTGAATGCATGGGTGCCAAGGTTCCGATGGTGCTTATTAACAATGGGTCTGCCTTGAATGTTTGTCCCTTTAGGACCGCCCTCACTGTTTTCCAAGATATGGAGACTATCATTCCTTCTCCCTTGACTGTAAGGGCATATAACAACACTTCAAGGAAGGTCATGGGTACTTTCAAGGCTCCTTGCAAGATTAGGCCAATGGAAACCATTGTGGAATTTCATGTCATGGGCATTACCCCAAATTACAACCTTCTCTAGGGAAGGGCTTGGCTTCACCCCAATGGGGCAATCCCCTTCTCGCTACACAAAAAGATGAAGATCCCATGGATAGGAGGGATTGCCATAGTGCTTGGAGATGGTGAGATTCTAGCACCAATTTGTGGGCTCGAGGAAGGAGGAAGCGAGCTTCAAATGAGTGGCTTTGAGTTGGTGAATATGATTGACTATGGGTTAAAGGATGAAAGGTATACTACTGACTTGTTCCCATATTGTAGCCATGAGGTGATTGCAATGATGAAGAACATGGGATTCATGCCTGGGAATGGGACTTGGAAAAGAAGGAAAATGGGTACTTAAGTTCCCCAACATCAAGAATCAAGTGACTAGGGAAGGTTTAGGATTCTTTGGAGGCTATGACGGAATCAAGAAAAATCTTGGCACTCTTAATGGGAACTTTATGAAGGAAGGGGGAAGCTTCCTTTATTATGGCTTCCTCGAACCTTGGGTAGGCAAGGATGGAAAGGTGTATTAGGATGGGAAATGTTCTTTAATGAAAAGCTCACCTTTAAGGAGAAGCCTATTATGGTGATCAAGGAGATGCAAGAAGAGGTCAATTGGGTGAACTATATGGATGTTGAAGCAATGAAGACCATGATGAAGACAAGTGGGGATGTATTCACCATCACCAATGAAGAGCCAAGTGATCCTTTCAAATTCATCATGCCTATTGTGGGGCCCATTAATAATTGGACTTGGGTTGGTTTTTCAAAAAACATGGGGAAAGAGTTTTGTAATGCAAGTTCCAATGTACTTCTCAATATTTTCAATAAGATGAATTCTGATTTGGCTTACTTTGATGTTTCCTATAATATTGAATTTCTGCACTTAAATGATTCAAATGAATTTGAAAATGAAATTAATAAACAATTGGAAAAGAAAATTGAACCTATAGAACCAATTCTTGAAACTATTAATTTGGGCAATGATAAGAATTCACGCTTAATTAAAATTGGCTCAACTCTAAATGAAAAAGAAAGCAAAGATCTTCAAGAACACCTCAAGGAATTTCAAGAGGTGATTGCATGGTCTTATGAAGATGTGCCTAGAATTGACCCCGAGATAGCTCAATATCACATTGATACTAATGATCATATGGTACCCGTCAAGAAAAAGTTAAGTAGAATGAGGACCGAATGGCTCTTAAAAATCAAAGAGGAAGTCACTAAGAAATTAAAAGTAGGGTTCATCAAACCCGTACACTAAGCTGAATGAATAGCCAATGTCGTGCTTGTACCTAAGAAGGATGGGAAGGTGAAGATGTGTGTGGATTTTAGGGATTTGTACAAGGCATGCCCTAAGGATGACTTTCCCCTCCCTCACATTGATGTCTTAGTGGATAACACGGCAGGAAGTGCCTTGATGTCTTTCATGGATGGTTTCTCGGGGTACAACCAAATCAAGATGGCTCCCAAAGATATGACCAAAACCACTTTCACTACCGAATGGGGAATCTATTGTTACACAGTAATGCCGTTTGGCCTCAAGAATGCTGGGGTAACATACCAAAGGATGGCTATGGCCTTACTACATGATATGATGCATAATGAGGTAGAGGTGTATGTTGATGATATGATAGTGAAATCCAAGGAAAGAGGTAGCCACACCATAAACTTGAGGAAGTTCTTTGAGAGGATTAAAGAGTATAGGCTCAAATTGAACCCACAAAAGTGGACCTTCGGAGTAATCGTCGAAAAATTGCTAGGCTTCCTAATGAGTGATAGAGGGATAGAAGTTGAACCATCCAAGATTAAAGCCATATTAGAGATGCCTCCACCCAAAAGTGAGAAAGAAATAAGGGGCTTCTTGGGTTGATTACAATACATTAGTCGATTCATTGCCAAGCTCACCTCTACTTGTTAGCCCATCTTCAAACTCCTAAGGAAGAATGAACCACATACATGGAACAATGAGTGCCAAAAATCCTTTGAACTTATCAAGGAATATCTCCTCCATCCATCTATCTTAGTGCCTCCACAACATGGAAAACCCTTACTCCTATACCTTTCC